>CM067360.1:132466622-133066622 GCA_034401795.1 Chaetoderma sp. LZ-2023a
TCGCCGCCGCCACCGCCGCCGCCGCCGCTGCTGCTGCTGCTGCTGCTGCTGCTGTTGCTGTTGCTGCTGCTGCTGCTGCTGCTGCTGCCGCTGCTCCTGCACCAGATGCACCAGATGCAATAGCCGCAGGGCCATGGCGAAAGCGACGGTCGCTCCGGGCGCCAACTGACAGGTGGCGCCAACTCAGGTCCCATCAACTCCCATTAATTTTTACCTTTTCTGCAGGAATCGAACTTAGGGCAGCGCAAACAGTTTATATGCAAACAGCGCCCAAATTTCCAGAGACACCTCAAAAGTGGCATCTAGAAATATTAAGAGTTATTTCTTGGACAACCTTAAGTTCCATACAGGGATACCTGATGCCATACCAGAACAGGGGCCTACGTCAGGATAAAAAGATGGACACTGTTCAACTGAAGAAGGTTTTGTAAATTGTCTTGTAACGCCTGCAAAAACTGGTTATGGATTCACTGCATAGACATTAAAGAAACTGGCAGATGATCGGTTAAATGTAGAAGCTAGTAGAGGGCATGGGCGTGACAATGGCGCCAATATCACAGTCAATGGAGGAATACAGTTTTACCTATGCCACGCCCATCTCCAGCTAAGCTCAACACACACACACTTCGCCTGTGTTGGGATCGATCGAGCATGGAACTCCCCGACTATCAATTTCCAGACAACTATGCAGGTAATCTGTTGATTATTTTGAAACTAATTTGGCTGGTTGCTGTTGCTGCCTAGCAACAGCGCCGTGTCAAATTACTTTCAAAATATACAACAGAGTGTTTATTAAATAGTAAAGACATACAATTCGTACGTTTACTAACTACTGAAAAGGAATCTGAATATGAATGTAACAGCGTATTTGACTGTACTATGTCACAACTTCACTGGCGGTTTGAACGGGCGTCAGAAGGCTCATGTATAAATTCCTTTCTGACCGGCAAATCTCTAATGAACATGTCTGTGGATGATTTAAAGAAATTCGTAGCAGATCCTTGTTTGAATTACTCTACAGATTGTGATGGTGCCGAGTTTTCAGCTGAAATTGAAAATTTAAACACAAAGCAGCGTCTTTAATGACGAATTTATGTACAGTTTCTCCTCTGAACGTCTTAGAATTAAGACATTATTACATATCGTATTCCCTTGAAGACGGATATCCGAACATGGACATTGCTCTCCGGTTATTTTTTACATCACTATTAACTTGAATGGATGCTAATCTCATTTGAAATGTTGTTTTTCACGGGTAGATTATTGTTTATAGATTCAATACCATTCATATCCTGTCACAGTCTGTTTGACAATTTACTGATTTGTAATATCACATAAATGTTGTACAGTGAGCGCCACCATTTTGTCTCCTTGAAGAATACTGCTACAGCACATTTCTTAGGCCATGCAGTGTTATTCGTGAGTTTGTCTCCGCGGAGAATACTGCTACAGCACATTGCTTAGGCCATGCAGTGTTATTCGTGAGTTTGTCTCCTCGGAGAATACTGCTACAGCACATTGCTTAGGCCATGCAGTGTTATTCGTGAGTTTGTCTCCTCGGAGAATACTTCTACAGCACATTGCTTAGGCCATGCAGTGTTATTCGTGAGTTTGTCTCCTCGGAGAATACTTCTACAGCACATTGCTTAGGCCATGCAGTGTTATTCGTGAGTTTGTCTCCTCGGAGAATACTTCTACAGCACATTGCTTAGGCCATGCAGTGTTATTCGTGAGTTTGTCTCCTCGGAGAATACTGCTACAGCACATTTCTTAGGCCATGCAGTGTTATTCGTGAGTTTGTCTCCTCGGAGAATACAGCCACAGCACATTTCTAAGGCCATGCAGTGTTATTCGTGAGTTTGTCTCCTCGGAGAATACTTCTACAGCACATTTCTAAGGCCATGCAGTGTTATTCGTGAGTTTGTCTCCTCGGAGAATACTGTTACAGCACATTTCTAAGGCCATGCAGTGTTATTCGTGAGTTTGTCTCCTCGGAGAATAGTGCTACAGCACATTGCTTAGGCCATGCAGTGTTATTCGTGAGTTTGTCTCCTCGAAGAATACTACTACAGCACATTGCTAAGGCCATGCAGTGTTATTCGTGAGTTTATCTTCTCGGAGAATACTGCTACAGCACATTGCTTAGGCCATGCAGTGTTATTCGTGAGTTTGTCTCCTCGGAGAATACTGCTACAGCACATTGCTTAGGCCATGCAGTGTTATTCGTGAGTTTGTCTCCTCGGAGAATACTTCTACAGCACATTGCTTAGGCCATGCAGTGTTATTCGTGAGTTTGTCTCCTCGGAGAATACTTCTACAGCACATTGCTTAGGCCATGCAGTGTTATTCGTGAGTCTGTCTCCTCGGAGAATACTGCTACAGCACATTGCTTAGGCCATGCAGTGTTATTCGTGAGTTTGTCTCCTCGGAGAATAGTGCTACAGCACATTGCTTAGGCCATGCAGTGTTATTCGTGAGTTTGTCTCCTCGAAGAATACTGCTACAGCACATTGCTTAGGCCATGCAGTGTTATTCGTGAGTTTGTCTCCTCGGAGAATAATTCTATAGCACATTGCTTAGGCCATGCAGTGTTATTCGTGAGTTTGTCTCCTCGGAGAATACTTCTACAGCACATTGCTTAGGCCATGCAGTGTTATTCGTGAATTTGTCTCCTCGGAGAATACTGCTACAGCACATTGCTTAGGCCATGCAGTGTTATTCGTGAGTTTGTCTCCTCGGGGAATACTGCTACAGCACATTGCTTAGGCCATGCAGTGTTATTCGTGAGTTTGTCTCCTCCGAGAATACTGCTACAGCACATTGCTTAGGCCATGCAGTGTTATTCGTGAGTTTGTCTCCTCGGAGAATACTTATACAGCACATTGCTTAGGCCATGCAGTGTTATTCGTGAGTTTGTCTCCTCGGGGAATACTGCTACAGCACATTGCTTAGGCCATGCAGTGTTATTCGTGAGTTTGTCTCCTCGGAGAATAGTGCTACAGCACATTGCTTAGGCCATGCAGTGTTATTCGTGAGTTTGTCTCCTCGAAGAATACTGCTACAGCACATTGCTTAGGCCATGCAGTGTTATTCGTGAGTTTGTCTCCTCGGAGAATACTACTACAGCACATTGCTAAGGCCATGCAGTGTTATTCGTGAGTTTATCTCCTCGGAGAATACTGCTACAGCACATTGCTTAGGCCATGCAGTGTTATTCGTGAGTTTGTCTCCTCGGGGAATACTGCTACAGCACATTGCTTAGGCCATGCAGTGTTATTCCTGAGTTTGTCTCCTCGGAGAATACTTCTACAGCACATTGCTTAGGCCATGCAGTGTTATTCGTGAGTCTGTCTCCTCGGAGAATACTGCTACAGCACATTGCTTAGGCCATGCATTGTTATTCGTGAGTTTGTCTCCTCGGGGAATAGTGCTACAGCACATTGCTTAGGCCATGCAGTGTTATTCGTGAGTTTGTCTCCTCGGAGAATACTGCTACAGCACATTGCTTAGGCCATGCAGTGTTATTCGTGAGTTTGTCTCCGCGGAGAATTCTGCTACAGCACATTGCTTAGGCCATGCAGTGTTATTCATGAGTTTGTCTCCTCGGAGAATACTGCTACAGCACATTGCCTAGGCCATGCAGTGTTATTCGTGAGTTTGTCTCCTCGGAGAATACTGCTACAGCACATTGCTTAGGCCATGCAGTGTTATTCGTGAGTTTGTCTCCTCTGAGAATACTGCTACATCACATTGCTTAGGCCATGCAGTGTTATTCGTGAGTTTGTCTCCTCGGAGAATACTGCTACAGCACATTGCTTAGGCCATGCAGTGTTATTCGTGAGTTTGTCTCCTCGGAGAATACTTCTACAGCACATTGCTTAGGCCATGCAGTGTTATTCGTGAGTTTGTCTCCACGGAGAATACTACTACAGCACATTGCTAAGGCCATGCAGTGTTATTCGTGAGTTTATCTCCTCGGAGAATACTGCTGCAGCACATTGCTTAGGCCATGCAGTGTTATTCGTGAGTTTGTCTCCTCGGAGAATACTGCTACAGCACATTGCTTAGGACATGCAGTGTTATTCGTGAGTTTGTCTCCTCGGAGAATACTTCTACAGCACATTGCTTAGGCCATGCAGTGTTATTCGTAAGTTTGTCTCCTCGGAGAATACTGCTACAGCACATTGCTTAGGCCATGCAGCGTTATTCGTGAGTTTGTCTCCTCGGGGAATACTGCTACAGCACATTGCTTAGGCCATGCAGTGTTATTCGTGAGTTTGTCTCCTCGGAGAATACTGCTACAGCACATTGCTTAGGCCATGCAGTGTTATTCGTGAGTTTGTCTCCTCGGAGAATACTGCTACAGCACATTGCTTAGGCCATGCAGTGTTATTCATGAGTTTGTCTCCTCGGAGAATACTGCTACAGCACATTGCTTAGGCCATGCAGTGTTATTCGTGAGTTTGTCTCCTCGGAGAATACTGCTACAGCACATTGCTTAGGCCATGCAGTGTTATTCGTGAGTTTGTCTCCTCGGAGAATACTGCTACAGCACATTGCTTAGGCCATGTAGTGTTATTCATGAGTTTGTCTCCTCGGAGAATACTGCTACAGCACATTGCTTAGGCCATGCAGTGTTATTCGTGAGTTTGTCTCCTCGGGGACTACTGCTACAGCACATTGCTTAGGCCATGCAGTGTTATTCGTGAGTTTGTCTCCTCGGAGAATACTGCTACAGCACATTGCTTAGGCCATGCAGTGTTATTCGTGAGTTTGTCTCCTCGGAGAATACTGCTACAGCACATTGCTTAGGCCATGCAGTGTTATTCATGAGTTTGTCTCCTCGGAGAATACTGCAACAGCACATTGCTTAGGCCATGCAGTGTTATTCGTGAGTTTGTCTCCTCGGAGAATACTGCTACAGCACATTGCTTAGGCCATGCAGTGTTATTCATGAGTTTGTCTCCTCGGAGAATACTGCTACAGCACATTGCTTAGGCCATGCAGTGTTATTCGTGAGTTTGTCTCCTCGGAGAATACTGCTACAGCACATTGCTTAGGCCATGCAGTGTTATTCGTGAGTTTGTCTCATTGAACGCGACGAGAATATTATACATCTTATAGATGTTTGGAAAATATGTAAATATGGTATTTGTAATCGTAGCGTAGAAACTGTACCTGTAAATGCATTTGCAACGTGTTTCTAGATCGTCAATGCAGTTCACACTTAGAGCTTGAAGATTAAATGTTTAGATTTTTTTAACTCTCCAATTCATTGTGTAGTTAATAATCTTACTGCTGTGTTATTTGTTGCTTAATGTCACGTTGAGTTATGACTTGTGGTGCGTGATTAACTCATTTGCCAGTGTGATACTGATTGATTGCGTACAAAACGATAATAACCTGACTTGACCTTCAGAAAGACATATACTACTAGTCCACTACAGGCATTACTAATGACAGTACTCCGTCTCAAAGATTTACTGAGCAATGAAGTCTGGATCACTAGCATAACAACTATTCAACCGAGGTGGTTTCAACGACAGGCACACGAAAAAGCATAGGGACTTAAGCCTTAATCCACTCACACCCTCACCTAATTATTACGGATTTCTGATATTTTATAGCATTTTTATAAATAGAAATGAAATGAGTTGACTTTCATTTGAAGTCTGTATCATAGTGTTTCACTCCGGAAATGACCACTAAGAGCATCTACATTTCATGATTTTCTGGAGAGTGCATGAACACGGAGACCCTCATATCTAAGATAGAGATACAACATGTGACACCAGATGTTCAGCTCGCCCAGGGCGCCGTCAGACCGTACGACGGCCCTGCGCAGCAGTAGTAACTCTAGCAGTATCATCATCATCATCATCAGCAGCAGCAGCAGCAGCAGCAGCAGCAGCAGCAGCAGCAGCAGCAGTAGTGGTGGCTGTGCCTGTGAAAGAATCAATGGCTATGGGAGTGGCGTTGCAGTGGTTGTTGTTGTTGTTGTTGTTATTACTACTATTATTGTTGTTGTTGTTGTTGTTGTTGTTGTTGTTGTTGTTATTGTTGTTGCTGTTGTTGCTGGTGGTGGTGGTGGTGGTGGTGGTGGTGGTGGTGGTGGTGGAAGCGGCAGTAGTGGTGCTTGCGGTGGTACTGGTGATGGTGGTGCGGGGGGAGGTGGTAGCGGCGGTGGTGGTGGTGGTGGTGGCGACGGCGACTGCGGCGGCACTGGTGTTGCTGGTGGTGGTGGTGGTGGTGGTGGTGGTGGTAGTGGTGGTGCTGGGGGAGGTGGTAGCGGTGGTGGTGGTGGTGGTGGTGGTGGTGGGGGAGGTGGTAGCGGTGGTGGTGGTGCTGGGGGAGGTGGTAGCGGAGGTGGTGGTGGTGGTGGTGGTGGTGGTTATATGATTAAACGCACTGGCTCAGGATCTCCCAAGGTTGGGAGATATTTTTTATTTATTTTATTGTCTGAGATTTGTTATGTTTGTTTGATAGAGGCGGTATGGCCTATAAAATATGAATAATATATATCATTCATTCTGAAGGTTTTTGAAGAGTTAATTTCGAATTAACCAAGATGTCACGTAGATTGGAGTTTTTCTTAAAGGCTATCACTGGACGCAAATTCAGAGGTTTTTTCATTTTATCCTGCAATTTATGATATTCATCTTTCAAAATTTCTGAAATTTCAACATTTTTTCGATTGTATGTTAAACTGAATGGAATAATTTCACGTTGATCAGCAAGACCAGGGTCCACGTTTATGCCACTCGGCCATTTTGTTTTCAGTTGCTTAATCCAAAATGATTCTCGAAGTTTTCTTTGTTTATCAGTTTCTTCGGCCGTAGCAGAAAGAGGCAGTTGCTCAATAGGCATAATTTCAAAGTGTCTATCGACAGAATGACCAGGAAGATTGAAATGTTGAGCTACGTTGGTGTCCTCGTCGTGTCTAATATCGCAAAGGTGTCTAGTTGCTCGCCATCTGAAAGGGCATTTTGTTTCACCGACATACTGCTTTTGGCATAATTTGCAAGATATTAAATAGATAACATTTTTAGAATCGCAATCTAAATTAGACTGAAGTTGGAATTTGCTTTTGTTCTGATAACTGACAAATGTTGTCTGATTAGGTAGATAGAGGTCTAATTTACACCTCTTCTTTCCACATTTCTGAGATTGTCCTACGCCTATAATCGGACGATTGTGACGAATTTTGGTAGGCTTTTGATCGGCAGCCTTATCAGTAATAGTTTCCAAATCATGTAAAGTTTCGGATTTTATTTTGCGCAAAAATCGTGTTGAATATCCCCTCGGTTTGAGGGCTTTAAATAAGGTGGAACATGCAGATTCAAAATTCTTTCTATCACTAGAATTTCGGTGAAACCGGATAATCTGTGATTTGATAATACCTTTAAAAGTATGAGGTGGATGGAAAGATTTCTTATGCAGTAGTTGATGGGAATCGGTGGGCTTAAAGAATACTTTGTAATCAAGAAGCCCACTCGTGTTATAATTTACACCTTTGTAGAGAGTAACGTCCAAAAAGTCTACGGACGACTGGTCAATGTTGGCCTTAAGTTTGATGTTAGGATCGTGATTGTTCAAAATAGTGAAAAATTCATCAAACTCTTCCCTCGAATGATTCCAGATCATAAAAATATCATCGAGGTAACGGCGGTAAAATAAGGGCTGCTTAGGACATTTGTTAAGCGCATCTTCTTCCCACTCAGCTACATAGATGTTGGCAAAACTAGGACTAAAACGTTTACCCATAGCGCATCCACAGATTTGTTGGTAGATTTCGCCAGCGAATTCGAAATCATTGCCCTTTAAACTCAGCTCCAGGAGAGCTAATATTTCGCTAGTGGGCCTATTGTTATCGGGATATTTATCAAATGCTCTGCGAACAGAAGACAAACCCCTTTCGATGTCAATGTTTGTGTACATAGCATCGATGTCGAGGGTTATCAAGAGTGAGTTTGGAGGAACAGAAATTTTGGAGACCTCGGATAGGAAATCCTCAGTGTTGTTCAAAAAGCTGAAATGTCTATTCGCAATTGGTTGTAGGTGGTAATCAATAATTTCACTAATTCGATAAGATTCAGAGCCGCAATCAGAGATAATAGGTCGACCCGGTGGTATCATAGGGTCGGACCATGACTCAATAGGTTTATGAATTTTTGGCAAAAGGTAAAACGTACGTGGATTTGAATCTCGTTTAGCAGTAAGGTATTTAAACTGCTTTTTCGTTATGGCCTTTTTGTCAGCCATTTCTTGAAGGATTCCATTAAATTTATCACAATTATTTTGCCAGAGTGGTTCGTCTAATTTGCGGTAGTGTTTCAGATTACTGAGTTGCCGATGTGCTTCACGAATATAATTATCCTTACGCATTAATACAGTAGCAGATCCCTTGTCAGCAGGCTTTATAACGATGTCATTGTTTTTACGCAAACCTGTTAAGGCTAAACGTTCTTGATATGACAAATTTTGATGATTTTTAGGAAATTCTAAATTTTCAACACGCTCCTTGATAGCTTTTATACTATCAAGGATCGCAGGGTCAACCAACTTCGAGTTAGGTGCCCAGCCAGTTTTTTCAACAAAAGGTAGAAAGTTGTTTTTCTTGGAATTTCGAAAAAAGTCTGCTAATTTTACACGGTGAGAAAATTCTTCAATTTCCCATAAGCCATTATCTAAAAGAGCATCTATGTCGACTTTGGGCCGTGGTGTTGGTACATATGTTAGACCAAGATTTAGCAACGATCTTTCTGCTTCAGACAATGTAGAACCAGTTAGGTTAATGATATTACCACCTAGGCCAATTTCTGGGTGGTTAGTACCCTGACCCGTAGTTAGTTTAAATTAAGGTGCGATAACCAACTATTATACATCCTATTTGCAGTGCACTCAGTCGGTCAACAGTTAAACGTGTATATATTTATAGTTCCAAATCGTTACTTTTAAGCAAGACATAAATCGATCTTTTTATGCAATGTTGTATTCGCGTTGCATCTATCAGACTAATAAACATAGCAACGATTCTTCAATCAACCGTTCCAGTTTATTCATCAATTATATGACGTCATGATCAACTACGTGACGTGTAGTATAACATCATGGTCAATGGCGTCATGAATGACGTAGACAATTTCGTTACGAACGCTTAATTGATGACGGACTAAGCACTGTTGTACGAATTGTATGTCTTTACTATTTAATAAAGATGATGTTGAATATTTTTCCATAGGCAGCAACAGCAACCAGTCACATTAGTTTCAAAATATTCAACAGCTTACCTGTATAGTTTTCTAGAAATTGATAGTCAGGGAGTTCAGGGACCGATCGGTCCCAACACGGGCGAAGTGTGGTTGGAGCTTAGCTATAGATGGACGGGTATAGCACCCAATATCACCCAACACCGTTGGCCAGACAGAATAATCTCCAATCCAGTTTATCCATTAATCATATGACGTCATAATCAACTACGTGACCGGTATGATAGTCATAATCAATTGCTTCATGAATGGCGTTGCTAGATTAGTCACGAACACTTAATCGATGACTGACTAAGCGTTGTTGTACAAATCGTATGTCTTTACTATTTAATAAACATACTTTTGAATATTTTGAAACTAATTTGACTGGACGATGTTGCTGTCTTTGACAGTTATATTAGTTTCGAAATATTCAACAGCTTACTTGTATAGTTTTCAGGAAATTAAGAGGCATTGCGTTCAGGAATGGATCGAACCTAACATGGGCGAAGTGTGGGTGGAGCTTAGCTAAAGATGGGCGGGGCTTAGCCAAAATTGGATTCCACCATATAGTCCCACTGTCAATGAAAGCGTCCCAGCAAAGATCGTATATACTTGGCCCTGTTCTGAGCATGTCACTAGACAACACCTGCGCAAAAAGCCTTGAAATTTGCTGTTCTTGGAGCCAACAAAGCCTGCGGAGGACGCAGATTAGCGGATTGCTAAACGTACTGCTGCTGCATACAGATCTGAAAGAAAAATGACTGGGTACAGTGAGAACCAAGAGGAACCTGAGAGAGCTTAGGACTCTGGGTGAAGATAAGAAACAGGGACCAAAGAAGAAAGACTGATTGCAACTCCAGGATGTTTTCACACTACTGCAACCGCAGAACACAGATACATTATCATCATGTTATCGTCATGATGATGATGATGATGATGCTGATGATGATGATGATGATGATGATAATGATGATGATGATGATGATGATGATGATGATCATCATCATCATCATCATCATCGCCATCAACATCATCATCATCATCATCATCATCAGGATTTAGTGTTTAGTTCATCAACCAGATGGTGTCATATGTGGAGCGTTAACCACTAGTGATCAAGCCGATCAAAAATTGCCTCTATAGTGGGCTTGCGAAATGCCCATTTGCGGGCAAATTTGATACTATTTTTGAAAATTTACCATTGGAATGACTGGCCAGATATATACGCTAGTCATTCCAACGGTAAATTTTCAAAAATAGCATACTCTTAGCCTGGAAATGGGTATTTTTGAAGCCCATGCTTGATAACTAACGGATTAAAACTCTATAATGGACCTTATATTTAATCAGCCACTTTAAGTTCTTGACGATTAAATGATTAATTATCCTAATTATATGGTTCATTCAGAACATTTGATTAATTTTATGTTCTGTCCAGTACTACATTCATGACATTACGGATCAGTACGAAATTCCAGGGATCTGTGAATTTTCCAATGTCACGATTTTCATAACAATTCTAGGCTATTAGACATGAAAGCTTTATATTTAATAACTAGTGGAGGATATGATATGTCATTCAACAGACCTCTCCATTTAGAGATATGTCCCGCCCATTTGTAGCTAGGCTCCACCCATACCTCGCTCGTGTTGGGATCGATCAATCTCTATCAATATCCACAAAACTATGGCAGCAACAGCGCGCAGTCAAATTAGTTTCAAAATATTCAACAGCATGTTTATTAAATAGTGGAGACATACAATTCTTACAACGTGTCGGACTATTAAGAGTTAAAGACGGGCCTAATAGAATCATTTATGACGTCGTAATGATTATGCCGTCATACTACACACCACTTAGCTGATTGTGAAGTCATATGACATCAAATCATCGATGGATACTCTGGAAAGGTGAATTATCTCACGTTGAACAAGCACATCACGTTTTCACAATCAAATACAAGACCTAGGACAGTCACGAATATGACAAAGGTCCGACAGTAATATGACTTGCATATCGATGGTCAAATTAGAATTTACAACTTAATAAACATTATGTTGAATATTTGGAAAGTAATTTGACTAGAAGCTGTTGCGGTCGAAATGTCCAACGGCTGAACCTGTACCTTGAAATTAGTAATCATGACGTCATGAAAGATTCGAAATAGTCCGTATTTAACGCTTAATAGTCCGACACGTTGTACAAGTTGTATACCGTTGCTATTTAATAAACATGCTGTGCAACAGCACACAGTCGATTTAGTTCCAAAATATTCAACAGCTTACCTGCATCGTTTTCTGGCAATTGCAAGTCAAGGAGTTCAGAGATCGATCGATACCAACATGAGTGTGGTGTGGCTGGAGCTTAGATAGAGATGGGCGTGGCATAGCTAAAGCTGGAAAGATCCAGTAGTAGTAGTAGTAGTAGTAGTAGTAGTAGTAGTAGTAGTAGTAGTAGTAGTAGTAGTAGTAGTAGTAGTAGTAGTAGTAGTAGTAGTAGTAGTAGTAGTAGTAGTAGTAGTAGTAGTAGTAGTAGTAGTAGTAGTAGTAGTAGTAGTAGTAGTAGTAGTAGTAGTAGTAGTAGTAGTAGTAGTAGTAGTAGTAGTAGTAGTAGTAGTAGTAGTAGTAGTAGTAGTAGTAGTAGTAGTATTAGTAGTAGTAGTAGCAGCAGCAGCAGCAGAAGCAGCAGCAGCAGCAACAGCAGCAGCAGCAGCAGCAGAAGTAGTAGTAGTAGTAGTAGTAGTAGTAGTATTGTCAAGCATTAGTTCTAGGAACCCTGTCATTGACGACGCACTGGCACCAGGATAATTGCACAGTCGTTATTGGAATGTAATTTTTACATTTTTCGAACCCAGCCAATTCTATGGCACGATTCGCCCAGCGTTTGGGAGCCGAGTAGTTTACGCACTGGCCCATCATTCAGAGAACAAAATCCTCTTTCACTGGACCAGCTTTCAACTACCCGACCCACAACCACACGAACTGACTGGAACTGATAGTGTACATTCCAGACTTGCCATATCTCCAGGCACTCGCAAGTATGTAGTTTTTATTATTGTCAAGCATTAGTTCTAGGAACCCTGTTATTGACGACGCACTGGCATGAGGATATTACAAAGTCGTTATTATTAGGTACGTCATTCATGACGTAATTGATTATGACGTTAGCCTACACGTCTCGTAGTTTATTACGACGTCATATGGTTGATGGACAAACTGGATAAGGGGTAGTCAGAATTCCAAGTACATAAATGGATTCCAACACGATGCAAAGGTGGGCAAAGCTGAGATAGAAATGGACGGAGAATAGCCAGAAATGGACGGAGAATAGCTAGAAATGGACGGAGAATAGCTAGAAATGGACGGAGAATAGCTAGAAATAGACGGAGAATAGCTAGAAATAGACGGAGAATAGCTAGAAATGGACGGAGAAAAGCTAGAAATGGACGGAGAATAGCTAGAAATAGACGGAGAATGGCTAGAAATGGACGGAGAATAGCTAGAAATGGACGGAGAATAGCTAGAAATAGACGGAGAATAGCTAGAAATAGACGGAGAATAGGTAGAAATTGACGGAAAGTAGCTAGAAATGGGCGGAGAGTAGCTAGAAATGGACGGAGAATACCTAGAAATGGACAGATATTAGCTAGAAATGGACGGAGAATAGCTAGAAAAGGACGGAGAATAGCTAGAAATGGACGGAGAATAGCTAGAAATGGACGGAGAATAGCTAGAAAAGGACGGAGAATAGCTAGAAATGGACGGAGAATAGCCAGAAATGGACGGAGAATATCTAGAAATAGACGTAGAATAGCTAGAAATGGACGGAGAATAGCTAGAAATAGATGTAGAATAGCTAGAAATGGACGGAGAATAGCTAGAAATGGACGGAGAATAGCTAGAAATGGACGGCGAATAGCTAGTAATGGACAAAGAAAAAACTAGAAATGGACGGAGAATAGCTAGAAATGGACGGAGAATAGCTAGAAATGGACGGCGTCTAGCTAGTAATGGACAAAAAAATAGCTAGAAATGGACGGGGAATAGCTAGAAATAGAATGAGAATAGCTAGAAATGGACGCAGAATAACTAGAAATGGACGGAGAATGACTAGAAATGGATCACTGAATTGAGTGCATGGTGACCGTCTGGGGTAGGAAGGGGGTGGGGCGTGTGCTGGGGGCAGAATATTGCATTTCTTTAAAACAGTCCATCACAACTATTTACCAACTATATTGTGATCTGGCACAACTGTTTTAAAGATATACAACATTTTTCCCCACACCACCCCGTAAGTCGGTCACGAAAGTGGCAAATGGTCACTAGTATTTGAATTGCATGTGTGCTATGAATTTAAATTGTGTCAATAACAAGGAAGGTGCATACGTCATCGCTGGTAAGCAACGCGGCTGCAGTTTGCACGGCTTAATATATTGTTTGCTGCTTACGACTGGACTTTATTAAACTAGTAGGCTGAAACATATATAATGGTTTAATTACCTTTGCCCCGTAATGGGAAGAGGGTATGGCGATCATGTCTGTCTGTCCGTGCGTGCATGCATACGAGTGAGCGTTCTTTCGTGCGGTCGAGTGAGCAAGGGTGGCTGCGTGCGCGTGCGTGCGTGTGTGCGTGGGTGGGTGGCAGTCTGTATGAAGCCGACTCTTGAAAACTGCTGATTTGATTTGGATGAAGTTTCAAATTCTAAATTATGGATATCTCGGAAACTTCTGATCGAACTTGGCTCAGATTTTAACACAAGAAATGGCGTGACAATACACTACGATTCCACAAGTTTCAGCATGATCTGCAAAAAATCGGGAAAATCTAAAATACCCGGAAAATCTGACCAGTTTTACAATTTGACAACAAACAGAAGGTTGAGGGACTACAATCTCTGATTGCTCTTGTTAATCTATGCAACACATTATAGGCTTGATAAAACAAATTGAGGATTCCAGTTTCTCAGTCAATCATATGACGTCACGATCAACTATGTGACGTGTAGGATGGCGTCAAAATCATTAACGTCATGAATGACGTAGCTAAGTGCGTCAGGAACGCATAATTTATGACGGACTAAGCGTTCCTATATGAATTGTATGTCTTTCTTATTTTATAAACGTTCTATTGAATATTGTGAAACCAATTTGACCGGGTGCTGTTGCTGACATGGGCAAAAATATTCAACAGCTTAGCTGTATAACTTTCTGGAAATTGAGAATCAGAGAGTGCAGGGATAGGCTGATCCCAACACGAGCAAATCATGGGTGGAGTTTAGCTAGAGATGGGCGGGACAGAGCTAAAACTGGATTCCTCCATTGATCAATGTGGAGATGATGAAAGCAAAACATTACATCTTTATCATTAGAATATGAACATTTTATTAACAGCACATAATTATATTAATATCGATGGCAAACAATCAAACATATAAATAAATATAAATAATATAAATATCATCTATACAGCATATGTCTGTATAAGCAGTTACAAATGGTCTAATATACTGACACTCTATTAATATATATCGAGTCATTAATGGAATGACACTCTGTTTGTGACCAGCTAAAAATTATTTATCCTCCTCTCCAAACCAATTTCTTTTTGCTATTAAATTTTGTTATTTATTTATCTTATTTTTGTAGTCTTTGTAACCAGCAAAATAGTATTTATCCTCTACAAAACATTTTTTTAAATATTTTTTATTGTTTTGATTTTTTTAATACTTTTTTTGAAAGCAGAAAAATATTATGTTGATGTTAATTTTATAACTCATCTTTTTGGTGAGAATGTTTTCCGGCTAACTTTTGCACTATGTTTGTAACCAGCAATGTATTGCCTATCCTCAACAAACCAAGGTTTATTTTATAGCTTTCTTCTATTTGGTTGGGATATTTTAATTTAATTTTTGCATTTTGTTTGCAACCAGCAAAATATCTACTATCATTGCAAACTAGCGGTTCTTCTTATATGCTGTTGAATGTTATTACTGCCCCCGCCAGCATGTACTACAGCACTAGTGTCAAAACATAACCATCAGTTACACGCAGAACCTGCATCACATTATCCAATGACCGAGCACTACCAGGTACTGCGAGTTAAAATTATGCATGCCTATTTAACAAACGATTGTAAGTGCGCTTCTATCACTGGACCCAAACAGTGAAGGAGGAGAATGACCTGCAATATATAAACTTATACCACAGCAGTACACATTTTAAATATAATTATAGCAATGTATATAGCCAGGATTTTAGTCCTAGTTAAATTATATACATTTATTTAACAAACGGTTGTGAATGCGTTTCTATCAGTGGACCCAAACAGTAAAAGAGAATACACTTGCAAATTTTGATAAATTATTTACATAATTCCTGCTTAGAAACAAGAGCGCACAAAACATACACTGGCACATTTATTATTAGCCTTGGTTCCACTCTGGCACAGCTTACATAGGTAGGAACAAGGAATTATCCTCAAGAAACCAATCCATGTTTAGCTTTTCTATTTTATTTATTCCCATTTGTAACCAGTAAATATCAATGAGCCTTGAAAAACTCAAATTTTCTTCTGCTTGCTATAACTTTTGTTTTCTTTCTTAAATTCGTTATTGCATCATTTTGGCAACAAGCAAATCATAAATTATCGCCAACAAATCAATATATTTGTATTTTTAAATTTTTCTTTTTTTCTTTTTTTTTTTTAAATTTTTTTTTGATTTTTTAGTTTTAAATTTTTTTGGATTTTTAACTTTTTTATTTTTTTTATTTTTTTTTTTTTAATTCTGTTTGGAACCTACAGACTATTTTTAAAGCTCGACATACTTTATCTAATGTATCCTTCAATGATACCATCTTCTCGAGAATTGAATAATCCACATAGCTAGGACAATCATAAAAAAAAGCTTATGAAATCAAATCCTATGTGCTTAATGACTTGAAAAATGCGTTTGTTATCAGCAAAATAGTAGAAATTACTAACAGCAAAATAATAAGCATTGTTACCAGCAAAATAATAAGCATTGTTACCAGGCAAATAATAGGTATTGTTATCAGCAAAATAATATGTTTCCTGGAAAGTCATTTGTTATCAGCAAAAAACTAAACTAATTTAACAAGCAACAGGTAGAATAAATGCCTGTTATCACACACCTGACCTGCAACACATAAACTGATGCCACACCAGTACAGATTTTAATTGCGATTTTACCAATGTATATATCTTAGGATTTTATTCCTAGTTAGATTGTGTACGTTTATTTAACAAACGATTGCGTATGCGCTTCTATCACTGGACCCAAACAGTGAAAGAGAATACACTTGAAAACTTTTGATAAATAATTTACATAATTCCTGCCTAGAAACAACAGCACACAAAACATGCACTGGCATATTTATAATTAACATTGTTTCCACTCTGGCACAGCTTACCTAAGTAGGAAAGTAGGAATTATCCTCAAGAAAGCAATCCATGTTTAGCTTTTCTATTTGATTTATTCACATTTGTAATCAGAAAATATCAATTAGCCTTGAAAAACTCAAATTTTCTTCTGCTTTCTATAACTTTTGTTTTCTTTCTTAAATTCTTTATTGCATAATTTTGGTAACCAGCAAATCATAAATTATCATTAACAAATCAATATATTTGCATTTTTAGCAATTTATTTATTTATTTTTTAGTTTTCAAATTTTTTTTGTATTTTTTACTGTTTAAATTTTTTTGGATTTTTAACTTTTTTATTTTTGTATTTATTTTTGAATTCCGTTTGAAGCCAGCAGACTATTTTTAAAACTCGACATACTTCTAATGTATCCTTCAATGATACCATCTTCTCGAGAATGGAATAATCCACATAGCTAGGACAATCTTAAAATACTTTATGTAATCAAATCATATGTGCTTAATGTCTACAAGAACGTGTTTGTTACCAGCAAATTAAACATTGTTACCAGCAAACTATTTTCTCTCTCCAGTAAAAATGTTTTCTATTAGCAAAATCTCTTGTGTGTAGCAAAATCGCTTGTTATCAACAAAATAAGCATTGCTACAAGCAAAATAGTAAAAATTATTAACAGCAAAATAATAAGCATTGTTATCAGCAAAATAATAAGCATTGTTACCAGCATTGTTATCAGCAAAATAATATGTTTCATGGAAAGTCATTTGTTATCAGCAAAAAACTAAATTAATTTAATAAGCAACAGGTAGAATAAAAGCCTGTTATCACACACCTGACCTGCAGCACATAAACTGATGCCAAAGCGGTACTCATTTTAATTGCAATTTTACCAATGTATATATCTTAGGATTTTATTCCTAGTTAAATCATGCACGTTTATTTAACAAACGATTGCGTATGCGCTTCTATCACTGGACCCAAACAGTGAAAGAGAATACACTTACAAATTTTTGATAAATAATTTACATAATTCCTGCCTAGAAACAACAGCACACAAAACATACACTGGCATATTTATAATTAACACTGTTTCCACTCTGGCACAGCTTACCTAAGTAGGAAAGTAGGAATTATCCTCAAGAAAGCAATCCATGTTTAGCTTTTCTATTTGATTTATTCCCATTTGAAACCAGCAAATATCAATTAGCCTTGAAAAACTCAAATTTTCTTCTACTTTCTATAACTTTTGTTTTCTTTCTTAAATTAGTTATTGCATAATTTTGGTAACCAGCAAATCATAAATTATCATCAACAAATCAATATATTTGCATTTTTAGCAATTTTATTTATTTATTTATTTTTTATTTTTTAAATTTTTTTGGATTTTTTACTTTTTTATTTTTGTGTTTATTTTTTAATTCTGTTTAAAACCAGCAGACTATTTTTAAAACTCGACAAACTTCTTCTAATGTATCCTTCAATGATACCATCTTCTCGAGAATGGAATAATCCACATAGCTAGGACAATCATAAAATACTGTATGTAATCAAATCATATGTGGTTAATGTCTACAAGAACGTGTTTGTTACCAGCAAATTAAACATTGTTACCAGCAAACTATTTTCTCTCTCCAGTAAAAATGTTTTCTATTAGCAAAATCTCTTGTGTGTAGCAAAATCGCTTGTTATCAACAAAATAAGCATTGCTACAAGCAAAATAGTAAAAATTATTAACAGCAAAATAATAAGCATTGTTACCGGCAAAATAATAAGCATTGTTATCAGCCAAATAATAAGCATTGTTATCAGCAAAATAATAAGCATTGTTATCAGCAAAATAATAAGCATTGTTACCAGCAAAATAATAAGCATTGTTACCAGGATTGTTATCAGCAAAATAATATGTTTCATGGAAAGTCATTTGTTACCAGCAAAAAACTAAATTAATTTAATAAGCAACAGGTAGAATAAAAGCCTGTTATCACACACCTGACCTGCAGCACATAAACTGATGCCAAAGCGGTACTCATTTTAATTGCAATTTTACCAATGTATATATCTTAGGATTTTATTCCTAGTTAAATCATGCACGTTTATTTAACAAACGATTGCGTATGCGCTTCTATCACTGGACCCAAACAGTGAAAGAGAATACACTTACAAATTTTTGATAAATAATTTACATAATTCCTGCCTAGAAACAACAGCACACAAAACATACACTGGCATATTTATAATTAACACTGTTTCCACTCTGGCACAGCTTACCTAAGTAGGAAAGTAGGAATTATCCTCAAGAAAGCAATCCATGTTTAGCTTTTCTATTTGATTTATTCCCATTTGAAACCAGCAAATATCAATTAGCCTTGAAAAACTCAAATTTTCTTCTGCTTTCTATAACTTTTGTTTTCTTTCTTAAATTAGTTATTGCATAATTTTGGTAACCAGCAAATCATAAATTATCATCAACAAATCAATATATTTGCATTTTTAGCAATTTATTTATTTATTTATTTTTTAGTTTTTTAATTTTTTTGGTATTTTTTAAAATTTTCAAATTTTTTTGGATTTTTCACTTTTTTATTTTTGTATTTATTTTTGAATTCTGTTTAAAACCAGCAGACTATTTTTAAAACTCGACAAACTTCTTCTAATGTATCCTTCAATGATACCATCTTCTCGAGAATGGAATAATCCACATAGCTAGGACAATCATAAAATACTTTATGTAATCAAATCATATGTGCTTAATGTCTACAAGAACGTGTTTGTTACCAGCAAATTAAACATTGTTACCAGCAAACTATTTTCTCTCTCCAGTAAAAATGTTTTCTATTAGCAAAATCTCTTGTGTGTGGCAAAATCGCTTGTTATCAACAAAATATGCATTGCTACAAGCAAAATAGTAAAAATTATTAACAGCAAAATAGTAAAAATTATTAACAGCAAAATAATAAGCATTGTTACCAGCACAATAATAAGCATTGTTATCAGCAAAATAATAAGCATTGTTATCAGCAAAATAATAAGCATTGTTATCAGCAAAATAATAAGCATTGTTACCAGCAAAATAATAAGCATTGTTATCAGCAAAATTATAAGCCTTGTTACCAGCAAAATAATAATCATTGTTATCAGCAAAATAATAAGCATTGTTATCAGCAAAATAATAAGCATTGTTACCAGCTAAATAATAAGCATTGTTATCAGCAAAATAGTAAAAATTATTAACAGCAAAATAATAAGCATTGTTACCAGCAAAATAATAAGCATTGTTATCAGCAAAATAATAAGCATTGTTACCAGCATTGTTATCAGCAAAATAATATGTTTCATGGAAAGTCATTTGTTATCAGCAAAAAACTAAACTAATTTAATAAGCAACAGGTAGAATAAAAGCCTGTTATCACACACCTGACCTGCAGCACATAAACTGATGCCAAAGCGGTACTCATTTTAATTGCAATTTTACCAATGTATATATCTTAGGATTTTATTCCTAGTTAAATCGTGCACGTTTATTTAACAAACGATTGCGTATGCGCTTCTATCACTGGACCCAAACAGTGAAAGAGAATACACTTACAAATTTTTGATAAATAATTTACATAATTCCTGCCTAGAAACAACAGCACACAAAACATACACTGGCATATTTATAATTAACACTGTTTCCACTCTGGCACAGCTTACCTAAGTAGGAAAGTAGGAATTATCCTCAAGAAAGCAATCCATGTTTAGCTTTTCTATTTGATTTATTCCCATTTGAAACCAGCAAATATCAATTAGCCTTGAAAAACTCAAATTTTCTTCTGCTTTCTATAACTTTTGTTTTCTTTCTTAAATTAGTTATTGCATAATTTTGGTAACCAGCAAATCATAAATTATCATCAACAAATCAATATATTTGCATTTTTAGCAATTTATTTATTTATTTATTTTTTAGTTTTTAAATTTTTTTTTGTATTTTTTAAAATTTTTAAATTTTTTTGGATTTTTAACTTTTTTATCTTTGTATTTATTTTTGAATTCTGTTTAAAACCAGCAGACTATTTTTAAAACTCGACAAACTTCTTCTAATGTATCCTTCAATGATACCATCTTCTCGAGAATGGAATAATCCACATAGCTAGGACAATCATAAAATACTTTATGTAATCAAATCATATGTGCTTAATGTCTACAAGAACGTGTTTGTTACCAGCAAATTAAACATTGTTACCAGCAAACTATTTTCTCTCTCCAGTAAAAATGTTTTCTATTAGCAAAATCTCTTGTGTGTAGCAAAATCGCTTGTTATCAACAAAATAAGCATTGCTACAAGCAAAATAGTAAAAATTATTAACAGCAAAATAGTAAAAATTATTAACAGCAAAATAATAAGCATTGTTACCAGCAAAATAATAAGCATTGTTATCAGCAAAATTATAAGCATTGTTACCAGCAAAATAATAAGCATTGTTATCAGCAAAATAATAAGCATTGTTATCAGCAAAATAATAAGCATTGTTATCAGCAAAATAATATGTTTCATGGAAAGTCATTTGTTATCAGCAAAAAACTAAATTAATTTAACAAGCAACAGGTAGACTAAAAGCCTGTTATCACACACCTGACCTGCAGCACATAAACTGATGCCACAGCGGTACTCATTTTAATTGCAATTTTACCAATGTATATATCTTAGGGTTTTATTCCTAGTTAAATTATGCACGTTTATTTAACAAACGATTGCGTATGCGCTTCTATCACTGGACCCAAACAGTGAAAGAGAATACACTTACAAATTTTTGATAAATAATTTACATAATTCCTGCCTAGAACCAACAGCACACAAAACATGCACTGGCATATTTATAATTAACATTGTTTCCACTCTGGCACAGCTTACCTAAGTAGGAAAGTAGGAATTATCCTCAAGAAACCAATCCATGTTTTGCTTTTCTATTTTATTTATTCCCATTTGAAACCAGCAAATATCAATTAGCCTTGAAAAACTCAAATTTTCTTCTGCTTTCTATAACTTTCGTTTTCTTTCTTAAATTAGTTATTGCATAATTTTGGTAACCAGCAAATCATAAATTATCATCAACAAATCAATATATTTGCATTTTTAGCAATTTATTTATTTATTTATTTTTTATTTTTTAAATTTTTTTTGTATTTTTTAAACTTTTTAAATTTTTTTGGATTTTTAACTTTTTTATTTTTGTATTTATTTTTTAATTCTGTTTAAAACCAGCAGACTATTTTTAAAACTCGACAAACTTCTTCTAATGTATCCTTCAATGATACCATCTTCTCGAGAATGGAATAATCCACATAGCTAGGACAATCATAAAATACTTTATGTAATCAAATCATATGTGCTTAATGTCTACAAGAACGTGTTTGTTACCAGCAAATTAAACATTGTTACCAGCAAACTATTTTCTCTCTCCAGTAAAAATGTTTTCTATTAGCAAAATCTCTTGTGTGTGGCAAAATCGCTTGTTATCAACAAAATATGCATTGCTACAAGCAAAATAGTAAAAATTATTAACAGCAAAATAGTAAAAATTATTAACAGCAAAATAATAAGCATTGTTACCAGCACAATAATAAGCATTGTTATCAGCAAAATAATAAGCATTGTTATCAGCAAAATAATAAGCATTGTTATCAGCAAAATAATAAGCATTGTTACCAGCAAAATAATAAGCATTGTTATCAGCAAAATTATAAGCCTTGTTACCAGCAAAATAATAATCATTGTTATCAGCGAAATAATAAGCATTGTTATCAGCAAAATAATAAGCATTGTTACCAGCTAAATAATAAGCATTGTTATCAGCAAAATAGTAAAAATTATTAACAGCAAAATAATAAGCATTGTTACCAGCAAAATAATAAGCATTGTTATCAGCAAAATAATAAGCATTGTTACCAGCATTGTTATCAGCAAAATAATATGTTTCATGGAAAGTCATTTGTTATCAGCAAAAAACTAAACTAATTTAATAAGCAACAGGTAGAATAAAAGCCTGTTATCACACACCTGACCTGCAGCACATAAACTGATGCCAAAGCGGTACTCATTTTAATTGCAATTTTACCAATGTATATATCTTAGGATTTTATTCCTAGTTAAATCATGCACGTTTATTTAACAAACGATTGCGTATGCGCTTCTATCACTGGACCCAAACAGTGAAAGAGAATACACTTACAAATTTTTGATAAATAATTTACATAATTCCTGCCTAGAAACAACAGCACACAAAACATACACTGGCATATTTATAATTAACACTGTTTCCACTCTGGCACAGCTTACCTAAGTAGGAAAGTAGGAATTATCCTCAAGAAAGCAATCCATGTTTAGCTTTTCTATTTGATTTATTCCCATTTGAAACCAGCAAATATCAATTAGCCTTGAAAAACTCAAATTTTCTTCTGCTTTCTATAACTTTTGTTTTCTTTCTTAAATTAGTTATTGCATAATTTTGGTAACCAGCAAATCATAAATTATCATCAACAAATCAATATATTTGCATTTTTAGCAATTTATTTATTTATTTTTTTTGTATTTTTTAAACTTTTTAAATTTTTTTGGATTTTTTTCTTTTTTATTTTTGTATTTATTTTTGAATTCTGTTTAAAACCAGCAGACTATTTTTAAAACTCGACAAACTTCTTCTAATGTATCCTTCAATGATACCATCTTCTCGAGAATGGAATAATCCACATAGCTAGGACAATCATAAAATACTTTATGTAATCAAATCATATGTGCTTAATGTCTACAAGAACGTGTTTGTTACCAGCAAATTAAACATTGGTACCAGCAAACTATTTTCTCTCTCCAGTAAAAATGTTTTCTATTAGCAAAATCTCTTGTGTGTAGCAAAATCGCTTGTTATCAACAAAATAAGCATTGCTACATGCAAAATAGTAAAAATTATTAACAGCAAAATAATAAGCATTGTTACCAGCAAAATAATAAGCATTGTTATCAGCAAAATTATAAGCATTGTTACCAGCAAAATAATAAGCATTGTTATCAGCAAAATAATAAGCATTGTTACCAGCTAAATAATAAGCATTGTTATCAACAAAATAATAAGCATTGTTACCAGCAAAATAATAAGCATTGTTATCAGCAAAATAATAAGCATTGTTATCAACAAAATAATAAGCATTGTTACCAGCAAAATAATAAGCATTGTTATCAGCAAAATAATAAGCATTGTTACCAGCAAAATAATAAGCATTGTTATCAGCAAAATAATAAGCATTGTTACCAGCAAAATAATAAGCATTGTTACCAGGATTGTTATCAGCAAAATAATATGTTTCATGGAAAGTCATTTGTTATCAGCAAAAAACTAAATTAATTTAATAAGCAACAGGTAGAATAAAAGCCTGTTATCACACACCTGACCTGCAGCACATAAACTGATGCCAAAGCGGTACTCATTTTAATTGCAATTTTACCAATGTATATATCTTAGGATTTTATTCCTAGTTAAATCATGCACGTTTATTTAACAAACGATTGCGTATGCGCTTCTATCACTGGACCCAAACAGTGAAAGAGAATACACTTACAAATTTTTGATAAATAATTTACATAATTCCTGACTAGAAACAACAGCACACAAAACATACACTGGCATATTTATAATTAACACTGTTTCCACTCTATTTATTTTTTAGTTTTCAAATTTTTTTTGTATTTTTTACTTTTTAAATTTTTTTAGATTTTTAACTTTTTTATTTTTGTATTTATTTTTGAATTCTGTTTAAAACCAGCAGACTATTTTTAAAACTCGACAAACTTCTTCTAATGTATCCTTCAATGATACCATCTTCTCGAGAATGGAATAATCCACATAGCTAGGACAATCATAAAATACTTTATGTAATCAAATCATATGTGCTTAATGTCTACAAGAACGTGTTTGTTACCAGCAAATTAAACATTGTTACCAGCAAACTATTTTCTCTCTCCAGTAAAAATGTTTTCTATTAGCAAAATCTCTTGTGTGTAGCAAAATCGCTTGTTATCAACAAAATAAGCATTGCTACAAGCAAAATAGTAAAAATTATTAACAGCAAAATAGTAAAAATTATTAACAGCAAAATAATAAGCATTGTTACCAGCAAAATAATAAGCATTGTTATCAGCCAAATAATAAGCATTGTTATCAGCAAAATAATAAGCATTGTTATCAGCAAAATTATAAGCATTGTTACCAGCAAAATAATAAGCATTGTTATCAGCAAAATAATAAGCATTGTTATCAGCAAAATAATAAGCATTGTTATCAGCAAAATAATATGTTTCATGGAAAGTCATTTGTTATCAGCAAAAAACTAAATTAATTTAACAAGCAACAGGTAGACTAAAAGCCTGTTATCACACACCTGACCTGCAGCACATAAACTGATGCCACAGCGGTACTCATTTTAATTGCAATTTTACCAATGTATATATCTTAGGATTTTATTCCTTGTTAAATTATGCACGTTTATTTAACAAACGATTGCGTATGCGCTTCTATCACTGGACCCAAACAGTGAAAGAGAATACACTTACAAATTTTTGATAAATAATTTACATAATTCCTGCCTAGAACCAACAGCACACAAAACATGCACTGGCATATTTATAATTAACATTGTTTCCACTCTGGCACAGCTTACCTAAGTAGGAAAGTAGGAATTATCCTCAAGAAACCAATCCATGTTTTGCTTTTCTATTTTATTTATTCCCATTTGAAACCAGCAAATATCAATTAGCCTTGAAAAACTCAAATTTTCTTCTGCTTTCTATAACTTTCGTTTTCTTTCTTAAATTAGTTATTGCATAATTTTGGTAACCAGCAAATCATAAATTATCATCAACAAATCAATATATTTGCATTTTTAGCAATTTATTTATTTATTTATTTTTTATTTTTTTAATTTTTTTTGTATTTTTTAAACTTTTTAAATTTTTTTGGATTTTTAACTTTTTTATTTTTGTATTTATTTTTTAATTCTGTTTAAAACCAGCAGACTATTTTTAAAACTCGACAAACTTCTTCTAATGTATCCTTCAATGATACCATCTTCTCGAGAATGGAATAATCCACATAGCTAGGACAATCATAAAATACTTTATGTAATCAAATCATGTGCTTAATGTCTACAAGAACGTGTTTGTTAACAGCAAATTAAACATTGGTACCAGCAAACTATTTTCTCTCTCCAGTAAAAATGTTTTCTATTAGCAAAATCTCTTGTGTGTAGCAAAATCGCTTGTTATCAACAAAATAAGCATTGCTACAAGCAAAATAGTAAAAATTATTAACAGCAAAATAATAAGCATTGTTACCAGCAAAATAATAAGCATTGTTATCAGCAAAATTATAAGCATTGTTACCAGCAAAATAATAAGCATTGTTATCAGCCAAATAATAAGCATTGTTACCAGCTAAATAATAAGCATTGTTATCAGCAAAATAATAAGCATTGTTACCAGCAAAATAATAAGCATTGTTACCAGCTAAATAATAAGCATTGTTATCAGCAAAATAATAAGCAATAATATCCTCAATAAATCAATCCATTTTAGCTTTTCCATTATATTGATTCACATTTGTAACCAGCAAATATCAGCCTTTTAAACTTTTAACTTTTTGGGGGGGTTTTTAACTTTTTTATTTTTGGTTTTTTATTTTAGAATAACAACAACTCAATATATATACATTTTTAGCATTTTATTTTTATTTATTTATTTTATTTCTTTTTTTTTTCTTCTTTTTTTTTATTTATTTATTTTATTTCTTTTTTCTTTCTTTTTTTTTCTTTAACTTTTTTAGTTTATTTTTTTTATTTTTGAATTCTGTTTTGAACCTGCATACTATTTTTAAAACTCGACATACTTCTTCTAGAGAATGGAATAATCCACGTAGATAGGACAACCATAAAATGGCTTATGAACTCAAATCCTATGTGCTTAATGTCTAGAAGAATGGGTTTGTTACCAGCAAAATATTTTTTTTCTCCAACAAAACGGTTTGCTATCAGCAAAATCTCTTGTGTGTAGCAAAATCGTTTGTTATTAGCAAAATAAGCATTGTTACCAGCAAAATAAGCATTGCTACCAGCAAAATAATAAGCATGGTTACTAGCAAAATAATACGCATTGTTACCAGCAAAGTAATATGTTTCTTGGAAAGTCATTTGCTATCAGTTTTGGTTCCACTCTGGCACAGCTTACATAAGTAGGAAAATATAAATTATCCTCAACAAACCAATCCATTTTTAGCCTTTTTATTTTATTCATTCCCATTTGTAACCAGCAAATATTAATTAGCCTTGAAAAACTCAAAGTTTCTTGGGCGTCTATAACTTTCAAATCTTCTTTCTTTGTACCAGCAAATCATAAATTAGCATCAACAAATAATGTTTTTAGTTTTTCAACTTTTTTTTTTTAATTTTTCATCTTTTTATGAGGTTTTTTATTTTTTCATTTTTTTATCTTTCAACTTTTTGTACAACATATTTTAAACTTTTGTTTTCATTTTTGTATTCTGTTTGTAACCCACAAATTATTCTAAAACCTCAACACATTTCTTCCAATTTACCATTCAGTTATATATTCTAGAGAATAGAATACTCCACATAGCTAGGACTGACATAAGATGCTTATGAAATCGAGTCCTATTTGTTTAATCTTTAAAAGAATGCGTTTCTTACCAGTGAAATTTTTGTTATTTCTAGCAAGTGTTTGATATCAGCAAAATAAGTATTGTTAGCAGCAAAATAATTAGTTTCCTGCAATAGTTGATTACAACTACAAATAAGGTTCTATGAATATATGTATTTTAAATATTGTTTCTTCTGATAACCAACGCATTGTCGTGGCTACACCATGATGCTGTCCTCCTCAGCACTGAAACAGAATATGGATGAATAATAATAGATATGTTTCTTTTCTACCTATGCCCCACCCATTTCTAACTAAGCTCATCCCAATGCTGGAATGGATTTACATACTTTGAACCATGAACTCCCAGAATCCCAATTTCAAGGCAAGTAAACAGGTAAGCTGTTGAATAGCTCCCAGCCAAATTAGTTTCAAAATATTCAACAAAATGTTTATTCAATTGTAGCTCAATCAATTAAATAGATTTCATTCGCTGACTGGCTTTTCTAGCTCCGTAGCCGAGAAGTCCGCGTTATTATGATTATGAAGTCGTCGTACATGTGACGTATTTGATTCTGACTTCCGATAGTTGGGTGACACATCAGATCCTTTCATTGCTTGAAAGGACTACATGAACGCACGCACGCGTGCACGCACGCACGCACGCACGCACACACACACAAGTTGTGCTCACATGTCTATTTTTCAAAATGGCACAATCATTTCCAGTTGTACCCCTAAATAGAACATCTTCATGTTACTGGCAGAACATCATTTGCACAAAGCACAAAACACACTAAGCTTAACTCCATTACCAGATAACAGAAAGTAGATATCACTTTTAAAGTACTACATATGTCATTGGTGATTTTGAAATTAATTTATCTTCTAGAACAATTTTCAGGCATGGTACATCATACCAATGCATGGTTGCTTCACATTTGCAATCCTTGGATAATAATAGTGTTGCAAGATATAATTTAAACAAAACCATTGTTAGATTATTTTCTATAAATTTATTCTCTATATCGGTCAAATATAAACAGCTATGATGCTAATAATGCAATACAATATACTTACTATAAGCTATGTATATCATTCAGGGTGTAGACAGCAGAGCTGGTTATGCTTAAAGACGAATGCCAGGCGGTCTGTAACATATCATTGGTAGATTCTGTACAATAAATAAATACAATGAATAAATATTTTATCTTGTCAAGACATTTTCACATTCCATATACTTAATGTAGGAACCCAGTTTACCTAAGCCCCGCCCATCTGTAGCTAAGCTCCGCCCACACTTTGTTCGAATTAGGATGACACACATGAGAAGCTCAACTATCCAGGGCTTCCTGACTACTCAGCATGGACATCTAAGCTCAAGGGTGGCTACCTCTTGACGCGAACAGAGTGGGAACAATGTAATCAGAAATTCAGAGAGCACGGAATGCGGACATTCGTCGACTGGCTGTGATACTACAACAACCTGGACGTCAGTCCATTCATTGAAGCCATAGAGTGGATGCGGGAGTTCTACACAGAACGAGAAATAGACATCCTCGAAGATGCGGTGTCTCCCCCAGGTGTGTCACTGCAGTACCTCCTACGTGGAACCGCTCAGCACATGCCGGATGTTAGCCTCTACTCTCCGGGCAAGGAGCCCTACGAGATGCTGAAGAACGCGGTTGTTGGAGGGCCCAGCATCGTGTTCACCAGATACAACGAGGCAGGTGTGACACCCATCCGCCAGAGTGAGCATGTCTGCCAACGTCTACTCGGCTACGATGCAAATGCTCTGTACCTGTCAACGATGGCCAAAGAGAAGCCCTGTGGTAAGGAGTGCGTTGGTCCGGTGCAAGTGGTGTAGCCCGCTTTAAGAAGGTGCTCCTAGTAGACCACTGGTTTGGATTTGCTGAGGTGGATATAGAGGTCCCTAAGGCTCTGTGGGCAAAGTTCGAGGAAGTGCCCCCGCTCTTCTATAACCGCGAGATCCCGGTAGAGGCCGTCTCTTCTGCAGGCATATCCAGAGCGTACAGGGTGGAAGAGACCCACCACCCAGAAGCTGGTCGGCGCCCTCTCTGGCAAGAAGCGGCTGCGGTACATACCGACACTCAAGTGGTATATAACCCATGGCCTGGAGATCACTGCTGTATACCGCACCATAGACTATGAAGCTAAGCGCCCATTCGAGTCATTCATGGAGAATGTTACGGAGGCCCGCCACTCGGGAGATGTAGATAAGCGCAAAGAGCTCTTGGCAGCTCTCTTCAAACTCCTCGGCAACAGTGCCTATGGGAAGCTCATCGAGGCCCTAGAACGCCATAGCAACACCAGCTTCACGAAGGATGAACGCGTGGTAGACAAGGCCCTGCGTAGTGCATGGTTCAAAGATCTTGAGGAGATCGGTGAGTCATACGAGCTCCAGAGTTGCAAGCCGAGAATCACTATTGGAAGGCCCTTCCAGGTGGGGATAGCCGTTTATGAGCTTTCGAAGCTGCGAATGCTGGAGTTCTACTACGACTTCCTCGATCGCTGCGTAGCTCGTGACAGCTTTGAGTACCTGCAGATGGACACTGACTCCGTGTATATCGCTATAGCAGGCTCCAACCTTAACGAAGTCATTCGCCCTGAGATGTGAGCAAAGTACCAGGCTCATAAGCGGGACTGGCTAGCTTGGGACAAATGGTCTGGACGGACTCCGTGACTAGTCAAGCTCGAGTTTGAAGGCTCTCAGGGCATCACTTTCTGCTCCAAATGCTACTACGTGGAGAGCACAGCTGCAAGTAAGTGCTCGGCTAAGGGAATGTCAAAGTGGCAGAATGAGGTCTCTTGGCAGTGGTTCTACAGTGCCCTACATGGCGGGGTGGATAGAGCTAAAAACTTAGGCCTACACATGCGCAACCAGGGTATGGTGCGCAGGAAAAACTCGGACTCGCCGCTTACTATGATAAGCGGCATGTGCTGCCAGATGGGGTTCATACCGAGCCCATCGAGTATCATGTTAGCACCATAGGGGTGGTAGCTGTGTGTCTTCAGGGACTAGCTGAAGCTCTTCTACGACAATTGGTCGCCTAGGCACTCCATGCTGGCATGCCACGTAGTACAGTGTAGGCCGGCCCTCCGCCTCCACATACCTGTCAAGCCTGTGAACATCTATCGACCAGTTAGGATCTGTTGCACGCCGTTGACCACCTTCCAGCTCACCAGGCTCATACAGGTACCGAACCAGAACATCAGGTGGTAGGCACTCCTCTCCCTTATTCGCTCCACTAGAGCTGTGACCAGCAGAGTATCTGATAGCCTCTACCGGCTTCTTCCCGATTAGCCTAGTAACCTCGGCATTGGATCTCTCCACCACAGCAGGCAGCCCTCTCACCCATACTCTAGAACGTTCACTCGGTACAGCCATTTCCTGGGCGTATTGGTGTGGGAACAGTCTCTCTGCGGGGTCCAATTCCACCACTCAACGATAGCCTGGGCACAGTGATGCTCTACCTCGCCTCGCCTAACTGCCACACCGTGTTTCCGCATGAGTGCTGCAGTCTCACCTCTGTACTCCTTACCCTCATCCACCTGCAACAATTCTGGCCACTGGAGGGGATTTTCCGAAGCCTCGTAGACACCCTGGAATGCCTGGGCCATCTGGCCAGCTGACTTGTCTGTGAGGGGTACTGCAGCCTTGTACCTGCTGGCAACATCGACGATGGTGAGGGCATACTTGTAGGTCTTACAACCAACCGAGTCGTGTGGAAGGAATAGAACATCTGCCTGGTGAACTCTGTTCAGGACAGTTGCCTCGAAATGGGCATGCCTGATGTGCCATGGACGAGGTCTGTATATCTGCCACATCGCCTGGCAGCTGAACCACTGGCTAACTGTCTCCAATGTGAGGTTGTGGCCCTTGCGACGTGCAGCCTCAAGTAGTTGAGCGGGCTCCTGGTAATATCCACCAGGCTGATAGTAGAGTTCCTCAAGAAAGACGGTTGATAAACTTCCGGATTTCATCACTGATGTCCACTCCCGTCCTGTCACACACGGCCTGGGTGAACTCTAACCAGACGAACAGACTGCCGTCATTCATTTGACCATCACTGAAGACCTCCTCAAACACCTCCATACACTGGCGTCTAATCTCTGCTGGATGCTCACTGAACAGTAGTTTATCGACCAACCCTCGGAAGTTAAGGGCCTTGACCAGTCGTACAGAGATGCCATCCTTATATAGTACGGCTTAAATGTTCGGCGGCCCAGACGGCCGCGAGCGCTATGGCTACTCCTGAGGCGATGGCTGGTATGGCTTCAGAAATCTTCTCCACCCCATGGAGAGTATTGTTGGCGATCTTGCGGACCGTCTCGCCAGCCTTCATTGTGAACAGAGCGATCAGAGGCCCAACTGCTGCCAGCGGACCGATAGAACCTTTTATGTAAGTGCGGTAGATTCCTTTCACTCTGTGTACTAGCTTGCGGGATTCAGGCGCGGTCTTCGCTACATCATCATACTCAACCGCGGTCTCTGCTACATCGTAGTCATCTGCATCATAATCCTCATCATCATAGTCCTCCTCATAGTCCTCATCATCTATATCCTCGACTGGATCTTCATAAGCCTCTGGTTCAAACATATCCGTCGCTGGGGGACAGCTATATAGTAGCTTTAAACTGTAGTCTATAGCATGGCATCCTCAATCTTGAATGCGGGCATGTTTGCCTAAGTAAACTGGGGACTCAGCTTCACCGACAAGAAGGCGGTAGAGGTCGAGCGTGAGCGCCATAACCAGGCGATGGAGAAGCTGTCTAAGGAGAAGTTTGAGTACAGCAAAGCCCTCGAGCATATGTGCCAGAGGGAGGCACGCCGACGCCAACTCCGAGCTCAGGCCAACTAGAGCCTCAAAGAGGCAGATGAGAGTCTCGATGAGTACAACGAGGCTGTAAAGATATCTGAGCCAACGCTCGACTATGAAGCATCGACAGGTCAGAAGCCAGCAGAGCTTATAGTAGTGGTGGCAGCTGCAGCGGTGATGACAGGAGTCATGCTCTACGCACGCTCAAGCTGAATACCTGATGTGTTCAACACACATACCTTAGCATAGCCAAAGTAAAGTACCATCACACCTAATGGGCGAGTCCCAGCTATGAGGTTTTCGATGTTGAAGCTGAGCTGGTTGCCCTGATTAGGTGGGATGTTCCTGTCCCCGAGGTGGTGACGGCCCTCGAGTGCTGACTCGAGGTCATTGCTTCCACTGGTTAGTCGTAGAAGTGCATATGACTTAGTTTTCTGTCTGTAGAGTTGGCAGTCAGCCAGCTCGCGTACCTCACCAAGAACATTGGTCCCAGCAACCACAAGCTTGAAGTCGTCTAGGTTATCCACCTGCTGGATGGCTCCTCCCTTCTGAACCGGGACCGCAACAGCAACACAGTTCGATGCACCACGATGCAATGTCAGCTCTACCCGTTGGTTAGCTGTGGCTTGGACCTGCTGGTGTTCTCGCTCCACATGCATGATCCGCTGTTTGGAACCCGTTCTCTTCAGTTCCTGGTTATTCTCATCATGTGAGACATGAAGTCTTGGGGCATTCATCGTCGCATTTGCGAGCTGCTCAGTGTATACCCGGAGGAACAGCCTATCCTGCATGGCAGCCGGATTCACGTGTGTGTTCTCGAGGCAGGTTAAGAGTGGAACTGGCACATGCTTCTTGACACCTGCCCGTCGTTCGAATTCCATGAACCCCTCATTGCACCCCACAGCATAGTACCCCTTTCCCTTCGCATAGAAGGTTGGTCCACGAGCCAGCGGACCTAAGAATCGGACTCATCGTTCACACAGGTGGTGTCCATGGTGCTCTTGCTCTGCATGATCTCCCACCTGTTCAGAACCTGCGGGAGCTCTACCATCTGTTCTATTGTGCTCTGAAGCTTGAACTCGAGTGTCATGCTCTTGATCTCGTGGATCTGTGCCGAGATTGCAAAGTCAATGTACTTCCCAGCAGCGGACAATGGGTTCTCATCGTGTATACTGGCTCGAATGACCATCAGGCAGTCCTTCCGAGTATCAGTGCCGTGCGATGTCGCTGTTTCAATGGCCCCATCTGGATGTTGCACATACTGTAGCATATTTAAGGTCTGGGTATATAGAGGGGTTAAACGGCTGCCATGTTTGGTAAAGTTCTCCAGCAGATTGTCTAAAAGCAGCAGGACAAGTCGGCACGACAGCCACGGCGTGCACTGTCCCACTGTGACATTGTCCGAGGACTGCTTCGTGACATCAACATTATTCACGAGCGAGCCAAGGTCACACCTCCGTCTGATGCGGAGATATTGGCCGCCATAGGGGAAGGAGCGCCAGCTCGTAGTACAAAAGAACTCCTGACTCGGATACTCTACCGGAAGTCAGACAGCACCCAGGGCAGGACACTCGACATACCTGTGGCCCAAATCAACAGACATGTTATTCTAGCTCTCCAAAAGGCGAGGGTCGACCCCAAAGATCTACTAATGGTCGGGAAGTGGGCTGCCGTATTTAGCCTCCATAGCCAGGAAGAGCGAGAGATGCTGGATAGCCTCCAGTCTGGAGCAAATAACTACTTCAGGGAGGAGGACAATGCCGCTGTAGCGGAGAGCCATGACACAGGTCATGCAGAAGGCACTCAGGAGGGGTTCACTGTTGGCGAAGAAGGACGCAGGAGATTGGCCAGTGATCTGGCAGCATTTCTGAAATTCCCAGATAACTACCAGGACTACCTCATCAAATCCACTCGCAAGTCAGATGCTCGTCACGCATGGACAAAGTGGATCTTCCGTGAGAAGTTCCAGAAGAAGAGAGTCCTACCATCTGACCCTCAGTGGATAGAGTTTAAGCGACATGCTTCTGATGAAGTTCCTCAAGCTTCTGACGAAGTTCCTCAAGCTTCTGACGAAGTTCCTCAAGCATCTGACAAAGTAGCAGAGACCGCGGACGAAGTAGCGGAGACTGCGCAGCCTTCTGATGAATGAATAAAGTTGCAGCAGCTGCGACAGTCTGTCAGCGATGACGCGTATAGCAGGCTAGTTTCCTGGCTGGATTCAGCTTGTAGGTGAAGGTCTGTGCCTTTTCCAGAGATGGCTTGAAGTGTGACAGCTCACCTGTCTCCTTGTTGCTGAAGATGAAGCGGTACAGCTCAGCTGCCCTCTGTACACCTGCGATAAAGTCCCCTTTGGTCTCCTTGAGGGTTAGGCTGTCGTATATGGTCTCGAGCAGGGCACGTCCACACTTGGAGCTGAAGTATAGCAACCGGCTATTGTGGCAGATGTCTGGTGAGATCTCGTTGGTGTACTTCTGAAAGAGGATGAAGACAGTTATCTTTGTGTGCCGGATGTGCCTGGTGATGTTGCTGAGGTAGGTGACTGTCTTCTGGTCCATTGCAGGGTCATCGATAACTAGAACAAGTGGTTCTGTCAGTCGGGCTGCCAGCAGCTTCTCCATCAGTGCTTGCAGGTTCTGCATCTTAGTGATTGGGCCATTGTACCATTGATCATGCGGTCAACCGCCTCAGCGGCGGAGTCAGACACCAGAAGGATGTATTGAGAGTGTAGATGTTTGGCCAGGAGAGCCTGCAGCAAGATGTTTTTCCCACGTCCTGATGGGGCAATGATCAGCACCACCCGGCCAGCATCGGCCGGCCTACTGTCGAATGGTACAGACATGCGTGCAGAGGATGGTTAGCACTTGGTCAGCCGTAGCCTCGTCTTTATCTGAGAGACTAAATGGCAGTGGTTCCTGCACCAGCTCTTTCGTCTGTAGAACGGGGAATCCTGCACCTCTGGCTGATACGAAGGATGCAATGGAGGCGTCAAGCATGAAATCCCAGCAGCAGCTGAGAAGATAGCGTAGGGGGCCTGTGTCAGCACCCACAGTGTCTAGCACATCCAGTATCTGTATGATACATGCACAGGAAGCCATGACAACCATGTGGTCTTAAACGGCAAACCAAAGAACCGTGACTTCTTCACCTCTGGTAGCTGGAGGCTGGCGGTAGCACCTGTTTTCCCATCGAAAGTGGTATGGCTCAGGCCGAAGTTGCCTACCCTGAGATTCTCTCCATCCTGTTGGAATGAGCTCCGTGGTTTCAGGAGATCATTAACCAGGTCTTGTGCATAGGACTCAGACATAACCTTGATGGCACCAGCCTCATCGACTTCGAGCATACCTCGCATCTTTGCCCTGTCTTTGATGCTCACCCCCTTGTATACAGTCTTGGCCTTGTTAATGGCCGATTTTCCTACCGTATCAGTGTTCCCGATGAGATCTCGGGCTGGGATGGCACCTCGGATCTCTGGTGGGTCTCCCTTCTCATCGAAGTCTAGGAAGGAGATACGGCCAACAGTGTCCTCTGAAACGAGGCGTGCCTCGCCCAAGTGAGCAAGATCGCATAGCTCTTTGCTTTCTAGGTCTGTGAGTGACAGAGTCATAGTGCTATATACATGGCTTAAACCTACTAGTCATACCCCCAGTGAAATAGTTGGACATAGGAGGACCACGCAGTCGGCCAAGGGATTAGGTAGTAGTGTTCAGGGTACTGGCCCTCTCTACAGGGGCATGCCTTGTGGGCGGTCCACCATTCCTGGGAATTGGCGATCCTCAGTCCGCGTACTCGACTATGGGCTACACACTGCCCTCTGGCACACCATGCCTCATATGCTGCAAGGGGTCTCGTGATCCATCTCTCACTATTCAGAGGGGTTAAACCTAGGTGACGATGATCTCAGCCATTGCACTCGTTGCTAGCCCTAGAACCGCGGCCTCCATTAGTGTAACATGCTCACCCATGATCTTGGTGGCAACAGTGTAGGAGGCCCCACTGAGGGCGATCTTTGGGATGGGGTGAGTTATTCCGAGACAGTGCCCGGCCACCCCACTTACCACTGTTGTGAGGATAGCCGCATTGGCGGCAGGAAGAACCTCATTTCCCCCTGTCATCTTCACCATGGCCACATTCGCCACCACGTTACTGGCGACATGGACTGCCAGAGGTTTTGCTTTGGTCAGGAACTTCTGTGGCTTGGTTCGCAGCAGGTTCTCCACCTTCTGAAGACTCACCTTGCTCTCGGGCAGTTGCTTCACGATCTGTACCATTGAGGTCATTGTTTAAGCACTGAGTATACAACGCTGTTAAATGTCTGCATCCCCTGTCGAGAGAGCTAATAAGCGCTTCCCAGTCTGCATCTGCCAGGTGGCCGGGTTGGTACTCAGGAATATTCATCTCCCTATTGAGACATCTTAAACATGTCTATAGTGAGAAGTACTATGATGTCTTCTGGAGGGAGTTGAAGGACTACAAGAAGAAGACACCAGATGAGCTCGTTCAGCTCTCCGGTGCTGAGCTGACAGAGGAGCTGACAGCTGTGAAGCTCTATCTAGGACTTGGTAAGGGGCAGATCTGCTTCTTCGAATACCTTATCATGGGCGGGAGTATAGTCGAGCAGCTCCTGCGAGCTAAAGCTTTCTACAAGGATCGGGAGTATCTGTCAGATGTGTTCCAGCAGTTGCAGACCTCCATGGCCTCACCTGACTCAGAGCTGAACAAGGCTCTGCGATACTACAAGCTGGAAAAAGGATGCGCTGTGGAACCATCCAGCCCTTGCACGTGCATGTTGGCAGCGTGCATAGGGGCTGTAGGGCAGGCCAAGCTGGTTCAGTGTCTTACCGTGGTCCCCACTGCTACTGTAGAGAGTCAGGATAGTCTTATAGCTGATTTGCTAGCGGCGGAGTAGGCTGATCCCGAACGCCACGATAGCTAGACCTGACAACACTCGCAGAGCTACCATGGGAAGCGGTATCGTGTCAACTGGCTGCAGTGTTAGGGTCGGAACGACTGTATGGCCCGTACTATGCGTAGGTGCGTTGATAGTAGTGTTGAAGCCGAAGTGGACACCAGGGGAACTCCCATCAACTATCATGTTGTTATAGCCCCTGACTTGGAGGTCCTCGATGTTCACGATCATGTTGCTCAGAATCAACTGTAGGTGTGGTGAAATAGCAAAGTCAAGTTTGCGACGGGCCTTCTGCAACCCCTGCTGGAACTTAGCAATAAGACTACTGGGGTCTGCCACGATGATCATATCCTCAACGAGACTGATGAACATGGCCTGGACCTCTGCTCCGCTGACACCATCTATGGAATGACGCAGCCTGGGCTGTGCTGTAAGGAGACAGTAGTACAGTGCTTCCAGGGACTGGTTGATCCGAACGATCCCCGCTGGTGTGAGGCCTGAGGTGGTGTGTGGGACAAAGTACTTCCACACATCTGGACAGTCCTGCCGTAATCCAATGGTGTGCATATTTTGCACCAGCACTCCAGGGTCGGAGTCTGGATCGAACGAGAATGTCACTGTCTTCCGGCAGCCTAATCGTCAGGGTGTTCGATAGGGGAATCCTGAGTAGTCATGTCTCGGGTAACCGTACATAACCCCTAGGCCGCTGTTGTCACCACCATGCCACCGATAGTCTGGGTGAGCGCTGAACTCTCTCTGTAGTCTGCTGGCCGCTGAGACGCTATGACTGTTGAGCTGTGGGTCGAAGTCGTTTGTATCAGGAAGGCTTGCACCCAGCTCATGGAGGATTCGTCGTACCATGAAGTACACATGGAATCTGAGACAGCTGGCGATGAGCACAGCTTCAGGAGTACCAGAATAGGAGTGATGCAGGGTGGAACTTACTCCACATCCTGCCGTGGCACACCACATGGCAAAGTTCAGCTGCTGATTCCAGTATGAGAGGCTTGGAGCAGCCATCCAAGTATGAGCTTGCTTCGCATCCTTGATGGTGATGAGGCAGTTGGTCAGCAGTCGTGGGTTGATGGAGAAGCTGGTTCGGGACCGTCCATCGACTGTAAAGGAGAACGGTGTTAGCTCTGGTATATCATCCAGTAGACCTCTCAGGCTAGTCAAGGGTGTACTCAGGAGGGGCGGTTGGCTCCGGATGAGTGTCATGAGGTTCAGTGGGAAGGCCATCTATGCTGGTGTTCTTAAAGCTACTGTAGAGGCAGCACACTATTTGTAGTCGTCTCGACTCCATAGACCGGCGGGGTAACCTCGCCGTGACATCTCGTTTTTTAGCTCCTCCATATCAACCCACCCGCTGGAGCCTTTGAAGTATTGCTGTCGCACTTTAGGTTTCTCGATGCAGAACAGGGCTTGGACCATCAATATATGGTGGTACTCTTCATCGGTGACCTGGCCATCCTCGAGAGCTTTACCGGCAGACTCGTCAATAGTCCATAGCATACTCTGTGCCAGTGTTACATACTTAGCATGCTACTCCAGCCTCCTTGTGATCTGCCGCTGCCCCACCCCCAAGCCCGTGGCCAAGACCGTGGCAGCTAGTGTCCCGCCACCCAGCGGGATGGTGATGAGGGCACCCACCCCTGTAGCGAGAGTGGCCACAGCTGCCACACAAGCACTGGCTCCAGTCACACTGGCAGCAGTTGTTGTACACGCGAGGACGTTGTATGCTATTTTATATCGCCTGCGTGTTCTGCTGTACTTTTCTGCCTCATGGACGAGATTCTGCCTGATGGTATCTATCTGCTGGAGTCGCCAGCCATGGATGGTATCACCCTCGTCAGCAGTCAGGGAGGGGTATAGTTCTGGTTGCTTCCGCCACTCTGATTTTGCCATAGTATATCTGGAGGCGTAAACCTGCAGAATCTGCTCATGAGTCATAGAAGGGTTCATTTTGGAGAGCCCGGCGAACCATACCAGCCTGCAGGTGTTGAGACAGATGTCTCTTAGACAGTGGTCATCCAGCACTATGTCGGGTGCCAGTAGCTTTCTGAGACATGACATCTGGAACTTCACCATATCATCAAGATAGTAGGTCCGCCACTGGAGGGCTTTCTTGGTCTTACACTACTGCGCCATCTCCTCTTCCCACTGTATGACCTCTGGCTCATCGTCGTATGTGAAGACATCTGGCTCATCGCCATCTGTCAAGACTCCTGCGTCCCGCTTACACTTCTTCAGGAGGTCCTGCCAGTATTTGGAAGCTTCACTGTTCCTTCGCCTCCTTGCAATGCGTGCACTATGTTGATAACGGCTCTCCCGCTGTAGTCGCTCTCCTTCTTGTTGCAGTGCAAGCATCTGTTCATTTTGTACAGGGGTCATGAAGGGGCAACCCTCTTTCATCATCTCGGAAAAGGTCAGATATTCCTGGTATGATATCATGTTGTTGTCAGGTCAAGGAGTAAATTCCAAATGGGCATCCGATATCCCAACCGTGCTGGCACATATGTTAATGGAGGGGCTGTCAAACAGCTGATTTACAGGTGTGAACAGGCTAGGACTGATAGCTTTCCATAGGTTGCTGTTGGCACCTGGGAGATACTCTATCACGTCCCGGCCGACTTCTACCAGTGAGCTGCTGTGCGCACTGCCCGGAGGTTGATGTAGCACATCGGCGTGTATGTATGTTGTGCCCCGCTGGGGAACCTCGAAGAGGACCCATTCTACACGGTACTGTACCATCGGTCTCCCTTCTAGAGAGGGCGAGATTACGTTCTCACCACCGGAGAGCAGCAGTCGGACAATCGGCATGGTTATATGTCTCATTTAAACCCCTCATATAGCGTGCTATGGAACCCCTATTTGCTCACTCGACTGGTCTTGCTGACCTCGTAGATGTGTACGCAGTTGATGCTGCCAAGGTAGAAGAGACCGATGGCAAGTCATTCGCCCTACAGTACGAAGCAAGCTCAAAGGCATTCTCCCTCCACCCCATTGGTGGTGATGGGGTGGAGCTGCTCACAGACGTCAAGGATGTGACGAAGGCGCGCCTGGGTCCCAACATAGATGGCCACAAGATCGTGTTTCGGTACGATTTCCTGAAGAGGAAGTACATCCTCGAGCCGTTGATTGAGCTCTCGGATACAGAGGTGGCAGACATCAACACCCTAAATAGCGACCTCAGCTTTCATCTGGTCAAACCCTATTCGAGTGGTGCCCTGCGATGGCCCGTGATGGCCTGCTATTGACCCTGGCAAAAAAAACCTGCAGTTCATATTTGAGAAGAATGAAGTGTGGTACCGCGCTGGACCTGGGGGTGACTGGCAAACATGGTTGCCCCTATATAGGCCTCCCACACTCATTGACATAGAGGTTACTCCCCTCTCCACTGTTGTGAAAAAAGATGGGACAATTCGAAAGCTCTACAATCGGGGATCATCCTTCCTCACCTATATAGGCGAAGGTGTATCCCTGACGAGGGTGGGTCACCGGATCGGGGTTACAGGTGGAAGGCTCCGGATGTGTCGTCCATTTGATGGACCAGAAGGAGCTGTCTCAAAAGTCAAGGGTGCTGTTAAACTGCGTCAGCGAGTCGGACTCACTAGCCCGCATATGACTCATATAGTCCTAGAGCTACGTTTCTTATCCGGTAGCAGAGTGAAGCAGCTAGCCCCTGCCCCTGAGGGGATGAAGATCACTATCGATCCGGATGGAACAGGGCTCGATCTGGCACAGATATTTCTCGAGGGGTTCACTCTGTTCAGTTTAACTCTCCATTTATAGCCATGTTTCTCATCATACTGCTCGTGCTGGCGTCTACAGCAGTGGCGCAGGGCGTTGAGACTGCCATGATATTGGATGCCAAGTGGGCCCACTTCCGGGATGACCCCCAGTACAATCCTCGGGTCGACCACTTGCGGAGAAACATTTACGACCGCTTTCACCCACGTAAAGCGATCAAGTCTGTCTGCCACTTCTATGGGGTGGAGAGGGTTGGCCGTGGTTGTCTGTTTGAGACCCCTGCTCAGCACCAGATTCTCTGCGTAACATGTGAACATGCCAGAGTATGTCGTGGTTCATATGCTAATCACTTTAGCCTCCTACCAGGTGAGCGTTGTCAAGGTAGATGGAAGCCCTATGGGTGGTCCCATCATGCCGATGCGACTCTGGCAGAGACTACGTGTTTGTCTGAGCCTACACAGACTAGAGAGAGGCCGGTCACTGGCTGGTATCCTGAGGAGGCTCTCCCGGACAGTGGGTGTCTGCATGGGGTTTTTATTTCCATGCCAGCAACTCCCATCTCGACCACGAGCATCACATGTCTCAAATTCCTATGCCCCAGGGATTGAGAGGGCTGTGGGGGCCACGGATTGCCGAACGGCAGTCAGTTGAGGGAGGTGGTATCATTTTGACCCCGACACTATTACTACATTAGTAACATAATCATATGCAGCAAATAGCAGTCATTGTATAACAGGTAGCAAAGACCCACTAAGCACTAATATGTTGGTATGCTTTATAATAAAATTACAGCTCATGTAAAATGGCGAAATTTAAAAGAAGACTTGCTTCATATTATACTGCCAATTCAGGTTATACAATAGGCCACACATAGACTATGCGTGGTATATTTAGGTTTATCACATAATCAATGCATTCAACCCGTTTAATATTTGTCGATATGAACATTCACCGAAAGATTTCCATTGGTTAGATGATGCATAAGAAATATTTTTACTTGAACTCCACAACAGAACGTATCCGGTCGTATTGATATTTTCGCTGTCGTCACCACTAGGAAACATCTGTGGAGTCGTAGGACATGTGGGATTATTACGAGTTATCAAACCAATAAAAATATTTCTTATGCATCATCAAACTAATGGAAATCTTTCGTTGAATGTTCATATCGAGAAATATATAGGCTACTACCTAGTCATGCAACACGTTTGTAAATTTGCATGATAGACGTATACATTTTAAAAGCTGGCTTAAATATAATTTCAAATCCGAAATAATGATGTTTTGTTTGTCATTATATTTTTGTGGCGCATCGGTCAGAGATCTTAGCAAGTGATGTGTCTAGCCACGAAAACTAACAGCGCAAAATGTGGGCTTTAAAACCGGTTTCAGGGATCGACCTCATTAGCAAATTTGTCAAATTATCGGTTTATGATAAATAGAATCTCAAAGTAGGTCCATTTTCATATCCCTATAATTAACCTCGTCCAGAATTATCACATTGCACTCGTTAAAGCTCATGCAATGTGATAATTCTCGACTCGGTTGATAATAGTCATATGAAATGAGACTTCGTTCCAGATCCTCTAATTATGTGGTGATTTCAAACAAAGATACTCAGTCTTTCATAAGCTAATGTGGATACATTTCTCCAGCCTCTGAATGAAGATGCAATAATTGCTTCAACAACCAAACATAAAACAAGTGCTTTTGTGCTTTAGTCGTAACTTACATTAGCTTTGTCATGGCGTATGCACAATTCATTAGGCTATAAGAGCTAATCTACTGTGGTTTGATTTGTGTATTGCGGCTAGCTATGCCTCACCACATTTCTAAATAAGCTCAACCCACCTTTATTTTATTACTCATGAGGGAATCAATTTATAACTTCGAAACATGAATTCCCAGAACTTAAATTTCAAGGTAACTACAGGAAGATGTTGAATATTTTCAGACAAATTTGCCTATAGAAGTAACACCTCCCAGTCAAATTAGCTTCAAAATATTCAACATAATGTTAATTTAGTAAATTGTAACTCCATCAAAGACCTACAATTCGCATACTTGTCAAATTTGAGTGACAGATCAGATCACTCCATTGTCACAAACCCGAACATTCCATGTCGAGGCCTTGAGGTTTATTACATTACAGATATCATGATTTGAACATAATGGTTTGTGGCAGGAGTTATTGGTTTGATTGTCGTCTATCCAGTCCCTGATTGCCGGTCTCATCCACGCCGTATCGAGGCTTCCAATTCAATTATGTTTACACTATTCTACAACATTTCTAACATTGTGCTCAAAATTGTACTCGGTAACATTTTTCGTTTTTAGTTTTTGAAACATGGTAAATTATTTCTGGGGGTGGATTTCATAAAGTTTTTAGAGATCAGAAACTTCTCATTTGAGCAAATTTCTATGGCAACCTGCAAGTTTTAACCAATCAAATCTTAGGCCGTGGTCTCACTCAAGACTTAATCCCGCCATACTGAAGTATGGCGTTATTCCCGATTAACTCTCTAGCGAGAACATGGCCTAAGGCCGTGTTCTCACTGGAGAGCTAATCGGGAATAACGCCCCACCTCAGTATTGTGCTACGCCGGTTGTCTCCAGTGAGAACACGGGCTTAGTTGCCATAGAAACTTGCTCACTGAAAAATGTTCTCAGCGCTGGGAAGTTTTAGGAAATGACCCGTACTGTATACGTAATCAAGATGCGAGAGATCTTTTTACGTAATGTTCTGTCGGTATCAAGCTTTAAAGAAATGCTACAATTTTGATATAAATTACAGAGTTATTCTTTGGTATTTTTGCAATCACCCAATCACCCTGATTGTAGCCGTTTGATTCTAAAAGCACGAGAGACCTCGGGACCGCAAGAGAAAGCTTCCACCCAAGTGTATAGAAAGTCCTTCCAAAATAACGTGAGTTGCGGAACCAGACCACACGCAAGCGCGTTATTTTGAAAGAAATTAATCGACGAGGGTATCCAAAGGGTGGGGAGGGGTGGGGTGACGAAGAACGACGACGACGACGACGACGACGACGACGACGAGGCTATGCACATGACAGCGATGCTGCTGCCACCGCTGTTGATGATGGCAAGAAGGCAGAGGAGGATGGCAAATCTGAGGAGGAGGAGGAGGAAAGACTGATGAGGTTATAAGAATGAGAAAGAGTATAATAAAATTGATGTTATAGGTGACGATGATGAATGTCATATTTACTCCAATAAGACTTACCGATGAGGTATATGATTCCTAATACTTCCGGTATAAGGAGAAGACCGAAGCCTGTGACAGAGGCTATCCACACCATATACAATGTTATGGGCACGTAGTGACGTACTGCCAAAAAAAAAAATAATAATAAATAAAAAGATAAATAAAAAAAAAAAATAATAAAAAATAATAATAATAATAATAATAATAATAATAATAATAATAATGGTGGTGGTGGTGGTGGTGGTGGTGGTGGTGGTGGTGGTGGTGGTGGTGGTGGCGGCGGTGCTGCTCCTGCTGATGATGATGATGATGATGAGGAAGTGTTGATGATGATTATTGATGATGATGATGATGATGATGATGATGATGATGATGATGATGATGATGATGATAATGATATTGATGACGACTACGACGACGAACGAGTAATGGTGACGACGACGACGAAGACGACGACGACGACGACGACGACGACGACGACGACGACGACGACGACGACGACGACGATGACGACGACGACGACGACGACGACGACGACGACGACGACGACGATGACGACGAATGATGGTGATGACGACGACGACGACGATGATGATATTGATGACGACGACGGAGACGACGACGACGAATGATGGTGATGACGACGCCGACGCCGACGACGACGATGATGATGATGATGATGATGATGATGATATTGATGACGTCGACGACGATGAGTGTTGATACTGATACTTATGATGATGATGATTATTAGGCCCTAACAAAATAATTAATTAAGATTTGACTTACCCCATACTTCGGTGGAGTTAACTCTGGCTTTCGCATCACAAATCAATATCTTCCCGACAGAGAAGGACGCGGGTGGGTTGAACCACCTATAGTCCTGGCCCCATTGGGCGAACTGGGAGGGTTCCTCGGGCTTACATTTCCTGCAAGAAAAATCATAAATATTAAAACCTTGGTTTTTCGTTTTCTAACTGAGTAAATTTGGGGGTGGAGGATTTCAGAAAAGCCATATTCAATTTCTTATAACACGAGAATCAACGAGATCTACAGTTAAGCTCACGTTTTCCAAAGCAAAAAACCAGAAACACGTTAGTTAGTAAGAAATGTACTGTTGAATAATTTGAACATAATGGACCTTTCCGGTTTTAGCTATGCTCCGCCCATATCTAGCTAAGTTCCACCCACACCTCGTTCGTGTTGGGATCGATCGATCTCTGAACACCCTGACTATTAATTTCCTAAAAAGCTACACAGGTAAGCTGTTGAATATTTTGAAACTAATTTGACTGGGTGCTGTTGCTGCCCAGTCAAATTAGTTTCAAAATATTCAACAGCATGTTTATTAAATAGCAAAGAATTACAAAGACATACAATTCATATAACGTGTCGGAGTATTTGAGATTTGGTGACGGTCGATATGGAACCTTTGTGACGTAATGATTGTGACGTCATCATACACCCGCTGAGCTGATTATGACGTCATACGAGGTCAGATGATGGACGGATACTCTGGAAAGGTCCATTGGATTGGAAGCCATTGCTGCAACGTCTTCCAACCAGATTATGTACAAAATATTCAACAGTACATTAATTTTATTATTTTGGAGTTATTTCTGAGCTGATGTTACCGTATTTTCTCAAATAGTAATCGGTAAAAGCCGAGGAAGCTTTATCTGAGAGGGTGAAAGTTGAAACGGTAAATATGTAGCCCACCTAGTTTTCGGAACAACCTTTACAGGGAACGGTAGTTTTTATTCCTGTAGATGTAGAAATGTAAAACAAGGAACTTACACAATGTTGCATCTGATTCAGGAAATACGGCCAAATGATATCGCCATTGAGCTCCAGTATAACCTATTAGACGCTATGATAACACCAGTCCTTTCATATGCTTTGGAAATTTGGAGATTTGAAAAACTAGAAATGTTCGATACTGGTCAACTTAGATTTGTAAAATATGGATTGAGATCGAAGAAATAGGAACACCCAATAATATACCCCAAATAGCCTGATATATGGAGAAACTAGGCGGTGTCTATTACATACCAGAGGCCCGAAATGGCCCGTATCGCTCACCTTTCAACTAGTAAATTTCAACTAGAAATACCATGGTGTACATGTAGAGAAAGGAATTCTACAGTTCTGGCCGGAAACACAACAATTTAAGTTTTAAATGTACAAATTCTGGATGGGCATTTTTGGAGTAATATTTTAAAATATAAAGCAATTATCACCATCAACATCCATCAAATAAAACAAGATGTTCGTCGATCAAATCTTCCGATATAAGATTCTTTTGAAGAAGTTTGACACTTTGACTCAAAGATGCGCCCTGGAAAATATGGCTGAAATCGGCCAGCGGTTCTTGAGAAAACGTCGTTGAAGCCTGTTCCCAATCATTTCCTGTATGGTTTTCCGAGGTTGTAATAATCCAAAATGGCTGCCAAAACCTCCCATCCGACACTTATTAACGTCTAAGATTTGAAATAGGCATGGAAATACGCCTATATATAAACCAATTTTTGCCATCAAAATTCATCTACACATATCAAAATCCGATACCTGGAACAAGCTTGAATGTCCCTTAGTCCCAAATCATATTTGTAGAAGTTCGGCCTGATGCCTTAAGCTGTCCCGGAGAAATAGTTTTTTTTGCAAAAACTAGCTCATCCAAGATGGCCGCCAAACAAATCGACCAATTATGCTCTCTCCAAGATGACTGCGCACATATCGAGCAATCGGCTTCATTTTAACAATCTTTGATCTCTATGACACAATTAAGGATGCTCCCTGATAGATTTGGTTGAGATCGGCCCAGTTGGTTTGAGAAGTCGTTTGAAACATCCCATTCGTTTCCTATTGGACGGGGAAATAATCCTAAGATGGTGCCAGCCAAATTTAACAATCGATTTCCCTTTTTTCAATTTTGCATCTCTATGCCCGAATGGCACTTCCTGTCAAATTTGTTTGAAATCCATCAGGAGGTTCTTGAGAAAACATTTAACATCCTCAATTGTTTTCCTATAGGGCATTAGCTAGGGAAATATTCCGAAAAGGTCACAAAACAGATTATCCGAAAAATTTTTAAATACAAATATTTGACATCACCATGCCAATAAACATATAGGCCTATAGCAATTTTCACGATCAAAATCCATCTAATTAAAAATCCAATATGGCCCACAACACTAATTTTGATTAGTCCGCGGCGACCATGTCCGCGGCGACCACGTTTTTCAACTTCCCATTACTAAGTGTTAACGGCCCTTAAGCTCTAAACATATTTCCCAACTTTCGGCCCAATCCATTCAGCGGTTCTGAAGAAGACGCCGTTTTCAGAAAAATAGGTCATCCAAGATGGCCGCCAAACTCTTGAACAAACTCGTTTCAGCTATTTCCCTAGATAAAGTGTTTTAGTTTCAAATCGATCGGCATAAGAGTTTCGGATAAGATTTTAAATATAAATGCATATAAAAAAAATAAAAAATTTTTTTATAAAAAGCATATCTAAAAATAGCGCCAAATCCAAGATAGCTGCCACCCAAATTGACGATTCAGCTATGCTTGAAAAACTGAGACGTTTCCTCTCAAATTTGATTTAAATCCACCAGGAGCTTCTTTTCTTTAGAAGTTGTTTAAAGGAAAGGGCGACAACGAGAAGTAGAGTTTATAGCGTTCTGGAAAATATTTGCGGAAAATTTTCGGATAGTCCATGATTGCACCCGAAAATGGACCAATCAGAAGTCCGAATAAAATGCGAGAGCCTATTTCAATACAATCCTTTCTACAAACTTTAATCAAAATCCGTCAAGCTGTTTAAGAGATGTTTTTTAAAGGATTTCTGGATAATTTTCGGAAAATACAAGCTGGCCGATAAAATATTGGCCCAATCAGAATTCTCACTTGAAACCTTGAAGCCTAGGACCATTGGATGTTTATTCCAAGTTTCGTTGAATTCGAGGCTTTAAGGGGTGGGGGGGGGGTAGCAATTTTAAAACGTTCCAGAAAATGTTCGGAAAACAATCAGAATTCTGATGAGGTGTTCTAGAGCCTATCACTTAGCGTTCTTCCATTTAAATATGGTTAAAATCTGCCAAATATTTTAGTAGGAGATACGTTTTAAGGCAAACGTTGACGGACGGATCACTGACAGATGGACGACTGACCATGTGAGTCAGGCATGGACAAATTTAAAGACCTTTTCATTATGATGGAGTCTGGCTGCAGCGTTGACATACAGAACAGGTATGTTAAGGTTAATTAAGATCGGGTCTTCTAATTCGTGGCACAAAATAAACAACGTCCAAACCACATATAAATGTAGAAAAATTAAAAATAATAGGCCTATTTTTTATGATGGAGAGTAGATGCAATAAACAACAAATGGTTTATGACGTAGGCATGTGGAATAATTTGTTGAATATTTTGAAGCTAATCTTACTGAGGCCTGCTGCTCTAATTCAGATAAGGTTTAAAATACTCAGCAGCTTTGCTGTATAGATGTGCTGAAATTGAAATACCGAACCTTTGAGGATTCAAGGGTTAATTAGAACTTGCAAAAACCCGTTCTTGTAAGCCAAAAAAAAATCTGAAAAATTACTCGTTGTAAGCTGTTAGTAACTTAAACATTTTACATGGCAACCTCTTATCTTATCAGATTATTTATGTCCAAATGGGATAAATTAAGCCCAAACTGGGAACGTGATGTTCATTTCTACTTATGCAAACCTTACTTAGCCAAAAAGGTTTTAAAATAACAGTTGATACAAAAAGAATGAATGAAAAATCATTAAGACGGCTTACCCGATTTCTGTGATATAATCCGCTTGAAGAATTAAAGTAGATCCGAATGCAATCGCTAATATTAAACACACGATTAACTAGCGAATATTTATCATGCTAGATGTAATCGGACATGATTAAAAGTGATTCATTATGACGTCACTATAACTCAGTTGCCCTCATAAACTGATGACACTAACATGACGTCATATAGTTACCACACAGAAAATGATGACGAATACATGATGTTGTAACAGATCATAATCGCCTTTGTAGGAGAACCGCATTAACATGCGTAAGTGTGTCCTATTATTCAGAATAACGTTCTGTCCTTATGGAATTATCATTGTGCTGATTATGATCATCATCATCATCATCATCATCATCATCATCATCATCATCATTTCAAAGGGCATAAGCCCTTGGCTTCTTTGCGTCCCGGTAGATTCAGTACTACTTTACATACTCCATGCGTGAAAGTGAAGTTGCAAAAAAGGAAGTATTATATGCTACATTTAACTATGCACAAGATTTACAAATATTTACAGTTTTTGACAGGCTATGTGACAATGTCCAGGTCGTCAGGACATCATATTGCTCCTTTTATCCAAATAACCTAACCATATTTCTGTGTCATCAACAATTAATAATAGTTAACAATACCAGATTCAGAAGGTACTTCCTTAATAAAAAAATTTTTTAACAATAATTAACAATTAGGTAGAGGCAGTAGCGAAATTTGACATACTAAGTAACTAGTGTCTCCGTGTATGAAGTAAGTGAGTGAGTGAGCGAGCGAGCGCGCGTGCGTGCGTGCGTGCGTGCGTGCGTGCGTGCGTGCGTGCGTGCGTGCGTGCGTGCGTGCGTGCGTGCGTGCCTGCGTGCGTGCGTGCGTGCGTGCGTGGGTGGGTGGGTGCGTGCGTGCGTGCGTGCGTGCGTGCGTGCGTGCGTGAGTGAGTGAGTGAGTGAGTGAGTGCGTGCGTGCGTGCGTGCGTGCGTGCGTGCGTGAGTGAGTGAGTGAGTGAGTGAGTGAGTGAGTGAGCGAGCGAGTAAGTTAAGCATCTAGCATGAAACTCTAATGCGCTCAGGAACTCAGACTTCAGTAGGTCAGGGTTGATGATTCTTGTACAATCTAATATAAATTGTTATAAATCGGTTGAATAATCTCTAACACCTAAATGACAATACTTTAGAAGACAAGCGTCCATACATTGAATGGTTGACTGCATAATGGATTCCAATACTGGACATCTGATTAGAAGGTGTTCCAATGTTTCCAGGTAATAACGTATGACTTCAAGCCCGTAAGCTAAGCCCGGCGCTATGTAGAGTTTTGAAAAGGTGAATAATCGTATCCGGCTCTAGGCCATTGTGCCCATGAACAAATTCATTGTCTTAGGGAATTTATTACTGAAATAGTCAAGAGGTTATTTTGGTTGTGCCTCGCAGCTAGCATATCATATGTCAGTCTGTGAGTCAAACCTTTGACGGAATTCTTCTTCTTCTTCTTTTCGTTCAGTAAGTGACTATCGACATGATCATAAGGTTAAGTGCGTGGATCCATGGTTTTTTAGAGTACGCCGTGTGGCCTGGAACCTCCGTCTTCAGCACTCGAGGTTTCTGTCAGGGTTACCTCGCCCTTACCTCCTTTAGTCGCCTCTTACGACACGCGGAGGATACGGAAGGTGTATTCTAAGCCCCACCTACAGGGCAGTTGACGGAATTAGAATCAGAATCCGAATTTTTGACATAAAATCTATAAACATATGCATGCTGTGGGAGTGTGTACGGCGAGAATTTCTACAAAGCACACCCCCAGATTGGACGAAAGTCATCGAAGACCAAAAACATTTGCTAAACACATTTTAAACCTTAAACCATTGTCTTGTTTTTGCCTCGGTGTCTTTTCCACATGTTGAAATAGTATGATTTGCTCAGTAAAATTCAAATGTTCTTTCTTTACAATAGATATCTAGTGTGTCCGTGACTGTTGCAGCTTAATTAGGTCTCCTTGAAACAGTCTATATTTCAGTGATTTAGGACTTTACGTCTGTTTTGGGGCATTGATGCGTGGTGCAGCTCGGGGTATTCCCCGCGTCAGCTACGGTGTGCCGCCGACGCACATGGTTTCACAAGGCTGCGCCTAGCACATGGTCATATGTACATGTTTACTTGTGGAAGCCGTAGTTGGACTTATTGTTGTTGTTGTCATAGTTTGTGTTAACGGACCTTTCTGGTTTTAGCTATGCCCCGCCCATCTCAAGCTAAGCTCCACCCACACCTCGTTCGTGTTGGGATCGATCGATCTCTGAACACCCTGACTATCAATTTTCAAAAAAACTACGCAGGTAAGCTGTTGAATATTTTAAAACTAATTTGACTAGGTGCTGTTGCTGCCTAAGACAGCAACAGCGCCCAGTCAAATTAGTTTTAAAATATTCGACAGCATGTTTATTTAATAGCAAAGACATGCAATTCATACAACGTGTCAGACCATTTGAGATTTGGTGACGGTCTATATGGAACCCTTTGTGACGTAATGATTTTGACGTCATCATATACGAGCTGAGCTGATTATGACGTCATACGAGGTCAGATGATGGATGGATACTCTGGAAAGGTGAATTACTACCTGCGTCTCCTTTTCTAGGCTAGTGTCACTCCATGCTATCCTAAAACACGGGGCCACGGCAGGAGATGAAAGATCTAATCGGAATCGTTACTGAGTTCAATCTTACCATGTTTGAACTAGATTCGGAATCTGCAAGTGATCTACGCTAGTATCTCTTCATGCTACCACAAAATGGGGACGTGAAAATTAGAGACCTGTACCTACCAGTAATTGGAATCTCTACCGAGCATGTTCTTGCCTATGCACAGGCTACTTCAAGATCGGTCCACTCTGTGTGCAGAAATGCAGCCAAAAAGTGCTAGCGAATATCTTTGTTTCTTTGTTTTATGTTGATCTTGAACTTATGACGTCTGGTTTGCGTAATATTGGATGATTCGAAAAAATAGTCTTTTCCGATGTTATATATAGATCCCAGATGAGCTTGAACGTTTCAAGTAAACCTACCCGAAACCGTCTATATTTCAATTTCAATTTATGTTTTTGTCTATACATGTACAGTAATGATATGCTATAAATATGTGTGTGCCACGATATGAGCGTACATACACATAATTATATATAACCGAACAAACAAAATGATTGTATATGATTTAAAGTAGAATTGAAAGAACACATGCTCACATAATCACCCACGCACACACTCACCCTTGCGCACGCACGCCCACGCACGCACGCACGCACGCACGCACGCACGCACGCACGCACGCACGCACGCACGCACGCACCCATACATACGGTCAGATAGCATGTCTGTATGGATTTAAATTTAGATGCTGGGTGTGGGGGAGGACTGTTGAGAAAACTATGCAACAATATCGTGATCGCGGTCAGATGATATTTATGAGGTGACGGTAGTACTATGGGGGGGGGGGGGGTGTTTAGTGAAGTCTCGTGATTTTGTAACATTTCAAAGATAAATTGGCCGACAATTGTTGACATTTTGAGAAGGCAGTCAAGAATGAAGAATAGTTTCTCCATATCATTTAGGTTATGGAACTCTGGTAGGGCTACAGTTAGTTTCTTATCCAAGAGTTCTCTATGTTTTTTGTAAGCTGAACATTTGGTTAGAAAATGTAATTCATCTTCTGTTTCTAACTAGCAAATTCTACACAATCTTTTATCTCTGTCTAGCTTCTTGTATCGTCCACATTCTATTTCTAATCTATGTGCACAGATGCGAAGTTTGGTTATTGCTCCTCGGAAGTTCGAATTCTTAATTTCAGTTAGGTATGGCGCAATGGAATATTGTTTTCGTATGTGTTTATTAGTATTTCAGTTCTCCTCGAGTGTAACCACGCCAACTATTGCTATTTGCCAAATCCAGTGCTTTGCTACAGGGCACAGCATCGGCTAACATGATGCCGTTATCTGGTATGTTATCGAAGTGTGACCAATATTTTGTTATCTGAGCGTTTATATCATTAATAAGGGAACATCTACCTAGTTCTGACTTGCGTAGTTTGTTTGCTACCTGACGATTAAATTTGCACAATTTTGTGTGAATCTTGTAGCTCGCGGGGTAGCTGGTCCGTTCTACAGCTCCGCTCCGTTGCACCGCATGTACAGGATGGGTGGGAGGGCTGGTTAGCTACGGTTCTTGGGGTTAGGCTCCCGTATCGTGAATCTCCGAAAAGTACAAAGACCGACTTCTAGAGCCGGCGGAATGATAACGTTCCAGTGGGCCGTGCAACCATTGCCACCGAGATTGAACCTTACTGTCTCATCCCAACTATTAGTGTCACCGGTATGACGGTCCATAACCAAATTTAGGAGCCTAGACATGATGATTAAGAAAATTATATACTATACAAACAATGGTACTCGTTTGGTAGCACGAGAGAGAAAATATACAGTACATAGAACTAAATTGGTGTCTTATTAACGTGGATTCGTCAGAGGTACCTCACCGATCCGTATATATCCGTGAGGTATCCCTGCAAGGGAGCATCCTAACGAGGTCACTTGGATAGTTTAACATAAACCATTATACCCCTAACAAAAGTATTATTGTAATGAGAGGAATGTGCCTCACGCAGGCCTCCGTCACAGGAAAATGCCTTCAACGCCGAAGCGGAGGAAGAGAGCTGGCAGAAAGGGCCACTCTCTTGTTCAAACATATGCTAGGTGTAGTGTGAGTCAACCTATTATAATTATAATTAATGTGATGCACGCTGTTTTACGTGAAGATGGGGTGGATGATTTCCACAGAATTCAACACCGTCATCTTATGTAAGTCCAAGATACTGTATTGGTAGTTGCCGCTTTTATTTATGCGGTCCTCCTGCTAAATCTTAAACTACCGATTAGGTGTTAGATTTATATACTAGATTTGGCCACAAGTGGCAGGAATTTCTACCTATCTTTTGACACATGAGCCTGACTGCCGAAGATGCTCGGTTTCCCTAAAGTCACCTTCCGGAGCATCAAGTTTATGGTGGGGAGTAGGAGGCAGATATCCAATCCCCAGTGACCTTCCCGTAAGGGCATGGTGTGTTCCAAGACCGCACCCAGTCACTGTACGGAGTTAGATGGAGATCTGCGTCCCAACCGTCACCCGGTGTGTTGGAGGCGGATTATTTCGAGATCCAGCCCCGGGGAACTTACGTTTGCCTGTCATTAGGGTTAAGTTCCAGGAGGACCAGAGGTGCACTGCTGGCTGGTTAAAAATAATATCTTTTCGCAGTGCTTCTTACTTTGGCGGGGCTAACTGGTATCCGAAGATACAGAGGAGGTTATGGGAAATCGACACTTTGGTCTTCACCGCAAGTCGGATCATGCCAACGTGTCGATTGGAGTTCCATACAATTAAAAAGCCTTGCAGCTGGAGGAGCGTAGAAAGAGACAATCACTCATCATAATAAGAGGCCCTAAGGTATCTGGCCAATTTTACACAATCTAGCCAGTGTGCAGTGTTACATATCCGCTACATCCGGAAAAGAGGCTTACACAAATGTCTCCTGCGTAGTGGTTGTCCCTAACTACTTTTAAACCTATCCTATCGAGCTAGAATAGCCAGGTTTAGTCGGTCATATGTCAGACTCGCACAATGAAAACATGAACAGTGACCTCAGTGTAAAATTGATGCTGGGGGAAAAGTGATGCGGTTTTATTGTTGCTGTATAGTATAGCCTAGCGTACTGTGGTCCTAGTGTTTTATATAAAATAAACAAAGCAAGTCACTAGGATGGCTGCTGCCGTATATAGCTAACTATCACAGTATTGCGAATAAAACTGGTCTCAGAACCTTGCGGTGATTGATAGTCATAAGCACAAAAATAAGGATAATATATACAGTAAAAGATATAAATTATAAAATGCGGTCTCAGATGACCTATCAGTACCTGTAAAGAAATGAATGAATACAATAGCTAAATGAGTACCTATTAGTCATCGGTATGGACAAGGTTCATAAATCACTGTAGATGCTGCGTCACAGATGAGGGACGCGAGATGGCACAATTCTGAAGTTGAAGCACGGTGAAGAAGAACGACTGTAGTCGGATGTCTACTAGATAGTCATAATAGCTAATACAATTAATTAAGCAGAATGCTATAAATGTCCATCCGGTAACGGAAGTTTGAAAGTTGTCCGTAACATGAAGGGCTACAGTTGTAGGTTATAATTAAACAATGCATGTACATTCCTGAGCACACCTTACATGGTACACCACATAGCTCTTGAGGCATACCAGACAAAGTCCCACCAGACTGTGGCCTAAAATTTAATTAACACACGACATGCTGCGCAGAAGTTTGATCGCCACTTTTGCGTGGCTCGGAAGATCTGACAAGTTGTCAACCAACATTCACCACTCGTTCTACATACTGGAGAAATTACATCAGGGCCGCGAGGCCCATCTGCAGGAAGGCTCCTCTGAAGTGTTGGAAGTGAGGGTCTCTTCTATTTAATTAGTTGCCCCCGGATGGCCGTCTGAAGGCCTACAAAAACTTAGATGCGGCTGCTCTGGTTGCGGGCCAGAGACTAAGAACTGAAATCCGAGAGGCACTGCTGCGGCAATAGTGGGTCACAGTCAGTAAGCAGTTACTCGCGCCTTGCCCTGCTCTGGCCACACAACCTTCCACTTGTTCTCTCTCGCTGAAGTGTGGTCTCGATTCTTGATTTTTTGCTCCTTTTATACTACTCGTGACGTCAGGGGCAGGACGCCCAGCCAATCAGCGGGCGATCTGTAGCCAATCAGCGTGCAGATAGAAAGGGGCAGGATGCTATCACGTGATAGGCATCTTCCCCATTCATTTAGTACATACACACATTTTTACGACGTCCCAGTAATATTTTGAAAATAATTTAAATGAGCTAAATTAGGATAACTCGGCCATTTCTGGTCCGATTTTAAAAAGGTAAACAGTTTTGGAATCCTCGTCTCATTCCGGTCCTGATAGAATGACGAGAACAGTTAAATTTAAAGGGAGTACGTGCACCAACCCGGTACATTTTAGTATGCATTCTCTCCCAACGCCGACACGTGTTGTCAGGGAAGCTCTGACGCGTGCATGCACGCGCTATGCGATCTTACGGACTTCGATGTTTTACAGAAAACCTCTCTCATATGGCTTTATACACGCATGCTATCCTACCCAGGGGGGGGGCGTGCTTGGAACGTACCCGGAACGTTCATCTTGTACCCAGCTAAGCTGGGACGGTCCGTACCCATCCGCCAATCTGCACTACAATCTTTTCGAAGGGTTCAGAATCCAACGTGTCCATGTTGAGCGTGCCATTAGATTTAAGGCTTGAAGAATTTGTGTGTAACTATACTCTCTGAAATGCGGGAGTTTTATAAGTATGTACAACTCAAAAACCGCATGTCAATTTCTCTACCTACAAGATACTCCTACCGAGTTGGCATCCAAGAGCTGGAAAACTCCGGCAGATTGGGCTGGCGTACTCGTCCATGTGGACGAAAGTGTTCCCACAAGCTCAGATATCCATTTGTTTTTTGTTTATGTTTTGTGAAACTTGTTATTTGGCTTTGACTTAACCTAGAGTGTGGGTGTCATGCACTCATTTACGGACGGGGTATCTAAATGTTTACGGATACGCTGTGTGTAGAGACGCAGATAAATTGATATTTTCTCAGCAATTTTTCTGCGTTCCCACATATTCCACCAACCAAGTGTTACCCCAATCCATGAATAACAATAGCACGTACGAATACACGCACTCACGCACGTACACACGTGCATTTTGAAATAGGAAAATTTGCTAGCATTGAATAGTCAAGATAATCTGAGACGTTAATGGGATATCCTTGATCATGAAATTTGTAATGATTAGTGTCATGTTTGTTACCAAGTCGTGAGTTGCCCACTCGGAATCAGTATGTCTTGACATTTTGATCCCCCACTCTTCCCCCATCATGGGGGCGGAGCCAAATGTAAATGTCGTCTTGCCCTCCGCAATCATATAGGTAACCCACATACCAAATCTGGTTGAATTCTGTCCTATGGTTTCGGAGGAGTTGTGTTATAATTAATTTCGTGACGTTTGAAGCCCTTGACATTTTGCGCTGTTACTTAAATAATAAAACAAAGTCGATAGAATCCCGTTAGCTGCGGGCGAAGCATGGAACGTAGGTCAAATTGAGGTCACGAGAGCCCCCATCCTCCACCCTCCCCCTTGGTACGGTACATAACTTAAGCCTACAACGTGTGCATAAACCGAGTTTGATTACGATATACGAGAAACACGAGAAAGAACAGCAAGAATTAATATTTTGTGACCAACCAAACAACCAATCAGCCAGCGACCGACTGACCAACTGACCGGCTGACGCTGGCCGGTCGGCCGACCGACGGACCGACCAACCAACCAGCTAACCATCCATCCCACCAACCAACCCAACCAACTTAGCACGGACCGACCGGATGGGTACTGACCATCCCAGCAAAGCTGGGTACGGAAAGGCCACTCCGGCTTCGCTCCGAGCACGGCCCCCTGGGTGGGATAGTACACGTGCATAAGCCCTATGAGAGAGGTTTCTTGTCAAAAATCAAAAGTCCGATAAAACGTGTGGTGCTCATGTGTGCGCGTCAGAGCTTCCCTGACAACACGTCTCGGAATTATAAGCGAGTGCATGCCTATAGTGTACCGAGTAGGTACTCGTAAATATTTATAATTCATCCATTTTCATTGTTTTTGGTACCGATCAGGACCAGAATAAAACGAGCTTTTTAGAACCGTAAACCATTTTAAAATCGGCCCAGAAATGGCTGAGTTATCTACAGAAAACCCCCTTGAATTATGTTCAAAATATTACTTTGACGTCGTAGCCACGTGTATGCATGGAAAGTTCTACATTGTTCTAGAACATGGCAAATACGTAACTGACCTAGCTGCACGCTGATTGGCTACTGCTCGGCCACTGAGTGGTTGAGGCGCCCAGCTCTGATGAAAGGGGTGAATAATCGAGAATCAGGAGCATCGCCGGTGTGGAAGCTGGACCCGCGCAGGACGACTGGACCACCAGGATGACGGATGTAACTGCTGACCTACAGTGATCTTCACTTCAACTGGTGTCTTACGGATCCCAGCACATCCATGGTGGTAGGACATCCTCGGCTTCCACAGAATTTTGGATGCTCCCGGACGGCCATCCGGGGTTAGAAAACTAAATTTAAAGTTAGGCCTTCCGCATCCGGACTTTCTTAGGGAGTGGACCCAGGATGTAATCCTACATGGCGTAGAGCTACGGTGATTCTTGGTGGATGACTCGCCAGATCTGCCAACCATGCTGAAAAGTGGACACTAAATTCCGCACTGCATGTCGTGTGTGTTTTAATTAACTTTTTGGCCACAGTCTGGTGGACTTTGCTAGGTGCGCCGCAAGAACTATGCGATGCATCCGGCACCCTGTGCCAAGTTATGTAACTGCTTAACATTGTATACCACCCTCTCTGCTAATGGGCAACCTTCATTATCAGTCTATGATACTTAGTTACTTAATTTAATTACAATCTACTTGTTGCATTGGTTAGTTGTATATGTCAGATAGCCATTCAGTTAATATGTTTTGTTTAATTGTAGAAAACTTTGGACCGCAGTACACTAGGAGATACTCTATAGCAACATTTATATCCGCATCACTTAATCCCGCCATCATCAATTTTACACTGAGGTCACTGACTGTGCTCTAATTGTTGGAGCCCGGCATGTTACCAACTAAACCTTACTATTCAGCTCGATAGGATAGGTTAAAGTCGTTAGGGACAATTTCTTCATTTAGAGACATCTTTTCCGGCTGTTGTGGTAATGTAGCCCCGCACATGTAGCCATATGGCTTTATAGTTGTTTGGATTCCCTATCAGCAGGTTGATCTGGTCCAACCATGGGAAACTATCGGAGGTTTCCGAGCGGTTATGGTTAAAGTGATGATTTACACACACTCCCCCCCCCCCCCCCCGTATCTTCGGATACTTGTTAGCAAGATAATCCTGCCAATGAAGGAAGCACGGTGAAAACATATAGTTATAATTATAAGATAGTTAGTTTATTTACTGGCTCGCAGTGCATATCTTGGCATATTGGAATTTAACCCTAATGACAGGTAAACTGTTAGATCCATAGCATGCAGTGATGGATGAGATGCGGATCTCCATCCAATTCGTTGGAGTGTCAGGATGAAGCATTGGCGCTCGTCATGCCCTCATGGGAAGGATTCTCATGATGGATATCCATCTCTCTACCCCCTCCATAAAGACATGTTAAGTGATCAAACTTGCTTGTGTGAAATGTAGCCATCGTCCGGGTGATGTTTTATGTGGTTGCGGAGCAAGGTAGCTGGATTTTCATCGAATTCGGATGCCTTGTGTCATAACATGTACGCATGCTGTCCTTGGAGGTGGATGCTATTTCAAAGCGACCCATGGGAAGCTGAGCGTCTGCGCCCATTGGACATCTGTATCTAAAGATAGGTAGGAATCCCTGGCACTTTCGGCCAAAGCTAGTTTCCATTTCTAGCAACCAAATGGTAGGTTAGACTGTAGCAGAAGGCCCGCATAAAGAAAGCGGCATCTACTAATACAGTATCTTTGGAAACTACATAAGATGGTGACCTGGGAATTCTTCGGAAATCGTTCATCCCGTCTTCACGTAAACCAGCGTGCAACACATTAATGATAGCTTCACTAGGATTTTCAGCACTTAGCATTTTCTGGTGAACGAAAGAGTGGCCATTTTTGCCAACTCTTTTCCTCCGCATCGGCGTCAAAGGCATTTTCATGTGACGGAGGCCCACGTGAGGCACTTGCCTCTTGCAACGGTGAGAATTCCTGTGATGGAGGCCCGCGCGAGCCACCTTCCTCTCGCACCATCATGAAACATTCGGTGACAGAGGCCCACGCGAGGCACTTTCCTCTCGCAGCAACATTGTTCTCTCTGTGTATGTTAGGGGTATATTCACTTATATTAACTTACTCAGTGATCTCTTATGCGGATGCTTCTCTTGTGTGGATACCTCTGCGGATTCAAGGATATGTGTAGTACCTCCGGCGACACCACGTAGAAAGTACACCAGCCAGCTCTATATTGTGTATTATTGTGCTCATTCTACTGTCAAATGATTCACCTTGTGTGTATAGTATTTATTAACATTTCTACGGTTTAATTATAAATTGTTCCATGACTCTAAATTAGTATGGATAGGCATACCGGCGATACTAATAGTTGGGATGAGACCGTGTGGTTCAATCTTGGTGGCAATGGTCGCACGGCCCCACTGGAACGATTGAGTTCCACCGGCCTTAGGAGCTGGTCTATGTATTTTGTTCCACCGGCTCTAGAAGTCAGTCTTTGTACATCATGGAGAGATGTCATACGGGATACGCAACCCCGAGATCCACAGGTAACCAGCCATTCCGGTCATTGTGCACTTACGGTGCGATGGGCGGATATCTATTGGCGGACCAGCACGTACCCCCATGAGCTACAAGTGGCGCCCGATGTGGGCTCGAACAAGAAGTGAACCCACGCCTACGCTCAACACATGCGCCTTTCAGTCTCCTTCATCCGACAGTCAACTCTCCCTTGATACAGAAGTAGCATCATATGATGGATGAACTGCTCACATACCCACTGACAATGTCACAAATTTCCCCAGTGTGGAACGACCAGCACCACCTTAACACAAGTTTTCATCGATCAGCGAGGGGACATTCCGCAATGCCTCGCAGGTGGGAACTCAATACATCACATCATCGGATCTCCGTGATAGGCTACCACCATCTACACCGGGTCTCGGATGACCACAACAAAGACCCCCTACGGGGCAACCACAACATTCACGACCATTATGTTCACCCACGTCATCAATGGGTGATCAGTGGCTGGATGCTCATGTACCATATCCCATATCTCCTCCCTTCCACGCATCATCACCATACTATCCGACAGTACCACGGTATGAACCGGAGGATACGGCTCCACCATTCCAGCAATATATCAGGAGACACCCACACCGCACACACCTTCCGCGTCAGTCACATGCACCGCCTCCATATGAGGAACTGCGGTATTTGGTAGAACCTACGTACCATGCAAATCACCATCAGCGAGAGTCACCTTCACGGATGCGTCAGCATCGACAGGGACATCGACGAGCTCCACCACCACCACCACCACCTACACGCCGACCAGCATACGCATTCTCTGCAGCTTTGCCACCACCGCCACCAGGTTTTGCTCCAATTACTTCTCCAAGAGGTCATGGCCGGTTCATTCTCCACACACACACACACACACACACACCCCGAATTTAGCGGGGAGACTGATTGGGCCAATTATAAAGTTGAATTTGAAATAATAAGTAGGACAAACGGGTGGAATAATCGTCAGATGGGAGAGTATTTAGCTGCAAAGTTGTCTGGAAAAGCTCTGCAAGTTCTGGCAGACTTAGGCACAGACTACACACCATCTTACACCGAACTGGAGAACGTGTTGTCCGAAAGATTCGGCGACACAGCCCTCAGAGAGACAAGTTGGCTTCAACTGAAAAATCTACGCCGACGCTTGGAGGAAACATTGCCAGAGTTAGCGAGTCGCATCCGATGTCTTGTTACCTGTGCATATCCCAGCACAAATCTCGAGGGTGTAACACATCTACATCTCGATACTTTCATAGACGCATTGAGCGGAGTGCACGCCCTAAAAGAAAAACTGTTTCTCACAGAGCATGGCAGCATACAAAAACTCATGGCTACCGCAGTTCGGATTGAGAACTTCTTGGAGTGGGAGAAGAATAATCGTCGCCAACTGCACACAATAGATGAAATGAATGATGTTAATTTCGCAACTACAAACAAAACAAATTCTATATCCACAAACACCACCACATCAGCAAACGAACAACATGCGCAGCAGGAACAAACTGGTTAAAATCACGCATCTAGAGGAAGAGGGTGTGGCCAATCCCATCGCGGGGGCCACAACAATGCCCAAGAACGTGGGAACCAGCACAACAATAGCAGTAGGCAAAACATGCATGAAAGATTAGACGAGATAGCTAAGCAGATCTCTGCACCCACCAATCTCAAACACTTTCCACATCTACACAACCCTCTTTCCTATGCAAAGTGGTAGTGGTAGGTTGTAGCACCTCCACTGAAACAACGTTGTTGCAAGCACCACGTCCTACTGCCAAGGCACTTAACACCTGGTGTCCTTTGGTGGTCTGCAACTCACACCCTCTTACAGCCACATCACCAACATGCACCATCAGCAGTGATTCAGAGGAAAGCATCCGTTCAACATTATGGATCCACAATAAGAAACATTGTACAAAGAAAAGAAATGTGCCACAATGCTGTTGCTTCTGCTGTGCATCAACTAAACATCCAATGATGTGGTGTAAAAAGTGGCTCACACAGGTAGCCCTTATCCAGGAACGTGAAAATCCCATCTGCACTGCAGTATACACCAACACAGCCTACACAGAATCAGCAACAATGCTACCACCACTGCTATTCCCGACCCCGTCATCACCTAAGCAATCACAGCAGCAGCGGTGACGAGCATTCAATGGCACGGCGGACCCAATTATACTTGAATCAGGAATACGCTGTGGCCATCTGGTGGATGTGATATCACTGGAAACAGCCCCACTCGCAATCACACCAACAACAACTTCTGATGATTTGCCAGAACACTTACATGACTTATATTTGCGTGCCACAGTAGGATTGATGCAATCCCAAAAACAACAAGTACGGAAATTACTTCACAAATATCATGATAGTTTCTCGGCAGGAGACATGGACCTCTGAGAAGCTCATCTAGTGCGACACTCCATCGACACCGGAAACAACAGACCTATCCATCAGCCCGTTAGATGTCTCCCTATTCACATGGAAGCGGAGGCACACCAACAGGTAGAGGACATGTTGCAGACCGGAATAATTGAGCCATTAGCATCCCCCTGGGCCAGTCCCATAGTACTAGCAGGCAAAAAGGACGGATCATTGCGGTTTTGTATAGACTACCACCACCTTAATGATCTTAGCATCAATGACGCCAATCTGCTCCCAAGGATAGATCAGGCCTTAGATTCTTTGTCCGGAGCCAAGTGGTTTTGTACCCTTGATTTAGTTAGGGGGTACTAACAGGTAGCCATGGATGAGGCTGACATGGAGAAGACCGCATTCGTTTGAAGAGACGGTCTTTTCCAGTTCCGCAAGATGCTCTACGGCTTGTGCAATGCTCCTGGAACTTTCAAGCATCTCATTGAGCAGGTATTAACTACCCTGCAATGGGAAATCTGTCTGTGTTACATTGATGATGTAATCGTCTTTGGTCACTCGTTTGAGCAAACATTATCTAATTTAGACACCGTGTTTTCGCACTTCCGCACAGCTAACTTAAAGCTCAAACCAAAGAAATGTCATCTCTTCAGGCAGAGCATTGAGTTCCTGGGACACATCATATTCGGTGATGGAGTGGCCACCCAACCATCAAACACCAAAGCCGTGACAGAGTGGCAGAACCCTGAGCTTCCTTGGTCTCTGTCAGTACTATCGCCGATACATCCATCATTTCAGTGAGATTGCATCACCCATCTGCAAGATCACTGAAAATGATCGACCATTCGAGTGGACGAGTGCGTGTGAAGGTTCCTTCAGGGCGTTGAAGGAACTCTTGATGACCGCTCCAATTCTCGCTCATCCTAACTCTAGCCTCGATTTCATCCTGGACACTGATGCATCAGCTTACGCCATTAGCGCAGTTCTATCTCAGGTCACGGAGGATGGAATGGAGCAGGTACTGGGTTATGGTTCGCATACTCTAAACAAAACAGAGAAACGTTATGCAACCACCAAGGGAGAATTACTGGCTGTGGTCTACTTTGTCAAGTATTATAAACACTTTCTGTACGGTCACCCATTTACTCTCTGTACAGATCACGCATCCCTATGCTGGCTCCGAAACCTCTGAGAGCCAGGTAACGAGGTGGCAGGAATCCATGCAGGCTTTTAACTTCAATGTGCTTCATAGCCCCGGCACACTGCATGGAAATGCTGATGCCTTGAGCAGAATCGGGCTTGAAAATGAACCCAAAGTAGCCACCACTGTAACACATACAACACAGCCGTCTCCGGTGTTTCCCAAATTGCGGTGTGCAGAGTGGAACATGGAGAAAGTCTACTTCCCTGCCCATCGCCTGCACGGGGAGGAGGAGGTGGGGTGGGGGGGAGGGTTGGTTGTTGCTGTGTGGGATTCCACCTCCTCTGTAACAGCTGACTTTCTCATATCTGAAGAGTGACACTCTACAGACGACGAGTGGAGTGTAGTTCGGATCGACCGGGTAGGTACCGGCCATACCAGCCAAGCTGGGTATGCACTGCCCATCCTGGACTCGCTCCCTGAACGTGGACGCAGAATTTCTAGAATGTTCTAGAACATTCGACTGCGTTATTATTAGCTGATTGGTTGTTGTTCGACCAATGATTGGTTGGAGCCTGCGCCTGTGACGTCACGAGTAGTATAAAAGGAGACGAGATCCAGAGTTCGAGAGCATCCTCGGCCAGGGGCCGAATGGGTTGGACCTGTTCCAGCTACGATCAGCACAACATTACGCAGATCACTTCACTTTCTGGCGGTTCCTCTCCCATAGTCAACAGTACTCCAGCCCACCGCACTAAAAGCAATTTTGTAACTCCCGTCCTTGCGGGAGCATTTTCGAACTTTCTAGTTATTGTTCACGAATATATCAAGAGCTACTTCGGAACACGAACTTGCGGTGAGGCCTTTACAGCCTGAAAGTGTGATTCTACAGATGTAGAGGCAGCGATGTTCTTTGGTGGATGACTCATCGGATCTGCCAGCCATGCCAAAAAGTGGTATTTCAACCGTCCCCGCACTGATGTCGTGCAGGTTCTTCTAACTTTCGACCGCAGCAAGTAAACTTTGCCCGGTGCGTCTTCAGAGCTGGCTGACGTACCCAGCACTGTTAAGCTTTGTTTGGTATCTTCATCTGCATCTAACAAGCCCCGCTTGTGATCGGGTTGTTGTCAACTTCCATCCGTACCATCCATGCACGGGAACTTTCTTCACAGCAGCAATGTTATTGTATCTCATGCTGACTACTCGTTAGACATTCTATATTGTGATTACAGTCGATTGGCTCCCGTCATGAGCTGTTTGCGGGAATCCTGCTTGCGTGAACCAGCCTGCGGGAACTTTCCAGCTTCCTGAGAATGCATCAACTCACGTCAACCTAAGAGTGACGTATCAATTTCAGTAACACGATAGCCAGACTTGAGAATGGCTACCGATTATTCAAGTAACTATACTTAACACTTTAATTATTCCGTTAAATGTATTTTTCTTAATTATATCGTACCCATATAAATTGTAGAAACTATAGGACTGCAGTGCACGTAGGAAACACTATACAGCAACACTTATATATGCAGCACTTTCTCCCGCCACCAACAATTTTTCACTGAGGTCGCTGTCCATGCTATAACTCTGTTTAGCCCAGTATGCTACCGACTAAAACCATTTCTATTCAGCTCGATAGGATAGGTTTAATATGATTAGAGACAATTTCTTCGTTAGGAAATCTGTAGTATACACCTCTTTCCCGGTAGTTGCAATAATTTATCCCCGCACTCCGGCAAGATTCCTATTTCTAAGATATTGTCTCTCTTCATGTTCGACTACGCCTTGTGGCTTCTTAATTGTTTGGATGTCCCTATTCACACCATGGGCTGATCCAACCCTGGGAAACTGTTAGGGTTTCCGAGCGGTGATGGCCAGGGTATTTTATCACATACATTCCCTCTGTATCCTTGGATACTTAGTAGTTAGCACTTCTGCCAATGTAGCAAAGCACTGCGCAAACATATCTTAATTATTATTTTCTTTCATTGGCTGAGCAATCCTCCCGCAATGCAGTGCAAAGATGGGCAACTTGTATTTAAACCTAACGACAGGTTAAACTGTTAGTTCCATAGGAACCGGTGACGGGCGAGATGCACATCCCTACCAAATTCCATAAGAATGTCTGGGGATGATATTTAGATCTGCCATTCCCTCACGGGAAGGACATTTACGGTGGGTATTCGTCTCTCTTACCCCCACCATAACGATAGATCAGTTGCCTAAAATGGTTTTGTGAAAAGTAACCAGTGTCTTGTAACGTTTTATGTGGTTATGGAGCGAGATGTCCGGATTCATATCCAGTTAGGAGATCTTACTAAGTAACATGTATGAGCGCTGTCTTCAGTATTGATGTCTTAGGGCATCCATTCTCAATGACAACTGTATCTAACAGCTAGGTAGACACCCGCCATTTGCGGCCTAAAATAGTTCTTGTCACTAAAAACTAAAGGTTAGATAAGCATAGAAGAAGGCCCGCATAAATAAAGCAGCAACCACTAATTCAGCCTACTAAGAATTACATAAGATGGTGACGTGGGAATCCTTCGGGAATCGTTCATCCCGTCTTCACGTAAAACAGCACGCAACCGTATAGTCATAATCTCATTAGGTATGATCTTTTCTTTACAGCATTTTGGTTAAATATTAGAATGGGCCCATTTTTGCCTACTACTCTTCTCCTGCTTTAAGCAATGGTGACATTTTCTCGTGACGGAGGCCCGCGCGAGGCACTTGCCTCTTGCAAGGATTCAGCGATGATGGTCCATGCAAGGATAATACTCCTCAACCAAACTAGGAGTAGTGCCCACGTGAGGCACATGATTTTTCGTCACTACAGATATAATTTTCTTTCCTTTCAGCTTAGAGGTATAATAACTTATATTAAGTTAATTAGTTAAGTCTCGTGTGCGTGGGGGGGGGCCTCCCTTGTGAGGATACCTCTGCGGACCTATGAGTCTGTGTGGTACCTCCGGGAGCCCCATGTTTAAAAGTTCCTCTGGTTGTCTCTATGTCTTGTATTTTCGTATGCTCATCATTTTATCTAGCATACTCGGCAGTCTGTTTAGGTAAAATTATTGCATAGACTTAGTTTAATTAAGTCACCAAAATCTTGTAAGTCCATAGATCATGAAATTGCTATGGACAGGCATACTGGTGACACAAACTCTTGGGATGAGACCGTTGTGTTCAATGTTCACGACAATGGTCACACAGCCCCACCGGAACAATTGAGTTCCACCGGCCTTAGGAGCTGGTCTTTGTTACCCGTAGGGCAGTATCGTACAGGATCCATCACCCCGAGACCGGAAGCTAACCAGCATCATCATTCGTCGTGCACTTGCGGCATGGCGAGTCGCCATCATACACCAGAACGGCCCGACACTACGACGTGAGCTACAGGAGTGTGAAGTGGACAGGACGACTGATGTCCGAACTTGGTGCATAAGAGGAGAGATGCGCATTGGAGATGGGGTGGCGGTAGTGCATATGGAGAGGGAGCACCTTGGGTGGAGCATGGTTGCGTGATTTCGGGGTGTGGACGGGTACACCGAGTTGTGCGGTTTTGCTGTTCTTCAAAACGAGCTAAGGCCTCATCCGGCCTCTTCACTTCTTTGCTATTTATTATATGTTCCACCCCACAAGAAGCATGGCCCGGGGCAGCCTCAGCTTCCGCTTGTGGTAACTCTATAATGGTGGTAATAGCATGAAGTGGGTGGGAGTGGGAAGAGGTCAGTGGAACAACTTTTCCGTTCTTCCCCTTGGACAAAACAAACGAGAAAGTCTTCAGACACTACTTTCCAGATCTTGCAGACCGCTCTGAGGAGGGAGAGGGCGAGTACGTATCTCGTCATCTTCCTCAGCGCTAGTTATTTGTTCCCCGGACTCCTGGCTTGGTAGGAGAAGGGTCGAACTGGCACCACGGTGCTCTGGACTAATGTCGGAAATACTCGTCTCTGCAGAGACATCTGTCCGAGTCCGAGCTCTGGTACGGGGTCGTCACTAACACAATGTTTAAGTCGATTGAAGTGGATGACTGAGGTCAGGCCATCCAAAGCGCGGATATGGTAGGTCACGTCAGACGCTAGATCTAGCCATGCCCAGGATTACGGGGGAGAAAAAGTCACCATCTTTCTATGTAGCACTCATGCAGCAGTGGCTAGAACAGACCCATGAGCTAGTGAGAGCAACTTTATCCACTGCACACCGGCATCAGAAAACATGGCATGACAGTCGAAAGTTAGAAGAACCTGCACGACATCAGTGCGGGGACGGTTGAAATACCACTTTTTGGCATGGCTGGCAGATCCGGTGAGTCATCCACCAAAGAACATCGCTGCCTCTACATCTGTAGAATCACACTTTCAGGCCGTAAAGGCCTCACCGCAAGTTCGTGTTCCGAAGTAGCTCTTGATATATTCGTGAACAATAACTAGAAAGTTCGAAAATGCAAGGACGGGAGTTACAAAATTACTTTTAGTGCGGTGGGCTGGAGTACTGCTGGCTATGGGAGAGGAACCACCAGAAAGTGAAGTGATCTGCGTAATGTTGTGCTGATCGTAGCTGGAACAGGTCCAACCCATTCGGCCCCTGGCCGAGGATGCTCTCGAACTCTGGATCTCGTCTCCTTTTATACTACTCGTGACGTCACAGGCGCAGGCTCCAACCAATCATTGGTCGAACAACAACCAATCAGCTAATAATAACGCAGTCGAATGTTCTAGAACATTCTAGAAATTCTGCGTCCACGTTCAGGGAGCGAGTCCAGGACGGGCAGTGCATACCCAGCTTGGCTGGTACGGCCGGTACCTGCCCGGTCGATCCGAACTACACTCCACTCGTCGTCTGTAGAGCGTCACTCTTCAGATATGAGAAAGTCAGCTGTTACAGAGGAGGTGGAATCCCACACAGCAACAACCAACCCTCCCCCCCACCCCACCTCCTCCTCCCCGTGCAGGCGATGGGCAGGGAAGTAGCCTGTTCAGCAGACTCTCGGCTCGATTTTTCCCGGTACTTAAAAACTGCGACAAAGTGCCAACCATCGTGTAATGGGAGATGACCAATTCCCCCATTCCAACGGGAAACCTTGTCCACATATGCCCGACCAATTCCCCTCGTGAGCAGTCATACCATCACACCGGACACAGACACCCAGAAGCATACAGAACACACTTGCCCGCAAGGCTGGATACGTCAATTCACCATTGTGTTAATATCACATACCCAGCCAGTTATAAGGCGAATATAACAGAGGCATTCAACATCAACAACAACAAGATATAGCAAGCACCTAACATTTTAAATCGAAAAAGTTAGAAACATATTTTCCGCAACATTCCCTCCCACACAGATGATGGAAGTTTCCGCGATCCTGACTTTTCCGCAACCGCAACAGACTTGGCATTCACCAGCGTGGAAATCTGGATATGCCCAATCCGCAATACACCAGTATCATACAGCAGCCCGGACTTCCCTACAACAGTCCACTACAGCCATCAACACCAGTCAACATTTTCAGCAAACACCTTCTTTTCCGGTTTATGGAAAACAGATCATACGGAAAAGCGCACACTGCAGCCATCTACAGTACGCACTATGAGGGAACCCATCCCCCCCTCCCCCCCCCCCTCCCCCAGAACCGTCGTACGAAACAGCTAAAATATTACACATCATTCACACGTAATACCATTCAATATTAGTAATAGGGCAGGATGCCCACTGACTGTCCTCCGTCATGAGTAGGATTTTGCTATTTGAAAGTTGAATTCGATAATGGATTGATTCAAGTTACGACAGCACCCTTCTTCGTCATCCACTCTCTAAAGTAACTCTGTCCCGCCTATGGGCTCGGCCATTACAGAGTGAAATACATCATGTCCGATAAGGTTGACAGCGCACTTCACTTACCCGCCCACATGTAATAAAAATGTCGCACTTCACAACAGCACAATAGTCATCTGCAGATAAGCAACCACACGTATCAATAAAAATCATCAACACGACAGAGACATAGACACTCAGGTTGGCTGTATTCACAATCTCCATCCGACGGTATTGTAATTGCAAACTGTGGCACGCATTTTACGAGCTGTATTATAATAAATTACGTTTGGTCTAGGTAGGGATGGGACTAGTCCTACCCAGAGAGGAGGATGCTTGGCAGTCCGCCCACCCGGAAAACACTGTCCAGCTTGGCGGAATTAGTACACTTCATTTCCGCAAGACATGTGATGGTTTAAACCAGACAATAATTATAGGCAGCTATACTGTCCTAATTTTACGTACCCCCACGAGCTACAGTTGCAAAATCGGCCAAGTTGTTAATGAGAAGTAAGCTTTTAACTGATTTCCAGAAATTCTCCGAAAATTCAAGATAGCCGCTGGAAATATTTACCAATAAAAATTATGTGTACAGTTTCTGGAACCTACCAGCCTAGTATCTTTCCAGCCAAGTTTGGTAGAAATTGCTCAAGCAGTAAATGAGAAGTAACATTTTAAGTGATTTCCCCCAATTTTTTTCAGAAAATTTAGGATTACCGCCAAAATATTTGATCAATCAGAATTCTGTAACACGTTCTGAAGCACACACCTCTAGGGTCCTCCCAACCGAGTTTGCTTGAAATCATTCAAGCTGTTAATGAGGTGTAGCATTTTAACTAATATCCCGGAATTTTCAAAAAATCCAAGATGGCCACCGGAAACTTGACCAATCAAAATTCTGCATATAAGTCCTAAAACTGACCAAACTAGTATCCTTTCAGCCAAGTCTAATTCAGCTTGCCCAAGTAGTTAATGAGGAGTAGCATTTTAGACAATTTCCCATAATTTTTCGGAAAATTCAAGATGGCTGCCAAAGAATTGATCAATTAAAATTCTATATACAGGTTCTGAATGATACCAGTCTAGGCTCCTCCCTACAAAGTTTGCTTAAAATCGGCCGACTGGTTAATGAGGAGTAGGGTTTTAACTGATTTCCAACAATTATTAGAAAATCCAAGATGGTCGCTGGAAATATTGACCAATCAGAATTTTTGTTAGAAGAGTTGAAGCCTGCCATAATAGAATTAGTCCACTCCATATTGGAGGAATGGCATTTTAAATGATTTCCAGAAAACTTTCGGAAAATCCTAGATGGCCGCCAGATTAATTTACCAATCAAAATTCTGTGTATACGTTCTGGAGCCTATTACCATAGGATCGTTCCAGCCAAATTTGGTTGAAATCGGTCAAAGGATAAATGAGATGTGATTTGACAGATGGACGGATGATGAACGAACAGACGGATGACCGCCATGGTATAAACTCATGTGGCTCTTCGGGCCAGGTGAGCTAATAATGTGTCCATCAAGAGCACTTTATCATTATATGTTCAGCCAGAATCTGTCTCATTGATATCTCACAATTATTTTGTGATTACTTGAACTGAAATCTGGTACCCATATTTTTGGACTAACTGGACTGAAAGTTGTTGCTGCCTTATATTAGAAGTAACCACATTAGGAAGAAACAGCTTGAAGCTATAGGCGTCCTGGATAGTTATGCAGCGATATCTTCCATTGCAACATTATTCAATGGCTATTTTGTTAATATAGGTCCAACACTTTCAGATAAAATCAAATCGACATCCACTAGTAAATATAATGATTATCTAACAGGCGATTATCAATCCTCTTTTTTCGCTAACTCAGTCACCAATGAAGAAATTTTTAATATTCTTACGAACTAAACCCGGCCAAAAGTGCTTGGTTGGATGGTTTCAAATGGAGTATTTTCAAACACTACACCGTAGCACTACAAATACCCCTCAACCGCATTTGCAACTTTTCTCTCATTCAAGGCATATTTACATCAAAATTAAAAGCAGCACGAGTAACACCGATATACAAAGCAAAAGATGTATCTAACTTCACAAATTATAGACCTGTCTCAATACTTCCACTTTTCTCTAAGTTAATGGAACGACCTTTGTACAATCAGCATACATACATACCGTTATACATCACAATACGGGTTCCGTGAAAAACATTCACAATACCAGCATTAATTGAAATGACAGAAAAAATAATTGACTCAATTGAAAAGAAAAAGCACAAAGGCATTTTTTGACCCATCAAAAGCTTTCAACACTATCAATTATAAAATCTTATTGGAGAAACTTGCCTATTACGGAATCCGAGGAAGTGCACTCATCTGGTTGCAAAGCTATTTAAGTGACAGAACGCAATGTGTGCAATTCAATGCAACTTGTTCTGAAAACAGGATAGTAACTTGCGGTGTTCCTCAGGGGTCCATCATTGGCCCTCTGCTGTTACTCTTGTATATGAACGACCTGCAACGATATGCAAACACATGCCACTAATAATATTTGCTGATGACACCAATTTATTTTTTCTGACGAAGACATAGTTACATATTCTACAAAAAAGATAAATAAGGAAATGGAAGAAATTACTAACTGGTTTTCATTAAATAAGCTATCATTAAATGTGGATAAAACAAACTATATGCTATTTTCAAAACCTAGAGCAATAATAGATAAAGTGGTTCCAAAAATGTATATTAGCAATAAAGAAATTGAAGAGGCCCCTTATGCAAAGTTCCTAGGAGTATATTTAGATGAAAACTTGACCTGGGCCAAACAAATCGCAACACTTACTGCAAAAGTAGCAAGAGGAATAGGTGTCATCCGACTAAAACCATAGATGACACATGACACTGTTAAAACACTGTACACCACCTTGATCCTCCGGCACCTCGCTTACTGCAATGCTGGTTGGACTAACACCTAGAAAAACAAAATATTGAAAATTCAAAGTCTTCAGAAAAGGGCATCAACCTATTTTCTAGGCCAGCAGAGGGTCAAAACATGTTCAAACCAGAAAAATTACTTAAACTCAACGATATAGGAAAATCTCAAATGCTAACTATTGTTAAAGACTTCCACCACATCACTTTACCCAAAGCTATAGCCCACTTCTTTATAAACAATATTAAAATCCACCAATTTAACACTAGAAGCAGACATAAACTATACGAACAATACAAACGGACAAACACTGGAAAACACAGAATATCATTTGCAGCCACTAAATTATGGAACAAAACAAAACAGGAAACACGTGAGAGAATTCTGGCAACAAAATCATGCAAAAATACAATAAAACTACTTTATCAACACCTACTAGCGCTAACTAATTCATACAGTCCAGCTCACAAGTGGCCTGATTTGTCTCTAAAACAAGGTAAAACATGCTATTTTATATTCCGTGCATAATTGGATCTTAAGACATTGGTGTCTAAGACAGAGATATCTCTCGGTCCAAATATAATTAAAGTACTCGACAGGAAATTTGTTCTTTTATATAACATGCTTCTTTTCTTGTTTTTGAGAACTGTTACCCTACTACTACTACTACTACTACTACTACTACTACTACTACTACTACTACTACTACTACTACTACTACTACTACTACTACTACTACTACTACTACTACTACTACCACTACTACTACTACTAATACTACTACTACTACTACTACTACTACTACTACTACCACTAGTCTACTAATACTACTACTTCTACTACTACTACTACTACTACTACTACTACTACTACTACTACTACTACTACTACTACTACTACTACTTCTACCATTACTACTACTACTACTACTACTACTACTACTCCTACTACTACTACTACTACTACTACTACTACTACTACCACTACTTTACTACAGCACACCTAGTTGGGTTAAGTTACAATAAGATTTTGTAAATTTCTTCATTGTCAGTAGGAGTCAGGAACATTGAGGATTGGTAGTCGCCTGTCAGATAGTCTTGCACATTTATTCCAGGACTGGTCTGTATTTTTTTTAGATAAATTAGGCCCAATATTTATAAAGTATTAATTAAATTTATCCGCAATTTCTTTTTTGTCAGTTATAATTGTATTATTATAAATGAACCGGGATGTTTCTGAACTGCTTTTTTGTTTATTCAATAGTGTTTTTATTAATTTCCATGTTTCTTTTATATTGTTCTTTTGCTCTTCAAATTTATAATGATAATAGTTTATCTTTGCCGTCCTGATTATCTGATTTAATCTGTTTCTGTAATTTTTAAATTGTGCATCATTATTTCTTGTTGGAAATTTTATAAAATTTAAATACATATTATTCTTCTTATGACAGGCAGCTATCAATCCTGTTGCTAACCAGGGTTTAGTAGGGTTTTGTTTAAACGTTTTTAGTTCTTTTAGTGGAAAGCTTGATTCATAAATGTTAGTGCAAAGAGTATAGAATGCGTTGTAGGCATTTTCACATGGCTGGCACTATAGTATCTGATTCCAGTTTATATTTGCCATATTTATTTAAAAATTTTCCATGTTATCATTTCTAAAATCTCTGCATGTTATTTCTTCCTTTATGAATGATTTTTGTCTTATTTTTTTCTTTCTCCATATAATATATAGGTAGATGGTCTGAAATGTCCACAACGAAAATTCTTGTTTGGTTCTTGGTGCTTACAGAGGAATTCGAGAAAATGTTGTCAATAACAGTAGCTGTGAACTCAGTGATTCTTGTTGGTTTTGATGTAAATGGATAGAATCTAAATGCAGGTTCAAAAAATTCTGGGTATGGAAATTATTTTGTTTCAATAAATCAATGTTAAAATCTCTCAATATATAGGCTGCTTTATTTTCATTTTGAATTGTTTTTAAAATATTTTCTAGGGTTTTAATAAATTTATCATTGTCACTTGCAGGAGGTCTGTAGGTGACACCGAAAATTTTATTCTTTGATTTTTCCACGGGAATTTCAATAAATATTGTTTCAATGAATTCTTCAGTTGTTGACAAATCTTCCCTCATAATATACTGTATGTTGTTCTTTATGTATATGCATACACCAACCTCCAGGTTTGATAGGCCTGAACTTCTATGAATTTATAGTTTTGCATATTAATTAAGTTGAGTGGAGAGTCCGGCTTTAGCCATGTCTCAGTAATCCCTACAATACTAAATTCATGAATACTAGAATCTAGGAAATTACTTTGTGTATCATAATTCTTTAAAATAGAGCAAGTATTAATATGAAGGGCTGAAAAGGAAACAGATTCTGTACTCTTAGTCATTTTTTCATTGAATTCATTCTGTAGTGTATAGTTACATTCAGGCTGTTGAAAATCAATTTATCCGTCCTCAGTATCGGCTTCAGAGAATGTGCATTGGTCTTGTGTATTTAACTGAAATGGATTTATAAGCATATTTGAAATTGTGTGTGTGTATTAGGGTTCAAGTAGCTATCATTGTAATTTACACCTAATATGGTCAACATAAAATCGATATCATTTTCATAGTGATTGAATGGGAACAAGCTTTTATTACATTCTATGCAACACCATGGCTCTTCAGTATTTTCTAATAATTGGTAATCAGATATGGTTAGTTTGGAGAAAGTTAGGTGCACCCAGTTGCCACAACAATCGCAGAGTATTGCACGCTGGTTGGTCGTGACTGGTTTGCTACAAGATACGCAGGGGAACTTGACTGGCATATGGAAACAAACAAAACAAAGAACACAAATACATACAAACAAGGTTTTGGGCGGTTATAGGTGATTAACACTGGTTTCTGTGGATAAACAGCAGTTTTAAGTTTGGATTTAGAGGAGGAGATTAGTTACTATATTCATATTTATATGTCAGGCTTGAGGAGGATAATCATGTTAAAGTACATTGTTGAAGCTACTGATACTAGGTTACTGGAAGCTTCCGCATTGATTATAAAGCATCATAGCTTCCAGTTAACCGGCATCACAGGCCAACAGGTGGCTGCATATATAATATTCATCGCAGTGAACAGCTGGATAGGAATCCATGTGGGTTAATATAGGAATTACAATTATAATATTGCTTATTGTTACCATATGTGTGTTTACTCAAGTGCTGTGTTTAAACGCTCTTCAGCCTTAACATTTCAATACCTGAGAACAGAGAATATATTTGCAAGGAAAATAGCATAAAATAATACATGACAGGTCAAGCTGAATTTTGAAGAGAACTTGTAAACGCATTTTCATTTAGATTGCCCAGTGGCAAGTTCATACGTAAGCTTTTGCTTGATTATACATATCTGAATTATATGTGTTTCCAATTTAATAAAGTCAGTTGGATATTTTGAAACCAATTTGACTGGGAATTCAGGTTTAGAGGCAAAATATACATAATAATCTGGCAATGACACAATAATGATAAGTTCAATTATAAGCTTTTGCTTAATTATACATAACAGAAATGTATGTCTTAACTTTGTCTTTACAGTTTAATCAGCAGTCAGTTGAACATTTTGGATCCAATTTCACTGGGGGCGATTGATAGGCAGCAATAGCATCCAGTCAGATTAGCCCCGAGAATAATAAATTCAAATATATGGGATTGCTTAATTATACATATCTAAATTGTATGTATTTCCTATTTGATACACAGTCATTTGAATATTTTGAAACCAATTTGACCGGGAATTCAGGGTTTGCTGTATAATATAAATGATAACCCGGCAGCACACAATGACAGAATAATGACAAGTTCAAATATAATCTTTTGCTTAATTATACATATACATTGTATGTCTTTTCAGTTTATTCAGCGGTCAGTTGAACATTTTGTATTTAATTTGACTGGGAGCGATTGCTGCCATAGGCAACAACAGTACCCAGTAAGATCATTCCACCAAAATTAATAAATTCAAATATGTGCATTTACTTAATTATATCTGAATTGTATGTGTTTCCTATTTGATAATCAGTCAATTGAATATTTTGAAACCAATTTGACTAGGAATTCAGGCTTTGCAGTAAAATATGGAGGAACTCCTTTAAAAAAGACTTGCAAACCCCCATAAAAATCGGGTGAAATAGCAGGCTTTATTAATAGTATATGAATAACAATACAAACTTAACATATCAAAACAGTGCAAGCCAAAATACTCTATTACCATATACCCCACCCATGGCACAATTACATAGAAAAGAAAACTTAATAAAGAGCTGATATCATAATATAATTCAACAAAGCCATTGCTATTTGCACACCATGTAGTAGTAGTAGGCCCAAATGGCGAGCATAGTTACCCAATAAGTGGTAAAGTGACTCATCAATAATTAGCAGTACGTTACTGCTACTCATTGACGCCATTGAGGCGATTCATGACCGGCAGGCTAAGTAGATCATATGTAGTTTAACGTAGCACACCATATAGTATTGGGCCCAAATGGCGAGTCCAGCTCGCCAACAAGTGGCGAGGTGACTCGTCAATAAGTAACAAAATGTCACCCATTGACGCCAGATTGCGCTTTGGGTTCACATTTTAAATTTACTTCATTGTAAGTTTTTGTAAATTTCCCTGGAACAAATACACCTACAGTAAACATTTACAACAGGATGTTAATTGTATATATGTAAGATGTCATACTCTGTTAACCTAATGAACTCCAAAGTCGGATCACCTCCAGAACATTGACGCAATGCTCAATTGATATTTAAATACACCGATTCCCAAGGTTAGGTTATTCGTCAAAATTATCATTTCCTAAGACATTAAAAAATTTTAATTAACTCAATTAAATAAAATAAAATACCATATATCAATATACAACAAGCAGCGAGTGTGCTAGCTTATACAAGTTCTGCTTCTGCTATTTTTATATATCCATGTTCAATTGATACTAGGCCAGTTTTACACCATATATCTTTAAATCTGCTTTCTTTTCCATGTTCCACTAGCCTGTAAAATTCACAATGAATGCGGTTTATCAACAATGATCGAAATATAGCTTGTATGGCTCTTTGGTGGTTGTTTCCTGTTTTATCTCTGGCCTCTGAACACCGATGCTTCCAAATGGCCCACACTCCTACATATATCAGGGTTACTAACAATTCTTTCTCCTTGCTATTAATGATTCGTCCGATAGTTGAGCAATCTTTGAACATAATTGTTTCAGCCATTAATTTCACATATTTGATTCCAAATTTAGCAAGGAGCATATTGATATATACCCAAAAGACTGTAGCTATACAACACTGCGTAAACAGATGGTCTATTGTTTCCTCTTCGGTATTACATAACAAACACCATTCTGTACTTGTTATTTTGCACATATAAGTCAGATGGCCGACCCATAGCCTTCGATGGAGTAATCGCCATGCCAGGTCTCGTGCGTTTGCTGGTAGACAAGTAGATGTATTCTTTTCCACGCATTTTTCCAGTTCTTGGGCGTGCATCCTAAAGTGTTCCAATGCCTAACTGCAACAGGAGTCTGTCTCCGACTTTGCATTAGAATTCTATACCAGTCTCTAGATGCCATGTTGAATTTTATTTGTTCTGACATAAATACTAATGTTGGTTGCAACATATCAATGTTGCCACGTGCTTTCGGCAATTTGAACCATACAGCAGGTATTGCATTCTTTATTCTAACAAATAAGCGCTGAGCATCAATATGCCTCATTGATGTTGCTCTTGCTACATCTTTCATCGCGATCCATTTGCGAGATTTTGGATTAACTAAATCACGTAAATATTGAATGCCACTTTTGGCCATAGAAGGCAAATATAATACAGCATCATTATCACGAATCAACTCGTTGCCCCAAAGACGTTGCTCTAAGGCATCTTCCCAACAACTGGGTTGTGGCATTGATCGTGTAAATATCTTTAAATCTTCGAGCTGTTCTTTATATACGCTTGGTATCGTCTGATGGTTAGGTGGTAGTTTATTGCACAAAAATAAACATTCTACTGGAAATGGATCTACATACCTTTGTAGAAGTGTCCTTGCAACACTTGACCAAGATGGGTTTGAAGTGAGTAACTTATTCAGGAATTTCAGTTTTAGCGAAGCAAACTTTTCTAAAACATTAACCAAATCCAGGCCTCCACCATGCTTTTCATTGGTGAGGATTGACTGCGATACTAAATGGGCTTTGTCCTCCCATAAGAAGGACAAAAGTAACGTGTTGATCTTTGACTCTACTGATTTGGGCATATGAACTACAGAAGCGGTATACCACAGTCCAGATAAAATTAAATTATTAAGGACAAATGTCCTGCCAAATACAGTTAGGCGACGTCGATTCCAATTGACTAATGCACACTTTAGCTTGGATAGCCTTTCTTCCCAGTTTATTATTACATCCTGTTCTCTACTAAAGTAAATACCCAAAATCTTTATGACATTATCTGACCAGTTAATAGCCATGACATTGTCAGTTCTGTCCTTCCAAGCGCCCAAAAATAATCCCTTAGATTTGTCTCTATTGACTTTAAGCCCTGATGCCTTTTGAAAATCTGATAATACGCCATTTAAAATTCTAAAATCTTAATTTTTACCTGCAAACACAGTCGTATCATCTGCATATTGAGATACCTTTAGTGACCTTTCTACGCCACATATACATATTCCTTGAAAATCATTACATTGCCTCAATGTGGCCCCCAACTATTCCATAGCTATGATGAATAGAAGCGGAGACAATGAGCAACCCTGTCTGACACCTCGTTCCAACACTACAGGTTCAGATGGATGATTATTTACTAAATAGCAACTTGTTATATCAGTATATAAAATATTGACCCATTTAATAAATCTGGAACCAAACCAATATGGTCTAAAGACTTAAACAAGAACTCCCATTCAAATCTGTCAAACGCCTTCTCGTTTCAAGTGCTATTATTGCTGCTGGGATGCAATCCTGTTCAACTAATTGAATAAGGTCTCGTATAAGCAATGTGTTGTTTAATATCGTTCTTCCTGGTACAGAGCACGTTTGATCATCATCAATTACTTCGCCTAGGACTGCACAAAGTTTTAATGTTAGTGCCCGAGTAATAATCTTATAGTCTACACAGAGTAGAGAGATTGGTCTATAATTCTGTATTTTATTTCTGTCACCCCTCTTGTATATAAGCCGAACATATGCTTGGGCCATCGATGGAGGGAGATGCCCTTGCTTAAAATGCTAGCTGCTGTTTCTTCTAATACTGCACCAAATATGTGCCAGAATGTTTGATAAAATTCGACTGGAAGTCCGTCGCAGCCAGGAGACTTTTCTAACTTCATACCTTTGAGGGATTTTGTCAAATCATCAATTGTTAGTGATTGGTCACAACTTTCGTGACATGCATCTGGAAGACTTTGCGTTATATTAGCTAAAATATCTCTAGTTGCAGTTTCATCACTTCCCTCAGATTTATACAATGATTTGTAAAATTTGGATACTGTTTCCATCATCTCTGCATTTGAGGACACTGATACACCATCATTAGTCTTCAGTGGGCGCATTAATTTCTCTATACCTCTTGCTTTTTACAAGTTACAAAAGTAACGTGTAGGCTTTTCACCCTCGGTGTGCATTTGTGCTCTTGCCCTTATTTTGGCCCCATCAAACTGATATTGCTCTATTTCATTTAGTCTACCTTTTAATTTAACTAATAGTTTGTAATAATTATATTCTCCATCATTAATTTTCTTATTAATTTTACACACCGCCCGCTGAAGCGCCTTTTTATGCTTTCGCATTTCTCGTGGTTTCCTGATGGAATACTGCCTTGAAATATGTTTCAGGTCGGATTTAATATCCTCCCACCAGTCTGTTATACATTCAAACAAACTTCTCTTTTCATCCCAATGCCTCCAACAACTTTCTACACATTTGCGATAGCAACTATCTCGTAACAACGCTACATTGAGTTTCCAAAATCCATATCCTCGTTTGATCCAGTCAGCATTATCTAATATGATGGAAAACATATTGTGATCAGAGAAAGTTACTGGTTTTATGTTAGTTTAACACATGTAACCTTTCAATGATCGTTCTACATAGATCCTGTCCAATCTGGATGCTTTCTTTCCATTGGTTGAAAACCAAGTAAAGTCCCTGCCCTCTGGATTTTCAATCTGATAAGTGTCTAACAATCTTTTATATTCACAGATGTGTTTCAAAATATTATGAGATGTGTCATTAAAATTAGACCTAACGTTTCTGTCTTTAATTTCATCTAATATGCAATTAAAGTCACCGCCCATAATTAGGTTTTCAGGCGTTCTGTCTTGAATTATTGTGAAAACATCATTTAGAAATTCACGATGCAATTGATGAGAGGTTGGCGCATAAAGGCACATCAAATTTAAACTTGTGTTTAGTACATCAATTGATACACAAATCCATCGTCCATTTGTATCTGATGACGACGATATAACATCAACATAGTTGAGACAGCGGGGCAGGATAAGAATGGCCACTCCCGTGCTATTATCTTGTGATAAAGAATAAAAAATCTGCCCTTTTGAAAAATCTTTGAGAGATTCATACACCTCAATTTTTTAAATTTTGGTCTCTTGTAGAAAAGCAATATCAACTCTCTCATTTGCTAATTCTAAGAAACGAGCTAAAAAACCCAAATCAAGTTAATCTAATGATGGCGGTTGTAAACATCATTTTACAAATTATGATTATCTGCACCATCAATTGCAGATGATTAAATATCGAATTCAAGCAGCGCCACTTGCTTGAAGTTCAGTCGATTTTCCACTAAGCCCACTTGATTTAAGTCAGCTTGAAGGTATGGTAAATGACGCTCCTGCCAAATGTAACTTAAGTAGCATTAAGCGTCATAAAGAAGACAATAGCTCGGAATCTGAGATTGAAGTAAATGATATGGATGATGATACAATGTCAGTTGCAGAATCAGATGTGTTCATTCAAACACAGAGTTCACAGATGAAAGATGAAATGGTAATGTACCGATCAGAAGGGGGTGAAGTGTTAGTGCCATATGTAACGGCGAGAGGCGTGAAATATCGTCTACTGCGCCATGATTCAGATATTTCCAAATATGAATATGTGTCTGTGGTCGAACTAGGAAACATTGAATTCGCAGGCAAATCGGGTTTGACTCAGTTGCATCCTTCAATGGGCGATTATCTCCTGATACTGAGGGCTTGTTTTGATCTTTTGGACAGCGCCATTTAAAATGGTCAACTGAACCACAGAGCAAACATTTGTTTCGATTGGTACAATCTGTTGCCAAATGGTCAGTACTTATACAGATCCGGCACTCTTTAATTTGCCCTCTATACCATAAGGGCAGGACAAAGCTGCCAGCAAGCGTCAATCTGCTTGGTAACGGGCTATCCACTTTATCAAACCAGATGCGACTTACACCATTTTCTAGAGTTCTGTCAAAGGGATACGTTTCCCGTTCAATCTTTTGCACTTTGCCATACTTCTTGAGTTCATTCATGATTCTGTCATCTGGAATTTCTAGTGGAACTTTCATCTTCACTAGCAACCTATCTGACTCGATTTCCTCTACGTTACAATAAGAACATCTTCTAGACGCTTTCCCTTGACCCCTTCATTTATACAGTTTTAGAAACATTGATAAGCCCCTGCAAAGCAGCAGGTCCCGCGCCAACGACGTCCTTTAACCCATGATACACGTTGATAGCCATTACACCCCACCCCTTAGTTGTTATCTTATGGCTTAGGGTACGCTTATAGGTTGCCATAGTGTTTTATAAAAAGCGGAAACCCATACTACTACAATATGTAATACAAAAATATAACACCAAGACGTCGGGGAAAGAGCTAAACACTAAATAAATAGTGTCCCCTTTTGAAACCCTGACGTCTACCAACAAATATACGAATAGAGAGTACAGTCATATATTTGTTAGTTTGAACCACTTTCTAAGTGGTTCACTAACACCTAACCGATTAACGTGGTTCCCTAATGCATACTAACATATTACAGACATATATTTGTTAGTCTGTTCGAGTTGACCGGGGACAGCCAACTGACTATAAAGATTTATATAATCAAAGTACTAGGCTTGCGCTTACAAATGACAAAGGAATTAAATCCACTCACTCAAGCGATCTTGCCAAATATAATGCGCTAGCCAACGAACTATAGAAATAGCATACTGGCGCAGGGAGAAAAGTATTGCATTGACCACAGTAAGAGGAGCCCTATTAAATGGCTGAAACCGCCAGCTAAGAGGAGTGCCTTTAGAAAACGGAGACACAATATGGGCTCCAACCAAGACAAGAATTTACAAATTAAACATAAAGTTTGAAAGGAAATAATAATACGAAATATATGTATAAAATTTATCTACAAAATCCCGCTAGAAACTAGCAAATTCGGGCAGCAATTGCAGAGCTAAATAAATGCGTGCGTTCACTTCGACTACTACTACTACTACTACTACTACTACTACTACTACTACTACTACTACTACTACTACTACTACTACTACTACTACTACTACTACTACTACTACTTCTACTACGACCACCAATAGACTATGACTGGATGATTCCACTTGCTATTATCTCCAATAATAACATCAATTACCATAGTAACAAGCTACAGGACGAGCAGGAGAATGAGCACCCCTCCCCTCCATCCCATTCCATTGCCCAAAGATTCGCCCCCATTAGCCAGCATCCTGTAAACAGTCTTTCATCATTATAAGCAAAATTAAACAAAAGTTATAAATGTTTATTGTTGTATCCATTATTATAGACAGCAGTGTATTAAGCTATTATTGAACTTGACCATGTTCTGTGATTGTCTGTTATGTAAATGTTTTGTCCTTATTTACTATCCATATTACAAACTATAACAATCAGTATGTATGACATTTAAAAACAAAAACAAAACCCAAGTGATTAAAAAAGTATCGAAAGACTAGCTCAAAATAGCTAACAAAGATTAACTCTCCAGGATCCTGCTCAGCCTGTGTCTGGGAATTATCATAAGCGAGAGGTACGGAGTTCCACTAAAAGGACTGCCAAATAACATCTCGTCGACTAAACCAGTGACAAATATAAAGATGACTGCGCCAAGTTGCCAACTTTTGTTGAAACCTGCACACCACCTCCAAGACACATATAATAGAGCACTTTAAGCCCTGTTCTAAACAGGAAGAACAGTATTAACTGATTCTCCTCCTGCGCTTCGATGTGGCAGGCATTTTCCTGTGACAGAGGCCGCACGAGGCATTTTCTTCTCACAAAACCAATTTATTGGTCCATCTGAGTCATTAGTTTATATTAAACTAGTCAACCATGCTAGTACTTATCCCTTGCAGGGGTACCTATATGTATACATAAGGATAGGTTAGGTATCTTTGGCGAGATATACTATAGACGGTGCCAACATGTCACCTTCATAACCACAGGAAATGAATTACTTGTTCAACCCTGTGCCAACACCTTTTCAGCAAGCCAGCACTCGACTCGCTGAGCCATAATAGTACTAATATAAACATCAAATATGCTTCGACACACTGGTTACACGAATAGGCAGGACGACACGGTGGTGTTCACAGTTGGCGGGAATGCTCGCCCGGCCCCACTGGAACACGATCTCTAGAGGTCAGTCTTTGTATTCACCTGTCTACCGTCCACATCCCTGAGGCCAGGTAAGCAGCATCGTCCGGTCAGCGCATACCATGGGTACGAGTCGAAGTCTGAGGAAGAACAAGCAAAGCAGTGTGTCGCTGGAGCTACATCTCGATGCCTGCCGCTGCACGAACGTGCCACGACCAGCTACAGCCACCGCCGGCTCGTGGAGACAGAGCGCGCCTCTGCCCAAGTGACAATGCCCGACCGCATCACTGCACAACCTCACCTGTGTTTGCAATTAGGACCAGATCACCAATTAGCAAATGATAATATACTATAGCTTAACTCTGCAGGACAGTATGTGGGTGGGGTTGTATAGGGAGTAACAGTTAATAATTGATTAAAAGTGGGTATGAATAAGAGTATTTGCAATCAGGACCAGACCAACAATTATCAAATAATAATGTACTCACTCAAATATACACGATAATAATTCGGTGTCTAAATCAGTGTACACTGTTTACTGCTCTATAATACACATCAGCCATTATCGCTCTTATCTTAAAACAAGTCTACAATGCACTAATGGTCTAAATCCAAAGACGTCGTATATTATCTACCAACCATATGTACTACCTCGTCTGCTATTCGGACTGGAGAGTCTTGTTCTGAACAGAGGACAGATAGAGCAGCAACAGAACTTCCACACAGGATTCCTCCATAGAATACAATCACTTCCCAACAGGACTGCAACTGCTGCCTGCCATCTTCTGTTAGGGGCCCTTCCCATAGCAGGAGAAATTCACAAACGTCAACTTATATTATTCAATTCAATTCTCAACTGCAACAATCAGACTCTGATACAAATTCTTCTAAGGCAGCCTATCGTCAAAGCTAGCCCAGACACATTCCTAATTCGCATTAAACATTTGTTTGAAGCATAATCTCTACCTGATCTACATAGCCTACTGCATGACCCTCTATCAAAACTCACCTGGAAAAGATCAGTAAAACAGCAATCAATAATTTCTGGACTGAGAGCCTCATAAAAGATTGCGAACAGAAATCCACCTTGTGCTACCTTGATGCAGCAGCATGCAAAATCGGAACCACACATCATGTATGGAACTCTATGCAAGTCATGACCGGCAGAGTTAAAATGGCGCACACTAAGTCTGGACTCTTGACCGGTACATACATGTTCCAATCCGTTAAAGCAAAGTTTAGCAACTACACTGTAAGTGCTACGTGTCCTGTCTGTGGGCTAGAGGATGAGACAACAGTCCACTTCCTTACATCGTGTTCAATCACTAAATCCATCACAGAACAACATATTGCACCAATCAAACTAGCAGTTGTGACAGAATTCAGTCTTTCAGCCTGGAACGAGATCACGCGACATAAGCACAGCATCACTCAGCTCATAATAGATTGCAGAAAACTATCAAATATTTACTCCCTACCAAGAAATGACAATCTGCCCAATAAAAATACTGGACCCAGAAAATGATTAGAGTAGCAAAATGTGTTGGCATTACATCAAGAACAGACGACAAGATAATATATGAATCAGTACCATCAGACAAAATGGGCAAATCATCACTGACCCAGAAGTAAAAGCTAGAGGACTGGACTAACAATTCACCTCAGTATTCACTGAAGAAAATATCAGCTCGATGCCAACCTTGCAAGCATCACTATATAATACCATTCACAACATAAAGATAACATCATTTGGTGTAGAAAAGGCTCTACAGTGCCCTGACCCATCAAAAGCATCAGGTCCAGACAATATACTATCAAGAATACTGAAAAAAACGCATCAAATGAAACTGCACCAATCCTTGCCTCCCTCTTCCAGCAGACTCTGATGATTCAACTATACCAACTGGCTGGAAGACAGCCAACATTAGACCAATATATCAGAAAGGTGACAGAACAACAGCTTCAAATTATAGGCCAGTGTCGCTAACATCAATCATGTGCAAGGTGATGGAGCATATCATAGCCAGCCAGATAATGCAGCATATGGACAAAAACAATATACTCATCCAAATCAACATGGCTTCCGATGAAACAGATCATGTGAAACACAACTAATCTTGACAACCCATGACCTCGCACATGTCTTGGAACAACGCAGACATGTAGACATAGCAGTACTGGACTGAAATTACACCCTTACAGAATACAAGGCAACATTCTAGGATGGATAACATCATTCCTCAGTGAAAGACAGCAAAAGTTTGTCATAGAAGGTGTCTGCTCTGAGTCAATAAGTCCTGATACAGACGAGGATCAGCACCTTCTCCAATCAAACCTAGATAAACGTATGGCATGTAGGGAAACATGGAAGATGATTCAATGTATCCAAGTGTAATATCATCAAACTCACCCAACGAAGATCATGCCTCACCACACACTACACAATCAGTGGTGAAAGGTTTGAGGAATGTAAATCTACACCATTCCTCGGCGTCCAGCTAACACACAACCTAAAATGGCACAATCAGATATCTAAATCAACATCATCTGCAAACCGAGTGCTTGGATTCCTAACCAGAAATCTAAGATCATGCCCATCATCCATCAAAGAATGTGCCTACCAATTACTGGCCAGACCAAAAATTTAATACGCTTCAACAGTCTGAGATCCACCAACATGTGACCTGAAAAACCCACTTGAAGTCGTACAAAGGAAGGCTGCAAGGTTTTATTAGGTCGCCCTAATTGCATGGGCAAGTAGCTATACCAACAGAATACAATCCTAAGTGGGCCAACGTAAACACCACCAGACACAGTCACCTACTGAAGCTACAGCCATATCAGACAACAAGTAGCCAGTACCATAGCTAATTTCTACCGAGAACTGTACCAATATGAAACAACCTGGCTGAAGAAACAATCACCACCACAGATGCAGAGATATTTAAGACCTACATCCGTGAAACAACATTCTAAGACCTAAAGAGATGATGTAAATAGTGTACATATAGTTTTTAAATGGATCAATGGACAATTTTAATCTTGCGGACTGTGAAACCCAGCCATGTTTACGAGGCCCACACCTAGGCATGATGTCCATTAGGATTTTGCCTAGTATTCATACAGATACAGATACAGACATGCATATTAGAATCTTTAAGCCGCACTCTCATTCACACTCTACACCGAAAGAGACTGCAATATATGTATCCTGACTTCTTATTATCCAGACTGTAATCTATGAAAAGGTGTACATGTAGAAATTGTCGCTGCATTTAACTTGGATTGCACTTGAAAATGTAGATAAAAAAGTCGTTCAATGCAAATTAATTTACTGTCATATCTTACAATATAACATTACATATGTACGTGGCAGTTACCAGCCATGATTGCATATAGTGGCACCACAGTGGAATTTACTGCCAGCTACAATAGCCAAAGCAACAACAGTCGAATCATTCAAGAACAAACTAGATATCTACTTCAAAGAAAGAACATTCGAATTTGACTGAACAGGCCATACATATACCAGCCCATCACCACGTCATACTGCAATTCCACAAATAATGTTGACTGAGCTAGGAGTAGTTTGTGTATAGACATGACCATGCTCGGTAGCGATTCCAATTACTAGTAGATACACATCTGCTTCCACATCCACCCTTTGTGGTTGCATGCAGAGACACAAGACAAGTGTAGTGCGGCTCGACCGATGGGCACCAGCCATCCCAGCTAAGCTGGGTACGGGCTGCCTGGTCGGGAATCGTTCCCGTAAGTGCACCACCCTGGGTAGGGCAATAAGTGTGTGTGGACCTATGGAAAAGATTTCCCCATCAAAACGACTAAGTTCGTTAAGGCGCGTAGCGCGTATGCGCGGGCCTGTCGCTGTGTTGACTGAGCACGTATAGCACGGTCAGGGGTGGGTGGCGCCTTTGGTGTACCGATTTGGTACTTGTAATATCTTTAATTTACAAGTTTCTCGTTGTTCTTGTAACCAATCAGGACCAGAATTTGACGAGCTTTCCAAAACTGTTTAGTATTTTTAAATCGGTCCACGGAAAACCCCTTTTAATTATGATCAAAATATTGCCATGACGTCATAACCACATGATTGCAAAAGTTCTAGAATATTCTAGAACATTCGTCTACGTCACTATTAGCTACAGGCTGATTGGCTATTGCTCGGCCGTTGATTGGTTGGGGCCTATGCCTATGACGTCACGAGCAGTATAAAGGAGATAAAATCCAGAGATCGAGAGCATCCTCAGCCAAGGGCCAAACAGGTTGGATCTGTGAGCAGCTACGATCAGGCAGGACAGATATTAAGCAATTAACGTCTGTCTCGGCCAGTTTCTCTCCATATCGCTGCAGCAGCTTCCCGACCCACTGCATCTTAAATTGTGTAAACTCCCGGATAGTCGTTCGGGGGCATTTTTAAAAAAACCTTTCAATAGTATTGTTCACGTCTATTCAAGAACCAACAAGGAACAAAATATTGCGGTGAGGCCTTTCCCGGCCTGAAAATGTGATTCCACAGATGTAGAGGCAGCGATGTTCTTTGGTGGGTAACTCACCGGATCTGCCTGTCACGCCGAAAGGTGGTTATTCAACCCCCGCACTAATGTCGTGTAGGTTTATTTAAACATTTCGACCGCAGCAAGTAAACTTTGCCCGGTACGTCTTAAGAGCTAACTGACGTACCCCGCATGGTTAAGCTTAATTATTTGTCTTCAACTGTATTTAACAACACCCGCTGTTAAACGGGTTGTTCTCAACTTTCATATTTACCGTCATTGAACAGGAACCTTTCTCCTAGCAGTAATGTTATTGTAGAACTTACTGACCGTTCGTTAGACATTCTTATATTGTGATTACCGTCCTGAGTTCGCACCGCTCCCATCCTGGATTAGCATGCAGGAATCTTGTCTGCGGGAATCTACATGCGGAAACTCTTCCAGCCTCCAGAGAACGTGTCGACTCATGTCACATCAATGGTGACGTATCAATTTCAGTAACAAGATAGCCTGTCCTTAAGAATGGCTACCGACTGTTCAAGTAACTATACTTAACATCTTTAATTATTCCATTAGATACAACTTTAATGATTATACCTCATCTTTGTAAATGGCCCCAATGACTAAAAGGCACCATAACGGTCTTAGGACCGCTAGTTATAATTTCTTTATCTGTTCATAGTTTTTTTGTTTTATTTTACTATAAGGTGTTTTCACTAACCCACACCATAGTAGGTCTACCAACCTGTACTATATTTGTTATTCTGATCAATTCACATTGTATTACTTGTAGTTCGTTAGTTTTTTATATGGCTAGTAGCCATTAGTTGATATGTTTTGTTTAGTTGTAGAAAACCTAGGATCGCAGTGCATGTAGGAAACACTATACAGCAACAATTATATATGCATCACCTTCTCCCGCCACCAACAATTTTTCACTGAGGTCGCTATCTGTTCTATAACTCTGTTTAGCCCAGCATGCTACAAACTAAAAACCTGACTATTTAGCTCGATAGGATAGGTTTAATATGATTAGAGACAATTTCTTCGATAAGAGGCACATAGTGTACGCCTCTTTTCCGGTAGTTGCGATAATTTAGCCCCACACTCCGGCAAGGTTGTGTAAAATTGGCCTAACTGGCCTCACATCTATAAAGTTATTGTCTCTCTTCATGTTCCACTAAGCCTTATGGCTTCCTAATTGTTCGGATGTCCTATCCGCACCATGGACTGATCCGACCCTGGGAAACTATTGGGGGTTTCCGAGCGGTGATGGCCAGGATGAGGTGTCACACACCTCCCGTGTATCTTCTGATACCTAGTAGTTAATTATCCTTACCAATGTAGGGAGCACTGTGAAAACATATTATAATTATTATTCTCTTTCTCATCTCTTAGATCTTCCCCGCACCACAGTGCATATCTGGGCAACTTGAGTTTAAACCTAACATCCGGTCAAAAGGTTAGCTCCGTAGGACTTGGTGACGTCTGAGCTACGCATCCCCACCGAATTCTGCAAGAATATCTGGGCAAGATATTGGGATCTGACATGCCCTCATCGGAAGGACATTCACGGTGGGTATTCGTCTCTCCTACCCTCCTGATAGGTCAGTTGCTTAAACTTGCTTATGCGGAAAGTACCCATTGTCCTGTGATGTTTTATGTGGTTATGGAGCAAGATATCCGGATTCTCATCAAGCTCGGAGATCTTGCAAAATAACATGTATGCATGCTGTCTTGAGTGTTGATGTCTTAGGACATCCGCTCTCAATGACAGCCGTATCTAAAAGTTAGGTAGGGCACCCGCCATTTGCGGCCTAAACTAGTTCTTGTCTTTAAAATCCAAATGGAAGGTTAGGCATAGAAGAAGGCCCGCATAAATAAAAGTGGCACCTACTAATTCAGTATATCTGGAACTACATAAGACGGTGACATGGGAATCCCTCGGGAATCGCTCGTCCCGTCTTCACGTAAAACAGCACGCAACATTTTAGTTATAGTTTCACTAGCATGGTCTTTTCTTTATAGCACCTCGGTTGAATATAAGAGTGGCCACTTTCTGGCCAATACTCTTCCCCTGCCTTTAGTGGTGGCAGCATTTTCCTGTAACAAAGGCCCGCGCGAGGCACTTGCCTCTCGCAAGGATCAAGTGATGGCGGTCCGCGCGATGCTACTACTTCTGACCCAGGAAAACAGCATCAGAAGTACGAGGCACATAGCCTCTCGCCACGATAAAAGATAATTTTCTTTCCTTTTCAGCTTAGAGGTATAATACCTTATATTAAGTTAATTAGTGATCTCGTATGCGGGAGCCTCCTTTGCGGGGATACCTCTGCGGACCTGCGAGTCTGTGTGGTACCTCTGGGAGCCCCATGTTTAAAAGTTCATCAGGCTGTCTCTATGTCTTGTATTTTCGTATGCTCATTGTTATCTAGCAAACGTGATGGTCTGTTTAGGTAAACTAATTGTATAGACTTATTTAGGTTAGGTCACCATCAAATCTTGTAAGTCCATAAATCTCGAAATTGCTATGGACAGGCATACCGGTGACACCAACTCATGGGATGATACTGTTGTGTTTAATGTCCGCAACGATGGTCGCATGGCCCCACTGGAACAATTGAGTTCCACCAGCTTTAGGAGCTGGTCTTTGTTACCCTGTAGGGAAGTGTCACACAGGATCCATAACCCCGAGACCGGGAGCTAGCCAGCATCATCACACGTCGTGTGCATGCGGCGCGGCGAGTCGACACTGGACACCGGAACAGCCCGACGCTACCCCGCGAGCTACACAAGCATAGAGGAGGAGACTCGAATAGCAATGAACGCAGAAAACGAAAACAACAGCAATAAGACAAACCACTGCCTCCACAAGTCAGCATGCAAACAAATGCTAGACGCAGCAGGGTGTAACCATGACTGTAGGCGGCATACCACAGCTAATGTGGGGAACACGCATCTGCACCACAGCATTTCCACAAATCAGTGTTGGCCCTTGCCAATCTGAGTTCAGAATTTTACATTTCAAATTAAATTAAAAGCTGATCTGTGTTCATTTTCCAGCAAATTTGCTGGAAAATGAACACAGATCAGCTTTTTCATCAACAAAATTGTTGCAAAATGTACACCAGTTTCTTTCTTATTGACACAGCAAAAGATGGAATATTGACAGCAGAGTGGTAATGGTCAAAGTCTTAAAACAGATGGTTTTGAGGAGACTTAATTAAGCAACAACAGTCTGATTGTTCAAGAACAAACTTGAAGTCGACTTCAAGGAAGGTCCTTATGCATTGGAATGAACAAGCCATACTACAACAAAAACACTGAGGCAATAACAAGCCAATGGCTTACGCCTCGTAAAATGATGATGATGACGATCATCATCATCATTATCATCGTAAAATACAGGACATGAGCCACTGGCTTGCTATTGACCCGTTCAGGTGGATTCGGTTTTGCGTGGGCTTTTTAAACATAGTTGTTTATGTAGGCCATATACGTACTCTGAAATGTTCAACACAGATGTTTTAATCAAATAGGAATTTCATGCCTCTAAAATGTATGTCGAATTTGGTTTTGAATGTGTCAAGAGTTGATGCCTCAGCAACTAGGGCTGGCAATGAGTTTCAAGATGATACTGTTCTATTCGAAAAAAGGTTTCTGCAGATATCTTAAATTGCTATGATTTGTGCTGAGTTTGTGTTTGTGCCCTCTGGTGTGTGTAATTGGGGAGATTTCAAAGAAGATATTTTGGCTATGTTATATTTATCATTAATAAACTTATATGCTTCTATTAGATCACCATGGAATCATCTATATTTCAATGACATTAAATTAAGCTTTTCAAGCCTCACTGGGTATGCATAGTTTTTGATTTGGGGAACCAATTTTGTTGCCCGACGCTGAACCCGTTCTATCAGTTTTGATTGCTTTTTTAATCTGATTGCCCACACACAGTTACAATATTCGAGGATCGGTCTCACAAGAGACTTGTATAACAATGTGAATGTGCCTGGGTCTAACTGTGTAACGGTTCGTTTGATTATTCCTACTGTTTGATTTGCCTTCGACACTATGGCATTTATATGTTTATCAAAAGTAAGTGTGTCATCAATATGGACTTTTTCCACTTCTGACGTCAATACTGTATATGTTTGTGAGGAATCTATCATAGTGTACTCCTTTCTTGGATTATTATTACCAAAGTGCATAACATGAGTTTTGTTTGCATTAAATGACAGTTGCCATCTTTTAGACCAGTTGCATACTGTATTTATATTGTCCTGAATGTCATCTTCGGTGGGATTTCCATAGATCTTCGTATCATCTGCAAAGATTTTGCAATAACAGCTACATTTTTCTGACAGGTCATTTATATAAAACAGGAAAAGGGTAGGTCCAAGTACACTACCCTGCGGCACACCACTAATAACGTCTACCCAGTCTGATTGAGTGTCATTGATTTTTACACGTTGTTTTCTATTAGTTAAAAAATCTTGTGTCCGCTCTACAATTTTTTTTCCTATTTCATATTTCCTCATTTTAATTAGGAGTCTCCTATGTGGAAATGAATCAAATGCCTTTGAGAAATCCAAGTAAACTACGTCTGTTGGATTGTTATTGTCTAGATTACTCCAGTAGTAGTGTTTTGCATGATCGATTTGGTCTGAAGCCATGTTGGCATAGGGAAAGTAAGTTGTTGTCTTCTAAAAATTTCATAATTTGATCTTGGACGAATGATTCAAGGACGTTACAGAGCGTACAGGTAAGGCTTATAGGTCTATAGTTACTCGGGTAGCTTTTTGGTCCTTTTTATATATATAGCACAGATGTTTGCTAATTTCTAAATTTCAGGGGTTACTAATTTCTTTCACTACTTCAGTAAGTAATCATACAGGTATTTCATCTGGCCCGTTACTTTTGTTTGGGTTTAGGGCTTTTAATTTTTTCTTTATACCAACTGGTGTTATTAGAATATCAGTTAGCACATTTTCTTTTTGTTGAGAGCTAGTATTTGGCATCAAAAGTAAATTTTCTACAGTGAATACACTTGAAAAATATTTATTGAGTATGTTAGACTTGTCTTTGTTGGCAGTTGCTAAGGCACTGTTTTCCGGATTTCGCAAATTATTTAGTTATTTACTTTTAGTACAGTTTTACTTTTAACATAGTTCCAGAAAGCATTTGGGTTTTTTGTACTTTCGGATGAAATTTTCTGTTCAAATTCACGTTTTGCTGTTCTTATACAGGATGTAGTGTTGTTCCTAGCAGTTTTGTATTTGACGTAGTGATTTGGATTTTTACTCTTTTTATGTCTACTGTAAGCCCTCTTTTTAATTTTAAGTGACTTAGTGGTGGTGATGTTAAACCACAGGTGCTTTTCCCCAGATTTATGGTTATTTGCGGTGGGTATATATTGCATGTATGAAGTTCCAAGCATCGGTAGTATTTAGTTCATGAAGTTGTTTTCAGTCAATCTTATCTAATTCATGACGAATCTTATAGTATTGTCCTTTATGTAGTAATAGTTTAGGAGTGCTTTTTTGGGTGTGGGCGTTCATTATATTGGGATGCAGTGAGATCTGAAGGATATCATGATCACTTTTTCCTAAAGGGGGTAAGTGATTAATTTCGTAAACTAAATCACTATTATTTGTTAAAAGAAGATCTAAAATGTTTGAGGCCTGGTTTACCCTGTGTCTTGTTGCGTCAGTGACTATTTGTTGGAGAAGGTTGTTTCTTGTAGTGTTAAGGAAATTTTCCCCTTCTGAACTGGTTGCAAGTCCTGTGACCCAGTTTATCGATGGAAAGTTAAAATCACCTAAAATTAGAATGTGGGCTCTCATAGTTCCGGCATTGTCTAACAGCTTTAGCAAATTGTCGTTATTTATTGTGTCTGAGTTGGGGCTTCTGTAGATGCACCCAGCGATTTTATTTTCCTTAGCTTGTGTTGTCCATGAGCGCCAAACAGATTCTCTAAAGGAATGGTCATCTAGTGATGTAATTTGTTGTGCATTCAGTGACTCATGGGTATATATATCCGCTCCTCGGGTAGGGCTACTGTTCATAAAGAGTTTATATTTGTTTATCTGGAGTTCGCTAAGGTTAAAGTTGTTTACATTTTTTGGGAGAACTTCTGTGATCATTATGATGGCAGGAGAAATGTTCTTAACCAGTGCTTCAGGTTCTGCGTTTTTTGTTAAATAAACTATCTGCGTTTGTGTACATTCAAATTGGGGGTACTTCTATGGGGTTCTTAGTAGGTTTTTTATGGTTGTCTGTTTGCATATTTGTTAATAATATTTTACATTGTTCTCCTGTTCTGTCAAAATTTGATTGGCTATTGCGTAGCTTTGGGACATTTGTTAAAGGCAATTCTATGGGGTTATATAAGCTAGGATATGTAGTTTCAAGTAAATGATGTTCTATATCTTCATTTAACAGTACTGAGAATCGATTTGGTAAGTTATTTTTTATGTGTTGTCTAGGATTTGAAAGTGTGTTACTATTTATAACTGTATTTGGGCTACTATTTAATAAATGCAGTCTTAATATGTATGGTATGGCTGGTATTGTGTTTTCTGGTAGGTTGCATCTTGATAAGGAATGTAGCTGTTTTGCAACGTATTCCTCCCACATGTCCTTCCAAGCTGAAAATTCTGGTGTAAAGAGTTTAAGCATGTTGTTAGATAGTTGATGATGTTTTCTGAGAGGAGTCTAGTACCATGTACATTTGGGTGTATATGGTCATAGAAGAGTTCACTATACACTGATCCACTCGGGTCCATAAAAAGCTTGGAATTGTCCACCAGTCGTATGTGCAATTTCTCGGCTAAGTTATATAACATACTGTTGAAGTGTAGTGTCACACTATGGTGATGCTCATTTTGTGGTCGTGGTAGGAGAGTTGATACAAAGATATGGATATTTGGAGAGATATCTCTAATCTTTTGTATCAAAGAGGTATAATCGTATATTATGCATTGTGGGTTGCTTATAGAAATGTCATTTGATCCAACATGTATCACTATTGCATCATGGATGATTGGAGAAATGTGGTTTTGTATCTGGCTATGTACATCACAAATTTGTGCACCTCTCAGCGTTCTTATATTGATGTTCAGTTCATTGTTGGACATGTATCTGCCACTGAGTTTTCTGAGGGTGGAACTTCCAATTACAAGGACTCGTTTTCTCCCATCTATGTTGTGGTTTGTCTTGCCCAGTGTATTGTATGCTGGAATCGGTGAACTAGTAAATTTGATGTGTGCCTGCTTGTGATAGTTATTCCTGTTTTGGTTTGTGTTTGTATTTTGTTTCATAGGGTTTCTCGTTTGTGTGAAACCATATGTAGGGTGTCCATAGTTTTATCTGTAAGTGTGCCATGCTGCTGTAGTACTGGAATGGGTCTACTGTGTGCTATAGTTGAAGCAATCTTTGCTACATTGCTGTATGTGTCGTCAGTTTGTAGGCCTTTTACGTTTTGCGACATTGTTTGAGTATTACTTGCTAAAGCATCACGATACAGAGTGGATGTGGGTTGTTGCATTTGCTTCTTGTGATCTTTAGTTTGGAGATTTAAAACTTGACTGTTTAATTTCTCTATGTTTTCCTGCATTTTTGTTACTTGCTTTACAAGTTCATGTAGTATGGCGTTCTCTACTACATTGGAAGGTGAAGTTGTATTTGGTTGTTTTGCGATGGTTTGGTTATTTTGATTTCTAATCTCTGATTCATTGCCTGTTACAAGACTGGTATGTTATGAGCTTGTGATTGGTACAACAGGTTGGTTAGCATGGAAAAAGATGTTAGTTTCATTATTTGTTGCTACTACTGGGTTAGATGGTACATCCGATGCTTCGTGTTCAACAGGATGGTTAGCAGCACCTAGCACCACAGTCTTGGGCACTTTGTCTGTCATGTTGTTTCCATCGTTTAACCATTCTAGATACTCTGAGATATGTCTTGCGATTGGTGTGCAATCACAGCATGTGTATCGTCATTTTGAAGTTGTTAGTGCTGATAGCATATACAGAGGCAGATTAGTGCAAACATAATGCTGCCACTTTTTACAGAATAGCACATTAGCATGTATTTGTTGTTTGGTATGGAACATTTTGCTGTACAAAATATGTTGCCATTTGAGAAAGTGTTTTCATTATCATCTTCATTTGCCATGTCTAGAGGTTGCATGTCTGAGACAGAGACGATGCTGTTAGTGGTGTGCAAAGGTGTGTTAGGTTTTGCCAATGTGCCAACAGGGGAAATAGTGATGGAGAGATTTGATGTTTAATTTGATGAAATATTACATGATCTGCTGGTGGCAGAGATGTAGTAGTCACATTAGTGGTAGTGGTAGCGGTAGAAGCAGTTATGGGTGTTGGTGCTACGGATGGTGGAACTTTGGTGCTTGGAAAACGTTTCTCGTAGCAATTGTCGCAAAGCATTAGGTCGGCTAGACTGTTTCTAACTTTAAGATACCCTGTACAACAATCCTCACAGTAACCCATAGTGTCTAGTGAGTGTATGTAGGCCCACTATCTATGCACAAACGTGTTGTATAAGAGAAAAACATATGTGTAAAGACGAAACACACCACATAGACATATAAGGGTGTTGGATTAGTGAGAGTTATTTCCTTTGCCATGTGGCCACTCAGGGAAAAAGAAAGACATGGGGACAGTCAGAAATAAACATGTATGACAATGTTAGTGAAGACAGAGACAGTATATATGATAGGTGCACTCTGAATTTTGCATTTGATTCATGCTATATGCGTGTCAGGTCTGAGTTTTTGTGTTATAATGTATGTTTGATGATTCTTTTAATTAATATGCAATTTATTTTTATTTTTGCTTTTTTTATTTTTTTTATTTTTATTAATTTTTCCCCAAATTTTATTATTTTATTTTGTACTGGAAGTAATATACAAGTTACGTAATATACAACTGTTTTTGTTATTACTGATTTATGTTCTACAAAGCCGCATATGTCTGCAGCCAGCGATCAGTATACAGCCCGGAGAATGCACTAAACGGTACAAGAAGTGTGGTTGCCAACCGGTAAACAATAGTCCCGGAAACAGATTACAGACTTTAAAAATCAGTCTGTCCAAAGTTTACTGACCATAGTAAATAATCTTTGGCGGAAATAATCTAGCTATACTACTAAATATCTATTTGGCTCTGTACAATTAAATGATAGCCAACATAAGCGAAAAATGATTTTGAATATCCAAAATTTCAAAAACGGCGTCTAACACTCGTCCCTTTCGATCATAATAATCATAACATGTACAGCTTTTTAGAACATTGTATCCTATTATCAGCTAATTCAATAAAGTTGGTGGTGAGCTACATTATCTAATAGTAATTTTTGGATTACATGGTTTATCTAGAGCTCTATAATTATAGTATACAGAATGTTGAATAAATAGTTTATCTAGTCTGGTTTTAAAACTATTTAGAGATGGAGCTTCAACAACTTCAGGCGTCAGGTAGTTCCACCAGTCTATGACACGGTTAGAGAAAAAGCTTTTTCTAAGTGATGTATTTGCTCTTGGTTTTAGCAATGTAAATTTATGACCTCTAGTTCTCTTTCTTGGACGGATAAATAGAAGTTTTCTAGAGTCCACAGTATACATGTTATGCATGTACTTATAGACATTCCGAAATGATGATGATGATGCCTACGACAGGAGTTTACAGAGCACGAAGAAGAAGCGGCGGATTGAAAATCTAAATAACAAATGCTTTTCAGTGAATTTCAGCAATAAATTAACTGCTGTATGTAAGTTATTGTACCATTTCTATATATGTAAATATTGTCACTATCACCTATTCAAAGATGAATTTATTTAATGTAATAAATTTTATTATGACCGATTTTCGTATCCTAAATAGTTGAAGTTCAAAGTGAAAGTTGTTTATTTCATAACATACTTTACATATAAAATGTTATATATAAATTGAAAATGGGCAGTCCATCAAAGGCACAGCCTATGAATCGATGGACCCCTAAGATACAATACGAGACTGTAGTGTACATTTCATAGGAGATGAGAGAGCTCTGCTAATCATAATGATGCTGAAAATCGTCTTCGAAATCTCAACTTACCAACCTTAATGTATAGAAGAATACGAGGAGATCTCATAAATGTTTTTAAGTATCTTAATAATATCTACTCAGTAAATCCCAGTAAACTATTCATATTAAATCAAGATGACAGAACACGTGGCCACAAATTCAAACTTAGAAAAACTAGAGCGAATACTAACAATAGACTGAATTTTTTCTCCAACAGAATCATAGACTGGTGGAATGCATTACCGGAAACAGTCGTTGACGCACCTACCATAAACACATTCACGGCTAGACTAGACACAATCTATGTAACGCATCCAGTGTACTACAACTATAGAGCATTAGATAAGCCAAATCACCCGAAAATCACCATACATTAATAATTAGTAATTATAGTTTATACACCAGCTGATAATAGGACGTAAAAGTCCTGGTAAGCTGTATACTTGTTATGTTATGCTGATGCTATGACATTTAGTACATAGCATATAGCATTATGATCATGAATTTCAGATGACGTAACTCATTGGTTTATTTTTGTTCCAGTAGATTCAGTACTACTTTAAATATGCCATTCGTGACAGAGAAGTTTCATTTTCACTCTACATCTCAATATTCGATCACCCCTGAGGAACATTGACAAACTAACAACTTTCCTTGACACTAACTCTAATGAATTTAACATTATCGGTATCTCTGAGACATGGCTGAAACCAATCTCACCGGTTAATCTAATTAATATCCCTAATTACACTTTTGTTGAAAATCACAGATCTACTAAAACTGGAGGCAGAGTAGGCATCTACATAAAAGAAAATGTGCGGCTGGTACACAATACGAGAAGACTTGTGAATGATAGAAGACTACATTAAAACTATTTTCGTCGAAACTGCTTCAGATAAAGGAAAAAATAGTTGTTGGTGTAATTTATAGACCCCCAGGAAGCGACAATGACAAATTCATAGAGACATTATAAACAAAATTCTACAATCTATACAAAATTGGATACCTTATGGATGATTATAACATTGACCGTTTGAAAGAAAACTGTTTCTGCACCCAAAATTTCATAAATTTGTTGAACACATTCAGTTTCTACCCATTAATCACGAAACTAACAAGAATTACTGAATACAAAGCTCTCATCGACAACATCTTCACAAATTGTCTGGGAGATTGTAAAAATCTCTAGGGAGTTTTAGTTACAGATGTCTCGGACCATCTGTCGATATATTATATTGAATGAAATAAAATGAGGCAAAAAGCCACCAAGAAAGAAACCATAACAAGCAGAGATCTTAGGAAAGAAAATATTGATGAATACAAAAGCAAAATGGCCACAATTGATTGGAGCAACATAATCCAATGTGATTCATGCGAAGATGCCTACAACACTTTCCACGCTTTATGCACAGACGTCTATGAGCACTGTTTCCCACTCAAAACTGTTAAAAGATTCAAAACTAACCCGACTAAACCTTGGCTGACGCGGGGTTTGATCACTGCCTGCCATAAGAAAAACAGTCTATACCTAAATTATATCAAATTTCGTACTAAATTCAATGAAACGCAATTTAAGACATATCGAAGCAAATTAAATCAAATTCTGCGAAATGCAAAAACAAATTACTTCCAAAGCCAATTCACAGAGTTTAAAAATGATATAAAGAAGACTTGGAAAATGATAAAGACACTGCTGAATAAAGAGAACTGTAAAACAGAACGATCCAAATTTGTATACAACAAGTCAACAACCAAGTCATTACTGACAATCAAAAAATTGCTGACAAATTTAATGAATATTTTATCATATTTAATGAATATTTTATTGATATTCTTGGCCCGCTGTTGTTCTTACTCCATATGAATGACCTACCAAATGTTTGCAAACACTTGTCATTAATTCTCTTTGCAGACAATACAAATGCTTTTTGCAGCCATAAAGCATTGATACTTTATACAAAAACATAAATGAAGAAATAGAAAAAGTAATTCATTGGTTTAAGGTTAACTAATTATCACTCAATGTTGCAAAAACAAATTACATCTTATTCACAAATAAAAAAATGAAATGTACTGATCTCCCTAAAATTTATGTAGATAATCAAGAAATATGTGAGGTACAATTTGCAAAATTCTTAGGTGTTTATTTGGACAAAAAGCTCACATGGGATAAACGTATACAATTTGTAACGTCAAACGTTGCAAAGAACATTGGTATTATGCGTCCACTAAAAACCTACTTATGAAAACTCTATATAGCCTGTTAATATTACCGCAAATCACATACTGCAACACTATCTGGAATAACACTTACTCATCAAAACTAACAAAATTAAACACACTTCAGAAAAATGCTATAAAGATTTTTTCTCAACCAACAGCGGGTCAAAATGGTTTTAAACAAAAAAACTAATAAGGCTTGAAGATATAGGAAGGCTCCAAGTATACTCCGTCATCAGAGACTTCTATAACAATAATCTACCAACCCCATTATTAAACCTCTTCAACAATAATGAAGACGTACACTCACACAATACACAATCACGAAAAAATCTGCATACAACCTTTTGCCGCACAGAAACTTCCAGACAAATGCCATCAACAAAAGCAATACACCTATGGAACAACACAGAAACAGACATCCGCACACAGATTATCACCAAAAAATCATACTAAAGGAACCTCAAGACAATTATTATAGAAGCCTACTAACCCTTTCGCTGATGAGTCCTTGACAAAGTTTATTGTTTATGATACACATCTAGTTCTGTTGGGTGTTTGAATTTGAGTTTATTTTGGAATCATATTGTTAGCTTCATAACAATGCTGTGGATGTAATGGAAGGATGGATGTCTGTGTATTTTTATAGTATTATATTTGTAATGTGCAATAGTTGGATCCTTCGAAACATGTAATTTAATGTTTGTATTGTTCATCTGTCAGCTTCCAGTCAGAATAATTTCAAAATATTCAACAGTTTTCATAAATTGTTGCCTCTGGACTTATGCGAGATATAGGATACTCATCAGGGAAAGGGTTAATCACATATAGGTAGACCACTTTAGAAGAACACATGAGGAGGGAGTATGGCTGTGGAAGTCTGATGGATTTACCAATCTCATTAATTTTAGGAAGATCATCACTACCACCGTGGCTCATCATACATTATGGCTCATCATACACTATATTAGTATCAATAATAATAAAATAATAATAATAATACATCACATACTGGATTACTGTCTTTAAGCTCGATGAACGCCCCTCTACCCTCCCCTCCCCAACCCTCTCTCCATTACCTCTAGTAACTTAAAACTGCAGATCTTCTTATATTATTATTATAATTAATAATTAACTACTACCCCTGTTTAAGACTATATGCTCGGCCTCAACGTGGCGCAGGGGTGTAACCCACGGGGTGTCAATCCAGACATTTGGATGGGCTAACCAGAGCATTATGCACAACGCAAATGAATGACACTTGGAGATCGAATCAAACGAAATGGTGCTCGCCCTGAGAGGATCCGCCAGGCATGTGCAGCGCCGGGCTCCATGCCTAACTGCAGAAAACCACAGATTTCATCTTGAGAACGGCTCTCCAAGTGTTATACCAGCGATCGAAAAGAAGAAAGAAGATTAACTACTAGAATTATGTTTTTGTGTGCGTTACGTGAAGTGTTGTAATGTTATTTATAATATGTACAGTAATTTAATGTTGTAATGTCTCTTTGTCTAATATATGTTAGGGGTCCATCACCACATAGCTTTGCCTTTGATGGACTACCTGTCCTTTGTAATATAAATGTGAAATGCTACTATAAAATAAAATATATTTGAATTGAATTGAAAAAACTATTCACATAAGTTCATGCATTTCTTCATTTATAATCTTTCTGAATGATTACTTTGCCCTTTGTCCCACGCATAGCGCTCATTGGACCACTATTTTCCATGGCTCATGGATTGTTAACTTGAAGGATCATTTCAACTCTGTTTTAGATCCAATAAATATAACATCTGGTGATTCAAAATTCATAAAAAATATCATTATTTCAGAATATTTGAAATTTTCACATTATGGTTGACACAAATTTCATGTTATTTTGAAACACCCCTTATTTTAATTACCATTATAGGACATCAGGTCCATGGTTAAAAATGTCTAAAACCTATCTTTCCCTGCGCTAATATTTTATAATTTCGGCCCATTGTTTGCTAGAAAAGTCCTAATATGAAATGAATATTTTGAGTGGTATTTTATATCAATTAGAACAGCGATTTCCCTGAAATGTGCGCCTTTGTAGTGACCGCCCAACACCCTAAGTAAAGAGAAACCCGACAATATGAGAAAAACTTCTCAATTCCCTCGAGCGTTATTCACTTCTTATGTTGGCGGGTATCATTAGATATCGATCGATACAAGCTACTCTAACGAGAGCGAGCGTAGGCCTATGTATTCACAACATATGGTAGTCTATTTAGTATGTGTTATAATGGCTAAGTTCTATCCCTGTGCGGAGATTTCCATGTTTCCTGGGTGTTTCGTCCCATGGCATAAATTGATCCTATAAAGCACAGGCCATCGTGGAAAGTTCATTTATTATTCTAACATATACATCAATGCAGATAGCCAGGAAAATTAGTCAAACGTATGTTTACGTTCATATCCAACGTGTTTGAGTCATAACATTGATATTTGTCAGTCAAATATCAACAGCTTTAGCTGTTCGTGGTTTCACTGGGCGAGTTTATATGGGACAAGATGGTCACTGGTTACCGGTATCTCGCGATTTCCACACGGAAATAGTTGTAATTTCGTGGCAAATTTAAATCATTTGTAGGGGCGATTTGGGGGAGTTTCAGACGTTTTGGGATATGATTTAACCGAAGGCAGTTATGGTCACTGGTTACCGGTATCTACAATGTAGTTATCTCCACGTGGAAATAGTTGTAATTTCGTGGCAAATTCAAATCATTTGTAGGGACAATTTGGGGGAGTTTCAGCCATTTTGGGATATGATTTAACTGAAGACAGTTAAAACTTAGCGTTTAATATCAGGATTTATGTAATTTCTTGGTTTTATTCTGTAAATTTGCGTTGACTATTTAAGCAGCACTGATATACATTGAATATGAAATCATACTACTCAAGCCTCACTCCATTTTTCCCATCGGAATAATACCAGTATTAAAGGTATACCGCTATGAAAATTGATATCGATACCGATATTCATTTTTCTAATACCTGCTGGCAGCTACGGCTTAAAAATCTCCGAAACCGCTTGCGGAATCAATTCAAGACTCACGAAACATCATCTAGGGCAAGTCCAAATTTGTTTAATAGCCATCTTGGATGACCTAGTTTTCGTAAAAACAACTCCAGAACCTCTACTTGTAGCAGGGCTTTATTTTAGCACTAATCTGTTAACCCGAGGATAGAATTTCATATGGGTTAGTAAAACTACACCTGCACTAACCCATGGGGGTTAGCAATGCTCTTAAAAGAGGAAATTGGAAAAATCTGTCATAATGTCATAATCTTCAGTACCCACCAAAAATTGACAAAAGAACAGATTTTCTGCCACCTTCAATGCTTTATTGAATGTTTTGAAGGCAGCAACGGCTTTCCGGACAAATTAATTTCATAATAATCAACAGCTCTGTATGGTTACCTTGGAAATGAGTTTTATAGGTATCCATCGGCGAATGGATTAAAGAAGTGATCAGCCTTGAGCTTACAAACATTGGGTTAGTGAAATTTGCTGCGGGATAGTAAAATCAATGATGCACTATTCCCGTCTGGGAATCCTTAAAATCTACCCCTGTATAGCCAATCGCCTTTCTAGTTTAAATGCCTACAGTATGTTCCAGGTGAGCGATACAGGTATCGTGCCCAAGAAATATCTGACTATATTATAATATTGTTGCTATTTAATTTAAATCATAATTTTATCAAAAACAAAACATTGTGTACAGTCTGCACAGGTTTGAAGTCAGTGGCACTAAGCAGCTCATCAAGGAACAATAGCATATGTACAAGGACATATTACCAGTTATTATTGTACTGTTTAATTGTTGAATAATCTGCTGGTTCTACAGACCACCAGCTACTAAGTCATTAATTGACCCATTGTGTTTGAAGAAACATACAACCAGCACAGGAGTGTATTAACCCTTTGAGCCTTACGGCACACATATATGTATTGCAATTTATGATGTCATACTTATTCTGCTGAACATTTGGGAAATGATTTGATTGAAAGTTGTTGCTGCCAGAGGCAGCAAACATTTTCTGTTAAATTATTTGAAAAATATTCAATAGTTGCTTTGTATGACTGTTATAAAAAGTAAACACAATTAGTACAGCATTGAAATGAAAGGGGTAATTCTCATTCTATGGATATATATTAAATATAGAGATTTAACCATTATACTGCTGAACCCAGATATTAACAATTTATAATTCTAAAATGGAATCTGTATTGCTGGCAGACCAGTCTGCCTGCAATAATAATTTAATTCAGTAAGTTCAGCATTACAATGGTTAAGAAGCTACATGAGGTTTAAGCCTGATATTATTAAGGATTGTATTTAATTGGATATATTGCTGAAAATTCATGTTTTTACAAATTATTGAACAGACATGTTTGAATGGTGAAAGTTTGTTTGCCTGGAAACTAGTATGCTATATATGTGTGAAATAATTAAAAAAGGAGAGGAGTTGAGAGCTAGGAGAGCATGTCAGTGAGTAAGTTTGTTATGCAGAGAGTTATGTAGAATTTTGAATATTTAAAGTTGCTATGTAAAGTTATTGAATTTGAATTTGAAAAACAAAGTACAAGTTAAGACTGCGTTGTTGTCGCTCTCTGGAATAATTATAGTCAACCTTCAGAATAGAGAAAATAACATCGGTCTATCCAGTAAATAGTCTAATAGACAATCATCAGTCCATCTGTCACTCCATCCGACAGATCGTATAGTCAGAGGCTCGCCCCCAGAGCTAAAATACAAATCCTGGTTACCTTGCAGGCCTCTTGGTTATTGATCTAATACCAGCCACCTGAATATCTGCAGTGTTGTCAGAGTGTGTGCTCATCTCCCTAACTACTCCCCTATTGACATTGGAGTGAGCTATTTTTAATCTGTATTGTTGTGACTATTAATGCGTTCGACTAGCAAATGGTCAGTTTTAATTCAGCAGTCCAGTTCATGAACAACCAATCAGATACATCATTCAGTCATTATGAGAAGATAATTGTGTTTGAATAGAACACAGTTTGTATGTTATGTTGTTCTAGCGTGTTTGTTCTGGGACAAATTGATTGGACTAATAAATTACAAAGAAGACAAGTGGGAATAGGCACTATATTATAGATTAATTACTATGGCCAAGACGGCCAGAGAATAAGTTTAGAGGTGTTAAATATAGCAATCTTACCATGAGACTTGCAAGACATGCAATTCTGCCTGTAAATATTTTGTCATTGACGTCTTGATGTTTGTTTTTGCAAAGCCTCCCTCACCTCAATGCGGCTAATATTTAGGGATGCCTGTTTTTTGGCGCTATTAGCACATATTTACCTATGCACTATTAAGATTTTATGGTTGATTTCTCAAATATGACTCATTAAACACACGACTACTGTTATGGATGGTATGCATGGTACTTGAAAATGTCAACAGTCACGGTATCGTTACATGGTATACCGCGGTCCTCACAGTACTACTGTCGGACCACCCAACTCTAAAGCATGTACTTTTTCCTATTAACATGATTAAGGTGCAAAATTTTGTTTGTAATGGTCGACAAATATTGTGTGAAGGGTGTATTTCAGCTATTTTTCTTAACCAATTCAAATTTAGGTGATCTTTAGGTATTAAAGTTTGTACATGTCCTGTAGTTTATCCATGACTTATGTCTTTGTTTTGAGTTTGTTTTGACAACACATGGTAAAACATAAACAAATGACTGAATGTTCCCTGATTAATGACGCGGTGCTTCTGTATTCTAGATCAAATGCACATTCTGCTCTGGGGGACGTGGATATAGTTTTATCCGTACACTTGATTTTCATGTGTGGGAAAAAATGTTAACAGTTCCGACGTCTATCTCAAGAATACTGTACAGAATTCATTATTAGCTTACCTGGCCTGAAATGCTTTAAGTGAGCTTATGCCATGACGATCGTCCGCCATCCGTCCATCAATTTTTCCTTTAAACGACTTCTGAAGAACTGTTGGGTCGATTTCAATTATATTTGGCAGGAAGCATCCTTAGGGTATAGGGATCCAAGTTTGTTCAAACGAAACCGATCGGTCAATTTGGCTGAAATTTGGGAGATATGATTAGGGACTAAGAGCCATTAAGGTTTGTTCAAGGGAAGTTGATCTGTCAAAAAACATGGCTGCCGTGGGCCAATCAAAATGTAGCATGTTTGGCGGACATATTGGATTTTTTTATTAGATGGATTTTGTGGCCGAAATTGTTTTTATGTATGTTTTTGGGTATTTGGATCTCAAATTTGCCATTTTCGAAACTGTTGGATAAACGGTTTGGCGGCCATCTTGGATCGTTTTCCCACCAAAAGCTCCAATACTAAAGCAATAGGAAATTTAAAATGTCTTCTCGAGAACCTCTCGACCGATCTCAAGTATATTTGACAGAAGCATTCTTAGGCCATAGGGATCCAAATTTGTTCGAGAACCACTGGGCCAATTTCAATTATATTTGTCAGGAACAATCCTTAGGGCATAGAGATTCAGGTTTGTTCAAATGAAGCCGGTCGGCCAATTTGGCCGGCTGATATCTTGGATTTTCGCAGATTTTTAGAAATATATTTTTAAATCTTTTTTTTCCGAAACCGCTTGGCGCATCGATCCAAAACTCATTAAATATGATCTATGGAAAGAGCTGAATCGAGTTTGTTCAAGGGAACTTAATTGGCCAAATAGTTCGGCGGAGATCTTGGATGACATAGTTTTCACGAAAACAACTTCTCTAGAACCACTAAAGGGATCAGGCCGAAATTTGGGAGATATGATGAGGGACTAAGGGCCATTAAATTTTGATCAAGGGAAGTTGATCCATAAAAAACATGGCTGTCATGGGTCAATCAAAATGTATCATAGTTGGCAGCCATATTGGAATTTTTTATTTAATGGATTTATACGCCGAAATTGGTTTTATATATGTTTTTCGGTATTCTGGTCAAATTTGCCATTTTAGAATCTGTCGGATAAACGCTTTGACCATCTGGATCATTTTCCCGTAAAAAGCTCCCATACTAAATCAATGGGAATTTTAAAATGTCTTCTCGAGACCCACTGCCAGGCCGATTTCAATTATATTTGGCAGGAACAATCGTTAGCCCATAGAGATTTAGGTTTCTTCAAATGAATCCAGGCGGCCAATTTGGTCGGCAGCCATCTTGGATTTTGGGCGATTTAAAAAAAAAAATCTGAAACCGCTTGGCGCATTGATCCAAAACTCATTAAATATGATCTAGGGCAACATCTGAAACAAGTTTGTTCAAGAGAACTTGATTGGCCAAATCGTTCAACGGCCATCTTGGATGACTTAGTTTTTCCGAAAATGACTCAGAACCGCTGTAAGGATTTGGCTGAAATTCGAGAGATTTAGGGCCATTAAAGTTTCTTCAAGGGAAGTTGATCCATAAAAAAATATTGCTGCCGTGGGCCAATCAAAATGTAGCATTTTTGATGGCCATATTTAATTTTTATATTTTGACGAATTTTGAAGCCGAAATTGGTTTTATAGATATTTTTAGGTATTCTGATTTGAAATTTGCCATTTTCGAAACTGTCGGATAAACGGTTTAGCGGCCATCATGGATCATTTTCCAACCAGAAAATCCCATGATCCACCAAAATCAGAATCAAGTGTACATTTTGTGTTGCACATAGGTAAAAAAAAAATGAGTGATTAAAATTTTATGAATTATGCATGAAAACACTTACATATGTGACTGTTAGATTTCTAAAAGGATTTTAAGCATTCGCTTCTAGTTTCTCCAAAATCTGTTTTCAAAGTAACCCCTATAGCATCATCTACGGACACTACAGAAGTGTTGGAGACAATTACTAAGCCGTAAACAAATGACACTCTTTAACCCTTAACACGCTGACGTCAAAATTTAACAATTTTAAATTTATTAAATTAAGTTAGATTACTTTGTTGCTGCCTTAAACAAATTAGTTACAAAATAATGAGCATGATATTTTCTAACATCACATATAATTTGTTTTATCATGCCTGTCATGTAGATCTGCAAAACATTAACCCATTTTACAGTACCGGTATAGCTATAAAAAAAAGCTGGTTGCAAAGGGAGGCAGACACTGTTCTCTGAATAGTGAATAGTTTGAAAGCATGTTTCAGTCAATTTCCTTTCAAGATATTCAACAGGGCCAAGATTTAGCTTCATTGATATCACCATTCTGAAAATTCAGAATGAATGAATGATTGGTGGTGTTAACTGACCATTCTAGCTGCTCTCCTTAACTGGTCAATTCAAAAGAATGAATTTCATACCTCCCTGGTACCCCTCCTCTAGCAAGAAATATCTCAATGTGTGTCTTGTAATTATACACATGTATGAAATACTACTGATTACTTACATGTAATAGAACCCTTTAACCCTTTGATTTGTTCAAGAAAATTTCAATTTTCTCATAGAAAATGTCCATTTGCATACCAAGAGAAGACTATTTTTGAAAATTTACCACCGGAATGACTGGCTCAGTTATCGAGCCAGTCATTCCAGTGATAAATTTTCTAAAATAGTCTTCTCTTGGTCTGCAAATGGACATTTCTCAAGAACACTGCAGAAGCCATTTTTGGCTCACACCACTCCCCACCATGCCCCTCTCTTGATCTATCTCTGCCACTAGGTAGATAAGGTAGCAATTTAATTATACAGACCTGATAAACTAACTTCTTTACAATCAATATAAGACATATTGTCAAATATTTTGAAATTATTAGCACAGAAGATGTTGCTACCTGCAGCAATGGCTTCCTGTAGAATATTTTTTAATTCAATCTACAACTTTCGTGTATGTTTGCGCAATTAATTTTAAGATATTTTTCAAGGAAATAACTAACACTTTGGTAAAATATGGTCAGAAAATGCCAATGGACATTTTTTAAGACCACTGCCGAGGCCATTTTGGTAGACTTGACCAGTCCATGGTTAAACCTTAGAGAACAGATATGAGAAATGCTTTATAATGTATTGAATATTTTGCTGAACATTTTGTAGATAGTATCTTCATAAAATAAATTTTGTTACTGACCCATTCTGTGAACGGTGTCCAAATATCACTGATGATGTCATGCATTATATTTTCAATTGTCCGGTTATTCATCGCTTCTGGCTGTTTGTTTTTCGTATGTTTAAAAGAATAAATACAAGTTTTAACGTTGATATAAATGATGTGGCGGAAGTGGTGATATTTGGACACTCTCCTGTGCTAAAGTTTTCAGATATTAATTATTTGTTATTATTGGCAAAATTTTATATATATATATATATATATATATACTGAGCCAAAAAAGTTTGGCAACAGTGAGCTTTGGTTTGTTGTATTAAAACTATGCGTCCATTTATAACCAAATTTGCAGGCATGTTTCGTCAATGTAATGTCTCGCGGATCATGAAGAAATGCAAATCATTTCTTGCATTTCTCGGCCGCACGCTTACTGCATGTGAAAATGCATTTTTCATGCACTGGCCCACATTGGCGGGTAGCGAAGGCAAAAATTCACCATATTGCAAAAGCAGATAACGAATGTTAACAGAAAACGCTTAAACGTTTACCCTACCGAACATGGGCCGCCGCCCAGGGCTACTATCACCGAGCTCTAGGTCAGTGCTGTGATGACATATGGTGACAATAATACCCTGTGGGTAGCTTGGCCCGTGAGGTCTGGAATTGACCATGTTCTATAGATATCTGTGATATGATCATGCTTACTGGATAAAACTCAAGACACTGACTGTTATTTTGTATCTTCTATTGATCATCTGATTATAAGTACTTGCTGTAATTTAATACCATTTATTCTATGACAAACTAATGTTAACACTGTCTACCCGACTTGTCTTTTGTCTCTCGCTGTCCCTCTTCCTCTAGTGTCCAAATTTTATCTAGCTTATATTGTAACAGTATAACACGTAGCTTGCTGGTATTGACTAGATTCTCAGCATGGCATTTTTAGCCAACACAAGCCTGACAGTGTGTGACACTCATTAACCCTATTTACACTAACTACCAGAATGTATTACTTATCTCATTTTATTATGAGGAGTGGAATAGCTTTCTGAGCACAGTGTTGCTGAAAACTGTTGCAGTCACTAACAGTAACAGATTACAACACCCCGTTTCCAAAATGCAATTCCAGCCCATACTTGATGGCTTTCTCTGTTATAATTTGGGACTCTGGGTTAAGAAGCATCGGCACATGTGTCTTACAATTAAGCTGTATGTGGCCTGGAATTACAATGTTTTGTACATAGTCATTCTTGACTATGTGGCTGTACGCTTTCATCCTTAAACTTCAAACACTGCTTAATGCAATATTGCTTTAACATGTGACATTCCAGCCATAAGGCTGAAATGGTTAAATGTTATTTAATGTTTATAGTGCCACAGAACAAACTCATGTGAAGAGGCTCCCTGCAGTCCATTACACAATTACATCCTGGGGGTCTATACTTTACAGCTGATACAAGCTGTCTCATTGTGATGTGGCTTGTTTACTTCTAAACTTTGCTGAATGTTAAAATATGGATTTTAGACTGAAATACATGTAACTATGGGATACGTAGTAATAATCATATTCCTTATCCCAGTTCAGCCACGCCTAGAGAGTCCTGTCTCACAGGTAAGATTTAAGGTATATCAATAGCCTACTATTAGAAAGTTTAGTTTCATTCATCCTTCATGTAAATTCATTCTAAGTTCTCATCTGAGAAATATTTGCCTGACAACTAATCTATTATCAGCGTCTGAGGTAAATCCATTGTCAGAGAAATATCTGTCTGATACTACCCGAAAATCGGCGCCATGAAGCAATGGGAAGACTCATTGCTGGGCAGAGCGTTTGCGCTGTTGCTTGACACTTTAATGTTCACCATTTCCTGTCTCCGCCAACGTGAGCAGGAAACTGGACATGTTAATGACCGACCACGATCTGGCAGACCGAGAGCAACAACACCACGAGAAGACCGCTACTTAGTGACATCATCACGACGTCACAGGTTTGAGACTGCGTCGCAGCTGTCCCGTAATTTGCACACCGCTACCGGCACTACAGTGCATGCACAAACTGTGCGAAACAGACTCCATGATGCTGGACTGCATGCCCGTCGTCCACTTGTTGCTGTTCCGCTTACAGAGCGTCACATCAAGAATCGGTTTTCATGGGCAAGAACTCATCAGCGATGGCGTGCTCAACAATGGAGCCACGTTTTGTTCAGTGATGAGTCGAGGTTTTGTGTGGATGTGGCGGATGGTAGGCAACGGGTTTGGCGACGTTTAGGAGAACGGTATGATGCAGCCAACATCATTCAGCACGACAGATTCGGTGACGGCAGTGTCATGGTGTGGGCTGGAATCCATGAAAATGGCAAAACAGATCTTAGTGTGATTCGCGGAAATTTAACGGCTCAACGTATATATATGCATGCCATATTGCTGATAAAGTAGTAAATTTTACTGAGTTCAGAAATGGGTTAAAATTTCAGCTGAGGGTGATAGAGAAAGCAAATGTTTTTAAATGGAAAATTGAAATTTGTTCACTTGAAAAGTTTAGCGGGGTTAGAAGTTAGTTCTAAGAACATGTGACAATCACTGGTGGGGGTGGGGATTTATTTTTTAATTTATTATTATTATTATTATTATTATTATAATTATTATTATTATTTTCTCCATATTTCTTATATTATGCAAATGGTATGATTGCCCATAACATATTTCTATTTATCTACTCATCATTCATGTTTTTGTACTCAGAAATGGAAAATAAAATAATGAGATATGAACGAATGACTTGGGGTGGTTACTGTGCCTATCTTAATTCTACAGCGTTCCCAATTAGTACAGTCATTTGGTTATAATCTGAAGAAATAACAACACTTATTCCTGTAATTGCATTACTTATATTTCAGTGGAGCTGTTGTAAAATGTATTGGCTTTCAGGGGTTAAAAGTGTTTCTTAAATAATGGTTTTATTTAATGGGTGTGTTTTACTTTGAAATGTCGGTATAATCCTATTAATATCTCTTCGTGTTTTATATATAATAGAATCATTTTCTTTTCGGTAACCCGGCCCTAATGTGAGTGTTAGGCTTTGGTGGTGTAGTTGGGATAGGTACGGAAAGTTGATTGTTGTGTTTCTTGCTGACTTTCGCCTCAAGTCAAATGAGTGATTCTGAGTATGATTGATGTAAAGTTGGAGCATGATTACAGTTTTAATTGTGCGACCATCATAGGTGATGGGTTTTTAAAAAAAAGAGCAATTATTCAGGATTGTAAATTATTAGGGAAAAATAAATATTTAATGAGTTATTTTGGATGTGGCTCTTTTTTGACATCAAAAGTTAGGCACTGTGTATGTAATTTTTATAAAAGAAATTGCTAAATTAACTGCTCATGTCCAAATTATTTCCCCATACATTTTCAGTATAGTGAGCTGCCAGTGATCGCAGTTTTTAGCAATGAATACGCATATACATGTATTTATGTCATAACTAACTCCACTTGTGGTGGTTGTTTGTATCTATGCTCTTGCTTTATGTATGGGATATATACCCGGGGTGATCCTAGATGGTCTCGGCACAGGTTTCTGTTTTGTTCCGTTCTTTTTTTTTCTATAGAGTTAAAATGTAATACTGATAGTTTTACTTCACTTTCTTTTCTGTTTGCCTGTGGCTGCTGCAACAGTGGTTGAGGCAGTTGTGGTTCGATTCCTCCTCCTTGATAAGACAAAAAAAACACATTTTGAAACTAACTTCATTGGGAGCTGTTGATGTATTATATTTCGACATATACAATAAGGTCAATGGCTTTCCCATTCAACATTTGCCATTTTCCATCATCTAATTTGCATGTACACTTAAGCTATTCTGCAGTTATTGTTTTCATATTTTGTTACCGTTTTTATTTTACAAGTTTCTTGATCTCACTGCGGCTTACATGTAACTACAAAAAACAAGGCATATTTAAGCCGATTTGTGTAAAATTTAGGTGTGCTGACTATACATGATAGCGGACTATACTACAGGTACCTTCATTGAATCCACCCCTCGGCATAATGAAAATGACTAAAAATCTTATGCATATTATTATTATTATTATTAAATATAATTGTTATTTGTAGCATGGTAATGGTACTGTTGTGACCGACAGTCTAGTTGGCTTGGTGTCGTCATGAGCGATGGCTTTGTCATTGAATGAAAAACACAGAGAGGTATGTCATCCAATTTTGGCATGTTTTGCAGAACTGAAAAATATGACTCGGACTGCAATCTACAAGTCTCGAGAAGTGTTCAATTGCTGCCAAGAAGAGTGTTTTAAATTTTCAATTTGTACCAACATATGAAAAATATAAATTTAAGAAATCATGTTCAAGGCCTTAATTAATAAGGATGGAAAACAAAACTTTTGGATTTGGGGAAAAGTAGAAATTGAAAAATTGTTAGTGATATCCTCTCTCATATCCAACTCTTTAACACTAAAAAAATGGCCAGCAAGTGGTCTTGAGAAATGTCCATGTTCAGAACAAGAGAAGACAAATTTACAACTGGAAGGACTGGTGTGAAGTGTGATAATCGCGAGACAGTCTTTCAAGTGATAAATTTTCAAAAATAATCTTATCTTTTCTGTAAATGGACGTTTTCTGTGAGAAAATTACAATTTTCTTGAACAAATTTGACGGTAAAAGCAGTAGGGAATCTCTGCACTACATGTATTCTGCAATGTCCATACAAATTTGAAGGCCATGATAAGACTATCTTTAGCTCGACTTTACAAAGTAAAATGAGCTACATGTATTGTGATACCTTCTATGTCGCCTGGTGGTGGAGGTGACAGCGTCCTGTTTGTGTTGAACTCAACCTAGCCATTCATATCTCACCACTCGAATACATGCATATAATGTATAACGTGAGAAAAACAAAATGGCTTGCTCTAAGACTGGCTCAACAATAGAGAATGGGGGAAGCCAGTGTTAGCTATTCCACGCCCATCTCTAGCTAAGATCCACCCACACTTCGCCCCTTTTTTTGATAAATCGATCCCTGAACTGATTTCCAGACAACTAATGTATACAGGTAAATTTGTTGAATATTTTAAAACTAATTTTACTGGGTGCTGTTGGTGCCATATAGGCAGCAACAGCACCCAGTCAAATTAGTTTCAAAATATTCAACAGCATGTTTATTAAATAGTAAAGACATACAATTTGTACAACAACAATTAGTCTGTCATCAATTACGCATCCATGATGTCATGATACTTGTCTACGTCATTCATGAGGTACTGTAATTGATTATTACGTCAGCCTACACATCACATAGTTGATTATGACATGATATGATTGACTGAGAAACTGGAATCCTCCATTAGGAATATGTCTTCGATAGCAGACATGCTATCCACTCTTAGCCCTTACAACTCTGATGTCAAACCTTTAAATTTTCAAACTAAATTATAAGATGAACTGGTGTTAATTTTTCAACAAATTTGATGGAAGATGGTGCTGTCGTAGACAGCAACATCGTCCACCAAAATTGTTGAAAAATGTACACCAGATTTCTTCGCTGTCGAACCAATAAAAAATTGAATTTTAACATCGGAGTGGTTAGGGTTAAGATATTGATAATCCACCCACCACCCAAGTAGTAACCAAACTTGTGCTAATGGGAGCTAATGCTCATGAAGGTGGGTCATGGCTAAAAAGTATGTCACTATGACCTGTGATAAATTTTCAAAAATAATCTTTGTCTGCAATTTGATATTTTCTATGAGAAAATAGAATCTTCTTGAACAAATTTGATCTCTAAAAATGTTAAAGGGTTAAATATATGCCAGTTATGCAGTTTCAAGAGATCTACAGTACAGCCCATCAATAAGCTCATGAATACGTTAACAAGTTTCCAAAAACAGTACATGTAGTTACGTACTATAGTACAATTTTGAGCAGGAAGTAAGAAATATTCTGTTGAATGTTTTTCACTTAATTTGAGTGGAAGATATTGCTTCCTTATGTAGCAATGGCTTCCAATCAAATTATGGTCAAAATGTTCAGTACAGTACAGTACAGGTATGTTATTACTACATTGCAACCTACATGTACATCCTTGCATTACTATTGCTCTTTCCTTCTCTGAAGGGAAGCGTAGTAGGATGAAATTTTTACAGCCAATGTTTGCTGTGCTTTGTGTTTACAGAGTGACTGAAGGCTTCTTCAGGAATCTCCATACTCTCCCCAATGATGAGATCCATAGCAATTCGCTTGAATGTTATATCTCAAAATGAGGCAGGAAGAGGGTTAATACATAACCCAGAGCCAATGAGTGAGTCATAAGGCATAATGACAGTCTCATTGGCTGACAGCCATCGCATGACTTTGTTGTAGCAACCAAGTCTTCATTCCTTTTCCTACTAGTGAAGGAAAGGGAAGTGAAAAACCTTATAGCCAGTTTTAAAAAAGTTTTAAACTTTTCAATACTGCTGTGAGATTATTTCAATCGTTCAAAGGATCAACAAGATGTCAGACAAAAAGAAAAGACCTAAGATAAGTGGTTGTAGGTCTTTTTGATCAATATTGATTTTATTGATCATTTCTATTTGCGTGGTAGGCGTGTTACCAGTTTTACGCCCAGAGCCCCGGGTCTGGAGATGGACTGGTCTAGGTTACCGATTTCTTCCTTGGGGCCCGACCTGGAATTCGATCCGGGTTCGGCCTCTGGGGAAACTTCGGGAGTACTGTTGGTATCGGTTCCAGGTCCGGGTTTTGTCCCGGACCCGGGTCGGGAAGCCGGCCAACTTAAGTTACCGATTTCTTCTTGGGGTCCGGACCTCTTTCAGGCGTGTCAGAATTAAAATTTAAAAAAAATTTCTCCCGGTTCTTGGGCTCCGGCCCTGGCCAGAATCGGGACCGCTCATTCCGGCATGTCAATTAAATTTGAAAATTTCTCCTGGTTTCCCCGGCTCAGGCTCCGGCCTAGTGGGTACCGGTAGTTCCGGCGTGTCTAATTAGAATTAATATTGCTTCTAATTTTGGTCAATCCTCATATGACTTTCAAATGTTTCCCCAGTTTCGGGGCCTAGTTGGGCTCCGGAGCCGGGTTAGTCTAAATTTCTTAGTCATCCTCTATTTAACTGTCAAATGATTTCTGAACGGTCGGCGGGTTCTCTCTGGGATTCTATTAGTATAGTAAAGTTTATTTGCTTTTTATGCCAATTGGCTGATTTGCATACATTTACAGTCAGGTTTACAATGTCAACAAAATAGAAATATACAAACATACGCATTATTAAAATCAATCAATAAAACTGATGCCATCACGTTCACTGTATGCATCATGTTGTTCAGTTTTGCATGATCACGTGCCCTTTGTATTTTAAATTATCCTAATGATATTTGTTAGTAATCCCAGAGAGGGTTCGGGGGTCGCATCTGGGATTATTAGATCCATTCCCGGGTTCCCTAGGTCTGTCTGTATCTCATCTTTCTCCCGTTAGTTTACTCTCTATTTCTTACATTGTAGCTTTTTCTTATGATTATAATTTCTGATTCCGTCCTCCTGCACATTTTCTGATCTGTCAGTTTACTACAGAATTCTAATTAGCTTTGTTTTGGTCATATTTTTGCCCCGAGTTAGAGGCGCAGTTCTATTTGGGTCGTTCATCTTTTCGTATAGTACTCCTTCTCCCTCCTAAGTTGGCGGGCTGGCATACTTTCAAGACGTTAGGAGAATTTACCGATCATGCTATATTTTTATCGTGAATATTTCATTCTTTTAAGACTAATTTCCCCTTTTTATCACCCCCTTTTATTGTATAATATTCATTACCTAAAGTTAGATTAGATTTGTGCTCTTGGCGTTTTGTGATTTCTTTATTATACGTTTCTTTCCCGTATTTCGCTATTCTTAACTGTCCCAGTTCTTATCGGTGAAACACGTAGACCTATTTATTCGGCAGTCTATTCGTCCTAGTCTCATTTCGTCACGGTGAAATTATCGCTTTTTTCTCTTCTATATACCCATTTTTCAAAGTTTTTTCATGTTCTTTAGCTAAAACATGTTATTTAGAGTCATGCTCTTTCCCACCATCGCTGGATTGGTGATTTTGGGCCCGAAATTTATCCTTTTCAACCCCTTTTTATCTACTTGCGGTAACTGTCAGAATTGTCATCACTGTGTCATTGTCAATTCGTCCTGTATATATTTCGTTCCCCTTTTGTTTACATGGAATAATTCTTTTGGATATTATTCGTTCTTAACTTAGATCAGTTATATTTTAGCTAATTCTTTCTGACTATAGCGGAACTCGCTCCCCTCCCATAGGTTTCTATGGGATTTCTATCTGCCACTTAATCTGATAAATCACTATAAATAGTTTTTCTTTATTTCAATATGTACAACTTTTAATTAGTATGGGTAATTAGAATACGGATATAACGCTTTTAACTAAGAAATATCGCTTTCTCTCGACTCAGCAGACATTACTGTCCAATAGTATGCCAGGACAGATCTGATATTTGCTATGTTCTAGCCAGTAGATTAATCAAATATTTTTCTTTTCTAGCCAAATAGTATATATTTTAGCCACATCCTTCTTTAATTTCACTTACATTGTAGGATCATGTTTGCAGTCAGTCCTCATCAATTAATAGCCTGCTTTAATTTCACAGTCCAGATTCAATACAGTCTTTCTATATAAAATATGTGTTGACTATTTGAACTTCATATGTTTAAAAGTAGTTTTTTGGGCATATTGTTTTAATATGTTCAACAACGTAAACATGAATTTTTGTTTTGCATTTTGTTACACTGGAATTGTTCAGGATTTAACCAATCAAGAAAGTTAAATTATTTTTATTCTGTAGCCAATGATTTTTACAATTCTGCCCTTGGTTAGTCAGACTTCGTTCTTGCTAGCATTTGGCTGGTGGTTAGATTGGTCCCTGATATAAATTAATGCTTGGAAGTCTCTGTCTGATCTCATTGTAATATCCTAAATTATTTATCAGACTCATAAACACTTTGATCTAATTATGAGATAACTCAAGAAATATCTTAACTATCTAACATCCTAGCTATTATCAGCCTAGTCCTAATCGGAATTTGAGACTTTTTAGCTTTTATTCTTCATTTATATCTTTCTTTAGTCAGATATAAGGTATCATACAAGTATGGCTTCCGTGGGTAGGCTTCTTGTTCTCTTGGTTATTAGGTCTTCTTGCTTTATTCTTTATCTAGTCCTCTGAGATCCCTTATTACGCGGTTGATCAATTCTTATCCTCATGGACACTTCACTGTTGTCTAGTTCTTCAATCATGGGGGGTGGGATCAGTTTGTTGTCTGTTTCCAAGAGTCCTTGATAATGCTTCACTGGTGTAGATCCGTCGATATTTCATTCCGCTATTTACGATTGATTTATAATCATCCTTATTGGTGGGCTTTCCATTTTTGTCTCGTTCGTTGCAAGGGTCAATATACATGATATCTTATTATGGAAAAGTTCCTCTGATTCGTGTTTTACCCACCTGAGGGTCTCTTTCGTCCTCTCATGGGAAGTTAGCCTCCATCCATTCCAAGTGTTCAAACACTGATATTCACTATTCAATCTCTCATAGTAGGCAAATTAGTGTCGGCTAGGTCCTTACAGACTAGTAGACCTCATGATTCCAGTAGTGAAGGTGATGCCTTGGGTTCCTTTGATGAGAACACCTTTCCAGTTTTATCTTAAGGCCCAATGGAATCAATCTCTAGATTCTTTGATTCATCGGATCCTCATCAAGTTTCTATCATGGTTCATTGCCAGTTTTGATTAGATACTCAATCCCTTTTGTTAGGGGTTCCTCTCCATCCTACAACTCTTCAGGCTATCTTTTTCACAGATACATCTCTGGAAGGATGGGGAGTCTTGGAATTCCATAAAGATTCGGGAATCTGGTTCCGCCTAGAATCTTCTTACCATGTCAATCTTTTAGAACTGTGGACTGTTTCATTCCCTAGCTTGTTGGGAACCCATGATTCTCGGTATGTCAATCCTCATCAGGTCAGTCAATTTCACAGTAGTCTTGTTCATCTATCATCAAAAGGGGGGGTGGCATTCCAGGCCAGTTTCCCTGGGTCGAGAGATCATGATCATTCTCTATTGGTGCAGGTCTCGCTACATTTCTTTCAAGCATTTCATTCCCAGGCAAACTGGTTTTCTGGCTGACCCATTATCTCGCCCTTCAAAGATACCAGAAATTGAGTGGGAATTGTAAGAGGCTGTTGTCCAGTCATTTTTCCTCAGTTCCTCTCGCCCCATCTAGATCTGTCTGCTTCTCTCAAGAGCAGAAAAGATATACACTTTCATATCTCCTTTCCCAGAATCTCTGGCTCTCAGTAGTCTCTCTAACTCAATCTTGGGACATCATATTCTCCTACGCTTTTCCCCCTACGATTCTCATTCCTCTGGATCTCAGAATGATCAGGCAACATCCCTGCATAGTCCTGTTATTAGCCCAGTTTTACCGACTAAATCCTGGTTTCCGGATCTCCTAGACCTTCTTGTAGATCTCCCTCTGCTACTCCCTGTCTCCCACGATCCATTTTCCCAGAACATAGGCAGGATTCTCCATCAGAACCCGGAAATATTTCGTCTGTCAGTCTGGAAACTGTCAAGTTGCCCTCGCCTTCGTCAATCTTTTCAGTCAGATCTCAAGAACTCTTGAAAAAATTTCTCAGATCTTACCACTCGAGACATCTATAAAGCTAGATTTGAATTTTTCAAAGAATGGTGTGCAGACCATTTATCTTATCTTCTGAGGCCTCTGTAGCTCAGGTCACTGAGTTTCTGTTCTTCCTCTTTGATCAGAGGAAGAATTCAGTTAATATTATTAGATCCTATCTTTTTGGTCTGAATTCCTTCGTCGAGTGTCTAATCGATCCTTCAGTCCAAATTCAGAAACATTTCGCTATCTCAGTAAAGGTACTTCTCGTCCTCCGTTTAAGAGACACATTCCTTCCTGGAACCTTTAGTTTATATCACAGGTTCTAGCTGGGATACATTTCGAAACTGGTTTTCTGTGTGCTTGATACATCTTACACTAGAAACAGTTTCTTCTAGCAGTAGCATCAGCTATCCATGGCTCTGAAATCCATGCTCTTTCAGCTGAATTAGTTAGATTTCAAGTTACGGGTCATAGCCTTATTCTCTATCCCAGGGCAGAATTCTTGTTCAAGACTCAGTTTAACTCTTGAGTCAACCTTTGATAACTCATAGACTTTCTTCTTTGTTGCCAGATGATTCTGTATGGTTCCCAGTCAAGCCCCTTAATATGTATAAACTTCGTACTGATTCTAAACGATCCGACATTAGACATCTTTGGGTTACATTTGCAGACGGTCTAAATCGTCCTGTCTCCTTAATCACTATTTCCTGTTGGATCGTGGATACTATTAAAATTCGCTATGAATTAGCTTCTCCAGGAGATAATCCTCTGGTGGGAGTCAAGGCCCATTGTGTTAAGGGCCTTGCTCCATCTTGCGCTCTCTCTCTTTTTAATGGATCTTCATTAGATTACATCACGCTAGTTGCTAACTGGAAGTCAGAGAACACCTTTATTAACCTCTATATTATAGATTTTAGTCCCTCTTCCTTTTTCTATAAAAATATTCATAAGGTAACTTCAGGGACCATGACTCGTATTCCTCATTCATCATCTTCTCTTACTTCTTCATCTTCATTCTCTTTAGTCTCTAGTTGGGGTTAGTGGGAATTCATTACTTAATTCTCATGTGTGTATTTCACCCCTTTTCATATCATCTCTCTCATCACCCCTATTAGTCATCTCTTTCTTGCATGTTCATCTTCTCTTTCCTGCTTCCAGGGGTCATTTATGACCTTCTTTATTATCTTCTCGTTATTCTTTAATTTCATCTCTTTCAAGATGCTTGATAGAGCAATTCTTAGAAATTGCTATCTCTTAGTATCTTCCTTACTTGTTATTTCTAACTTCGTGTTCTTTCTCTATTTTTACATCAATTTTGCGCAGAAATTCGCCTCCGGGTTTTGTGCAGTGTTGAAATCTGTATTTGAGCAATAGTAATGCAAGGAGGTAGGTTGTAATGTAGTAATAACGACCGATGACCCGGAGGGTCTGGTCTTATGTTTTACTAATTACATATACCTACCTCCTTGCATTACGGCCTACCTAAAGCCTCCCCTCTGTCGAATTTTTTTCGGGGAGGGGGGGGGCGGGACTTGAGGCTTCGTTTTTTGGTCATATCTTGTTGGAATAGTTATATTCAGTATAAGATATTCACTATATCTCTCAGCCTTAGAGTATACCCGGATATGTCAGTTTTCGACATATTTGGGTATTTATTAAAGATTTTTTAGACATATCTTCTTCTTTTCGGTCGCTGGTATCACACCTGGAGAGCCGTTCTCAAGATGAAATCTGTGGTTTTCTGCAGTTCTTCCACAGGCCCATACAGCTTTTCAAGAAAAGAGGTTGACAAAGGCCAGATCCCTTCTCTCAGCAGCTGATACGTACTGCAACATTGAAGTATGTGCTCTGTGGTCTGTTCTGCTTCTCCACAAGGACAAGCGGGCGATGTCGTAAGGTGGAACCGACTGTACATGTGTTGGTTTAGTCTGTTGTGTCCAGTTCTGAGACGAAAAATGGTCACTTGCTCTGGCCTCGAGAGATGATGGTAGGCATCTTCTGATTGAGGTGTTCTATAGAGTGACTTAGTCATATAATATTAAGTATTTAGGTAAATTCTTAAGTTCAGCTTTAGTTGGATTCAGAGTCAAGAAGTGATAGGATCATCTGCCTCTTCATGAATCTGCACAAAGCTGGATTATATGACTGGATTCGTCAAGGAATGAAGACTTGGTTGCTACAACAAAGTCATTTGATGGCTGTCAGCCAATGAGATTGTCATTATGCCTTATGACTCACTTATTGGCTCTGGCTTATGTATTAACCCTCTTTCTACCTCATTCTGAGATATAGCATTCAAGCGAATTGCTATGGATCTCATCATTGGAGAGAGTATGGAGATTCCTGAAGAAGCCTTCAGTTACTCTGTAACCACAAAGCACAGCAAACATTGGCTGTAAAAATTTCATCCTACTACGCTTCCCTTCAGAGAAGGAAAGAGCAATAGTAATGCAAGGAGGTATGTATATGTAATTAGTAAAACATAAGACCAGACCCTGCGGGTCGTCTGGTCGTTTTATTTCGTTTTGGAAACATATTAAAGTATTTGTGATGTTGTACATATATTAAGGCTTGCACGATTATGCGATTAAATCGAAAATCGCGATTACGCAATTAAATTGTGACACATTTTCAAAAATAGTCTTCTCTTCGCCTGCAAATAGACATTTCTCAACATCATTGCAGCTTTCGTCATTGAGATCCTTTTTTGCTGTTATAACTGGGTAATTTGTACTCGAGCTGATTAATCGAGTAATCGCGATTATTATTAAATAATCGATCGTGATTACTGAAAGCAATAATCGCGCAAGCCTAATATATATTATAAGTGCCAGGCAGTTGAGCATCAAGCAGTGTTCGCACTGGTCGTGGAAATCCTGTAAAATCACAGTATCTGAAAATTTAAATTCCAGGGGCCGTATTCACGAAGAGGGCTTACGCCCTAGTAAATGTGTAACTAGGGCGTAAGCCCCTAAAGTGGTGTACGTCTGTATTCACAAAAAGAGCGAAGCTTACACCCATCCAACTTACATGTATGTCCTCCAACTACATTGTACACGGCATACGGTAAGGCATTATTTATAGTGCTTTTGACGTGGTTTCGTATTTTAAATCAATATCGGATATTGCGAACTTTTATAAATTGAATTTGCATTTAGCTGACTTTGTAAATACCAGTATTAAGTGTTATTTAACATCTTTAATGTGAAGCCGTAGGTAGGCTTGTGCGATTATTGCGTTGAGTGATCGCGATCGATTATTAAAAAACAATCACGATTACTCGATTAATCAATTTGGACACAAATTACCAAGACATAACAACAAAAGAATATCAATGACGAATACTGCAATGGAGGTTAGAAAAGTCCATTTGCAGGTCAAGAGAAGTCTATTTTTGAAAATGTATCTCTGGAATGGGCCAGACATTTCAGTAATACATTTTCAAAAGTAGTCTTCTCTTGCCCTGCAAATGGGCATACATTCACTAAGCAAAATGTCATTTTTTCATGACCGATCGCATTAAAAAGTAATTGAAAGTTAGGTTTTGAAATATTTTATGCAATAGAAAATAGTCACGATTATTCGATTATTTAATTTTTAATCATATAAATTCACGATTTAAAACATGATCGCGATTTTCGATTTAATCACGTAATCGTGCATGCCTAGCCATAGCAGCCGCTTTTAAAAATATTTGAGCTGAATACTTTTCCTTTTTCTGTGTTCAAAGCACCCACGGTGCACTGAATGTGAAGCTGAAACAATATGGTAAATATGGTAGAGCGATATGTCATTGCTTAGCAACAAGCGCGCATGAACAGCCTGAATGACACGCTGCGCTCAAGTCAAGTTTTCCCAAAAAGGCTTCAGAATGCTAAGGAAAAGTTGTAAGAATATAATAATTACATGTTTTCGCAGCACTTATTTTTTGTAATGACAAGCATTTTACTAATGAATGGTTATATGCTAGGTTAGTCAAACTCGATAGAAGGTCTGAACGAATATTATTTATTTATTTATTTATTTGTTAGTATTAAGCGTACATACTAATTTTTGAGTCGATGGTACATGTAGCCTGTTCAGTATTCCATGTTGTAGTGAAGACCACACATTTTGACAGCTGTTGATGAGTACGGTACTACGTCAATAAGTGGCCTATAGATGTTACCAACGAATTCTGGCCTTCATATGCATTACAGTGTAGGCTTGCATGAGTTCGCGATTTAATCGAAAAACTTGAATTTGGGAAAAAATCATGATTTTCTACGATGTAGTTGAAAAATCGAGAAAAAATTGAGCAGATTATAAGATTTTAAAACTCATCATTCAGCAGTAAAAGAATACAGTTATAATCCATTCGCGCGTGTATCCATTGTATTGTCCTAATCAAAACACAAACCTCTATGGTAAACCAGCTAACAATAGCGAGGTAATACCTTTGTCATGGAGAAAACCATCTAGTTACTCCGTCGAATCACCATATAATTTTCTTTCTTTTGCTGCAGACCCTGACTCTGTCGTAAATACCAAGTATATACTTAGTTGCAGATTGTTGTATTTTGAACTCTGCGTTCTGTTGATTATTCTTAAATGTAAATCATACATTCTGAAAGCAACTATAAACTGCACTATAGGAGACGTTTACGCCGTTACTATCGTAGTTACTCAAAGCTACCGTCCTATGCATATGGATTGCGCAGTATCTCGCCGGGTACTAATATTAGCGTCTTCGTGCTACTCGGGTAATGATCTAAACTCCTCCTACAAAGGGAGGCTATAAGCGGAAGCGGGATTTATATTTTTACTCGAAATTTTGCTGAAATAAACGATGTTATTAAACTATACGCAATATTTAGGTGGTCCCAATTAATAATTTCACTCCCGCGATGATGGATATAAGGTGTACATTAAACATAGACGTAGGATGGTAAGAATTTGTCGCATGAAATTGTGTTCTAATTTCGTGTTATTTTTGTATCATTTATTTCAACTTTTTCTAAAAATTCTAAGTTCCAGTTTTGGTGACTTGTCACGTTACCTCTGTTTATACTTTTGGGAATTTGGACCTATGATTTAATCGAAAATCGCGATTTTGAAAATAAAATTGTCGCGATTTTGAAAAGCAAAAGCGCAACCCTATTACAGTGATGCCTTTATTTACAGCCCTCTTCGTGAATGTTACATGTGCGCGAGGCGTCAGTTACGCTGTCTTCGTGAATACGGCTTGAAGCCTGAAAAGTCATGGAAAATAAGCTTTTTATCCCGTCCCCCGGTCTTTCGGTCGTGGGGGGGGAGTGGGTGGTGAATGGCGAATATAGCGATCAGCATGTCCGTCCGTATGTCCCCGTCTTGTCAACGCAACTCCTAGAGGTCTGAATGGATTAACTTAAAAATTGTGTCCACGTCATCAGTATCATGTGCAGAGATGTGCATGTGCTTTTTTCGTGACCGACAAATTGTTCCTTACAGAGTTATCCCCTTTAAATAGCTTCATGCCGGTACATAAACTGCATTGCCAATCATTTCTTGTCCTCCTACAGTTTAGCTCTGATTCTTTTGAAAACTTAGTAAGTGTTATCATTACCACGTGAAAAAATTATTCACTGCAGAGTTATCCCCCTTTAAATATCTTAAAGCTGATACATAAACTGCATTGCCAATCTCCTACAGTTTAGCTACAATTCTTTTGAAACTTGGTATACTAAGTGTTATCATTACCATGTGAAGGTGTGCATGTGCTGTCCGTATACCTGTACATCCATCCGCCTGTCCAAAATGTATGTATGTCCGTCTGTCGGTCCATCCATCTCTGTCAATCATTTCTTGTCAACGCAACTCCTAGAGGTCTCAGTGGATTAACTGAAAATTTCATCCACATTATCACTATCATGTGCCGATGTGCATGTGCTGTTTTCGCGGCCCAAAAATTATTCATTACAGAATTATCACCCTTTAAATATCCTAAAGCCGATACATAAACTGCATTACACTTAGTGACAAAGGAATTTAGGTTTTAGGAGAAGTTGCATTTTTCATTGATGAGTTTTTCTAAAATATTGTCCGTTACAATTAATGTTACATGTATGTCCACTCTTGATGTATGTTTATCTGAAATGTTTGGCTCCGGGGTGGGGTGGGGGGGGGGGGGGGGTGGGTGGGGTAAGCCGTCTTCTGATGGCTCTTGTTTAACATACACTGTACATGTAGGTCATGGAAAATGGTAATCAGGTAAAATAAAAAGTAATCTGTTGGCATATATTTCCCCAGACACTTCTATGCTAAGAAAATTACAGCAACAAAACAATGCTGTGGCTTGGTGGTTGCAATATGAAATATTCAGACATTTTGCAGAATAACGCCACTCGTAATTTTTGAAGCTACAGCGCTACTTGTACGTCGTAGACTCAAATCTAGATGTTAATTCTTGGAGGTCATGGAATTTGTTAATTTTGGTCAGGAAAAGTCATGGAATTTCAAACACAGAAAGGTATACAAACCCTGAATTCAAGGCCTTTGGACCTGTTGTTTTCTAACACGTGTACAGGTGACTGCGTGGCTGGTAAGACTGTACCCGGAGGAGGATGAACCACAGTATGAGATCAGCTCAGACACAGTCGAAGTTCTTTATCATCTGATGACACGTAATCAGATGATGGACCATGATACTCAGCTGATCATCGACGATATGCGACAGAAAACAGACGAATATAGCATAGAAGGTGTGTATTAAGCCATTCATAATGAAGCCAGCAGAAGCTAGCCTCTGGATTGGTTTTGAGGCATATCCATTTGCAGCCCAAGAGAAGACTATTTTTGAAAATTTACCACTGGAATGACTGGCTCGGTAACCGAGCCAGCCATTCCAGTAGTAAATTTTCAAACGTAGTCTTCTCTTGGCCTGCAAATGGGCATTTAATAAGCAAATGTTCTGATATTCTTGACCAAATTTACTCATTAAAGGGTAAAGGGCATGCATGTTGAAATCAGCATAGATCAATTTTGGATGTCCTATGGACTCTACACCCTGAAATTAGTGGGTCACAATTTGAAATCTGTTGGTCCCAAACTGAAATTTGGGCTTGACCCTTGCAGTTTTTCTAATCGATGCTAAAAAAATGAGAGCGTACAGTACAGCTCAGAGATAAGTAAACATATTTTCAAAGCAAATACAGAAGCATGTTGTTAGTACAATTTTGAACATGATGTAAGAAATGTTCTTGTGAATATTTCGAACATAATTAGATTGGAAGACATTGCTTCCTTAGGCAGGAATATCTTCCAATCAAATTGTTAAAAATATTCAACAGTATCGTTTATTTTGTTTAGGAAACATAATAATTTTTTCTGAACTGTACCGTATTGGATGTATGCATATTAGCATGTTGAAATTGAGGCTAGAAATCTGTTCAGGAGAATTATTTTCAAAGAAAATGTCCATTTTCAGGACAATGGAAGCCTATCTTTGAAAATTTAGCACTGGACTGACTGGCTCGGTTATCGAGCAGCCAGTCATTCCAGTGGTAAATTTTCAAAAATGGTCCGTTCGTGGCATGCTTGTTGTGGAAAAGGGCATTGCTCAATAGAACGGCATATGCCGCTTTTAGTTAAATTAATTTTAAAACATACAGCGCATTGTTCCTTACATCGGAAAAAACTTGTTGCTTGTTGTCTGTGCAGATGAAAGGGTAGATTGAAATATTGTGAAAATAATTGTGACTAATTTATTAATAGAATGTGCAATTGATGGCGTACCATCACAGTTCTCCATGCTTTCACCAACTGATGTTCTGCACCACCCACCCTCAGTATGCACTCTTATCGCACCCCCACCCCACCCCACACATGGGGTAGAGCCTAATTATGTAACGGTCATCTCGCTATTCACAATAATCATATGGGTAACTCATATAAACGATTTGCTTGAATTCTACCATCTTTGCCACATTATGCCCCAGCTCTGTCTCCCACCCTGCGCCCCATGGGCCGAGCCTAATTTAAACATCGCCTCACAATCTGCAAGCCTTTGAGTAGCTCACATAACAGAATTGGATGGCTTACACCAACCTTGTCGTTCTCCCCCTCCTCTCATCCTCCACCCCACCCCACCCCCTGGTGGCAAACCCTAATGTAAACCTCATCTTATATTGTAATGTCATATGATTGGTTAACTCACAAAACAAATTTGATTGAATTCTACCAAATGGTTTCAGAGAAGGTAGAATGATGGACAGATTGGCAGAGGTGATTGTAATATTGTAGCTGGTATTTTTAAAAACGTGTGCAGATGTTCATAAATATTCATCATAAGATCATGCAACCGTAATATAATGCCCACAACCAATGATCAACTGGATCACATGACATGTATACTATAAAACACAAGTTGATGCCACTAAGCTATGAGGATTGTATTTTTCTTCTCTTACAGCTAAGCGTATTCGCCAGATATTGGATAGTGTACAGTTGATCCCGAGCGCTATGTCTAAATCTGGTGTAGCGAGTCTTAATACATTGGTCCATCTCGCAACGCTGTTGCGACTGAGCGACACATCGGATACTAGGTAGGTAAAGTGTGAATTTTTGCCATTTTCTTTTTGAATGTCGATTTGCAGGCCAAGAGATTTTGGATTTAGTCACTCAATTGTGCAAACCTAATGGCAGCACAGTGGCACTTCAAATGATGTCCATATCAGGGGTAGAAATTAACATTTTCTTATAATGGCGATCTATGTGGATCATTACATTAGAAAATTCACATATCCCTGACATTTTGTACTGATCCCTACTGTACTGCACAATACATAAACTCAGTTAAATGGACGCCTAAATTTACATCATACATGTACATTATATATTATCACATTATTATAAAACTATTTTTGAAAATTTACCACTGGAATGACTGGCTCAATAAAGAATTCCAGTAATTACTTTTAAAAAATAGTGCTCTCTTGGCTAGCAAATGGAGATTAACTTCATTGTATGGTAACAATTTTACTTTTTACCAATCCTGGCCATTAAAGGTGCATATTCACGGCAGAATGGTTCAAAATAAAATTGTTAAAATTATATAATTTTAGAGGCTTATATTGTGTGCCGAGATGTAGACGCGAAATAAATCTTAGCATAAGATGATTTCATTATGTATAAATTAATATAATTTGTTACGTTTTGTCAAATTGAATTAGAGGCATGAGTCCCTAATTCAAATTCACAACTATACCTACGAAATATATTTATATGGAATGAAATCATATATTAAGTTTTATTTCGTTTTATTACATTGAGGCACATAAAATAAGGAATCTAAATTATCCATCAGTCATATGATGTCATAATCAACTATGTGACGTGTAGGCTGACATCATAAAATCATAATCAATTACGCCATGAATGACTCGATTTAGTTCGTCTTAAACACTTACTAGTCCGTCAGGTTGTACAAATTTTATGTCTACTATTTAATAAACATGCTGTTGAATATTTTGAATCTAATTTGGCGGTGCGCTGTTGCTACTTACAGCACCAAGTCAAATTAGTTTCAAAATATTTAACAGCTTATGTAGAAATTGAGATTGAGAGAGTGCAGGGATCGATTGATCCAGACACGAGCAAAGCATGGGTGGACTGGAGCTTAGCTGGAAGTGGGTGAGGAATAACTAAATCGGGATTCCTCCATTACCTTTATAAAGCAGTGATCTGTTACTGATTCATATTCAATAAATGTCTGCTTAATTTGTATCCATCACATATATGTATGTCCATCCTGTTTGGAGGCTTTGGTTGTCATTAAATCATTTGAGAACTATCTAGATGGTAGCTGGAGACTGAGCAGTATTATCTGGGGGTGGAAGGGATGGGGTGAGTGTGATACCATATATCAGTGTGAATTGCTCCTGCCCATTGGCAACTACTAGTACAGCGGGCTTAGATTGAGGGACCCTATTTCCCACATTCTAATTGGTTAGTACAGATAGTTTGGTGGAATTTTTATACCCCCCCAGACAGGAAATCTGAAGTTACAGCTAAAGGGAGATAACTCATACTAGTTAATAACTGATATTGTGTAGGTTGTCAATTATTATTACCCCCCTTGTGTCACACGTTATTAAAGTATAAAAGTAAGGAAATTAGGAATTTTTTGAAGAAATAAATTGATACGTTTAGTGAATTTTTCAATGAAAATTAGCAGGATTTGCCATATTTTTCAACACTTCTTTGATTAGCAATTTAAAAGGAAATCAGTGTTTAGCAGGGCATAATTTAGAATTTGATATTTACATAGCGTGTATTGCTATGCAAACTATAAATTGTATAGCTATCAGTAAAAAATGTATAGCATTAAACACTTTCACCGATAAATTCCCTGTATCTCAATCTCAGAGCAAACAAATACGAATGCTGTTGAATATTTTGAAATTAATATGACTGGAAGCCATTGCTGCCTTAGGCAACAATGGCTTCCAGTCATATTAATTTCAAAATATTCAACAAAATATAGTATACATTGTAAAGAAATGTACTTTTTCAGGGATTTGTTTTTAAAAGGGTTGATGATAGAATTTTGAAAATCAATGATAAATTGCAATCGCGTACAAATTTTGCATAGCACATACAGCTATGCATGTTGCAGAATGTATAGCAACTACTTAAATATGTGTAGCAAATTGAGATGCGATACCAGATAAATTATGCCCTGTTTAGAAAAAAATATATACATTTACATGTACGAGCATATTCAGCAGGAAAAACTGTACTAGACCCGATTATAAATATCCTGTGTACTAAAGGTAATCTCAGCGACACCGCTTTCAAAAAGATGAAATCAGAATTCCTATTTTGCTAGTTTTCAAATTAACATTTCTTACTTATTTCTTACTGTATGTGGGAGACAGATTTTGATTGTATTTCAACTACACTGTATATTGTATAAATCCTTATTAAAATTGTGTTTGCATACAGACTAAGTTGTACAATGTAACTTGGATTTTTGGTTTGCAAACACTAGATTTTAATTTCAGTTTTTCCCGTTTCTTGTTTATCTAAACACATGACAATATTTTTAATTACTTACATTTATTTGATAGTATTATCTTTCAGTTTTGTTTCTTAAAATTCTTTATTTCAAAATTTTCTGCTTAATTTCCGTTCTTAGATTTCATTTCACAGACTCCTACACCCTATCCCACCTCTGAGAGAAATCAAGGAATTCATCCTCCACCCCTTCTTTACACGTCATGATACACCTACACCCGCCAACAAAAGCTCATTAGGCAGAAACAGGCCAGGCATACACCCATAGCAACATCTTAATTTTTAACTCGCCTAGTTGAGCTTATACAATTGTGATATGTCTGTCGTCTGTCAACAATTGTGTCACATTTCGCCATTTGTTGATAGATTTAAACCAAATTTGGCAGATATGTTCCTTTGGCAATATCTATTTGGGCTATGAAGATGAAGAGGCCACGCCTACCAAATAACAGAGTTATGGCTCTTGCTATATTTTCAAAGTATTGAAGTCTATGGGGAAAATACATTTGTGGCATATTACGCCATTTATCAAAGGATTAAAACTAAATGTGGCAAATATGTTTATTTAGGCAAGATATATTGAGGCTCTGAAGATGAAGTGGCCCCGCCCGCAAAAAGCAGAGTTATGACCCTTGCTATATTTTCAAAGTATTGAAGCATATGGGGAAAATACGTTTGTGGCACATTTCGTCATTTATCAATTAACTAAAACCAAATTTGGCAGACATGTTCCTTTAGGCAATATCTATTTGGGCTAGGAATATGAAGTGCCCAGACCCTTAAACAAGGGCCATAACTCGGGTTCATTGAGGTGTTTTTAAGTATTGAGCTATATGGGGAAAATACATGTTTTCACCAATTGTTGATAGATTAAAATCAAATTTAGAAGATAAGTTTCTTCAGTCAAATGTCTATTTCAACTATAAATATATAGAGGCTACACCTTTAAACAAGGGCCATAACTCTGGTTCATTAAGACTTCAAACTATTGCACCCTTTGGTTAAAATACATTTGTTTTGTCAATTGTTGATGGATTAAAAGCAAGTTTAGCAGATACACGTATGTTCCTTCAGGCAATATCTATTCACCCTCTGAATATGAAGTAACCATAACTCTGGCTCTTTAAAGCATTGTAAGTATTGAACCCTATGGGAACATTAATCTGTCACGTTTCATAAATTGGTAATGGACTAAAACAAGATTTGTCAGAAATGTTCCTTAAGTAGACTTCAATCAAATGGCAATTGTGTCAGGGATGGCTGCCCCATTGGTCAATGGTATGGTTCCCATTGGTCAATAGTGTCAAGGACACCAATATTTTGGCGCGATATGTTATGGCGCCATCCGGACAGGTAGTAGAGTGGTTTCCGAATGATAACTCTGTTACTGTTTATCGGATCACTTTGAAACTTCATAGGGTGGTTGGACTAGTATAGGTCTGTAGAAGAAATCTTTCGAAACCTGCGATAATCCAAAATCCAAGATGGCTGCCAACCAAGGGTGTCCATCTTGAAAATTAGTTTCTGGATGATACATGTAGCTCCATTACCTTTTATCGGATTGCTGTGAAACTTGATAGGATTTAGGACTGGGTCTGAGGGAAAAACCTAGTGAAATTGTTGATGATCCGTAATCCAATTTGGCTGCCAGCCACCAGCGGCCATCTTGAAAACTGATTTCCAGACGATAACTCCATGACTGTTTAGCAGATCACGTCGAAACATCATAGGATGAGCTCTCATTCATTGATTTGCCATCATGTCATCGTATGCTGCACTGTTTGCGGAGCTCTTATAGTGTTAGTGGGAAAGATGATTGCCGCACTGTTCAATAATGATAAAAACACCATTGCCATCTGTCTATGGCAACAGTTATGGTTGCCTGATAAGACCAATGATTGTTTTTGTGCATTAATTAATCTAAACATGTGTAGTGTTCCTCATCAGTTAGTTATGCCCCCTTTCGACTTATGAAATACGAAAAATATTAGTTTTCCGCACTTTTTTTCGCAGTCTTTCAAGATATTATATTGAGAATTGCTACATTGCTTTGCTATGAGAAGTTACAGACCAAGTTCGAGTTTCAGGCGTATCCGCCAATTTTTTATGGAGTTATGCCCCCTTTCGACTTAAGAAAGATGAAAAATATTAGCTTTCCACACTTTTTTTCGCACGCCTTCAAGATATTTTAGCGAAAATCGGTGTATCGCTTTAGTATTATATACATAATCAAATGAGAAAATGTATGGATTGGGTCTTAAACACCTTCACATTTTTTATTCTGTCATTTTCTATTGCCAGATTGTCATAAAATGTAGCAAATGAAATCGCCATCCTTTCTTTTAAATATACATCTACATCTACATCTACATCTAGCTTATCCTCTTAAATCATCTTATACTAATGCTACTATACTTATATCTGCTACTAATACAGTTTGTTTGCACAGGTAGCTCAATAAGATGCAGGTTTATTCTTGAAAATACCTCTTTACTACACATATTTTGTGATCAGGGACATTTTATTAGCTCACCTGGCCAGAAAGGCCAAGTGAGCTTATGCGATGGCGACCGGCCGTCGTCTGTTTGTCATCTGTCATCTGTCGTCTGTCATCCGTCAACTTTTTTCTTTAAACGACTTCTTCTCAAGAACCACTGGGCCGATTTCAATTATATTTGGAAGGAAGCATCCCTAGGGCATAGAGATTCAAGTTTGTTCAAACGAAGTGGATCGGTCAAAATCCAAGATAGCCGCCAGCCAAAATGGCTGATTTTTAGAAACAGTTTAAAAAATCTTCTCCGAAACCGCAAGAGGAATTGATTCAATACTCATAACACATCATCTATGGCAACATTAGACCCAATGTTGTTCAAGCCAACGTTATTGGCCTATTTGCTTGCTGGCCATCTTGGATGACGTAGTTTTCCTGAAAATGAATTCTCCCTAACTGCTGAAGGGATAGAGCTGAAATTTATTAAATATGCTTAGGGACCAACGGCTATTCAAATTTGTTCAACGGAATTTTGTACGTTAAAAAACATGGCCGGCATCAACCAATCAAAATTTAGCATTTGTTGGTCATATTGGTTTTTTTTGTATTTGATGAATTTTAATGGCGAAAATTGCTCTATATATGTTTATCAGGGTGGCGAGTTCAAATATGCCACTTTCGAGACTGTCGGATAAATGGTTTGGCTACCATCTTGGTTTGTTTTCTCACCATAGGCTCCTATAGTAAAGCAATGGGCCCATAGTAAAGCAATGGGGAATTCTTTAAACGTCTTCTCAAGAACCACTGCGTCGATTTCAATGATATTTGGCAGGAAACATCCATAGGGAATACAGATTTAATTTTGTTCAAACGAAGCAGATCGGTCAAAATCCAAGATGGCCGCCAGCCAAAATGGCCGATTTTTAGAACCACTAAAAAATCTCCGAAACCGCTGGAGGAATTGATTCAAAACTCATAACACATCATCTATGGTAATGTTAGACCCAAGTTTATTCAAGGCAACCTGATTGGCCTATTTGCTTGGCGGGCATCTTGGATTTTTGAAATGCCTTTAAAAAACTTCTGAATCCGCATGGGGGATTGATTCAAAACTCATGACAGGTTATTTACGGAAACAGCTGAATCCAGTTTGTTCAATGGAACTTGATTGCCTAATGCTTTAGCAGTCATCTTGGATGACATGGTTTTCATGAAAACAACTTCGTATCCAGAATCGCTGAATGGATTGGGCCGAAATTTGGGAGATATGATAAGGGACTAAGGGCCGTTAAGTTTTGTTCAAAAGTAGTTGATACGTAAAGAAACATGGCTTCTGTTTTCTTGTTATAATTCTGCTCAACTCTGTAGGATTCTACTTATTCTTGATGGCCTTTCTGGTTGAAATGCCTATGATGCAGGTGAGCGATACAGGCCCCTTGGGCCACTTGTTAACCACTTGGCCAGTTTTAATAAAACTTGGCTAAACTTTCTTCACAGAAATTTGATTGGGAAATTTGTACAGTGGTCATCTCATTTTGTTTGTTTGTGCCAGTCACCAATAATTCCAGGTGAGCCCCTTGTGCCTCTTGTTTTTTAGTACAGTGGTTACTGATGACTAATACACATTGTTACAAGCTATAGGTATGGTGGTTACTGATGACTAATACACATTGTTACAAGCTATAGGTATGGTAGAGCAACTGTAAATTTTTATGCATATCGGGGCAGGGCTAGGCATTGCCAAGTAATATACTGTAATTTTCACATAGAATTTTGTTCAGGAAAGGACACGTTTTTAACAAATGATAACAAACTCCTTTAGCCTTACTATGTTAACGTTATAGGAAATACAACTAATAAAACGGCAACAAGTTATATGGATAAAACCAATTCAGCTCAAAGACTGCTATAAAAGTGAACAAAGACATCAGGTTGAAGTCGGCAGTGCAGTTCTACATCTCGAGACAAAATCGATAGGTAACTTATTTAACCTAATTACAGAGTGACATAATAAATGTTTTAATTGTGCTACAGCTATGACGACAAATATGACTAACTGTGTATGCATATGAGTAAGCAACTGTATGTCATTTTGTATAGGATTTTGTTCAGGAAAGGACACGCTTTAACACTGATTAAAATGTATCTTTAGGTTTACTACCAGTGTATTCATATTGGTTATTATAAGAAGTAAAAGCTTTCCTGAACAATCACATGAGACTGTCCCAACTACAACTGTGCCTAACAAGTTCTTAGATCTGTCTCATTGCATCGTGAGATTTTATCACATCACTTTGTTGAGGAAGGGTGAATTGATGTTGTCCCTCCAGTTACAGTGGCCGTAAGAATAAATTATATAGATTTGGTCATCGCATTCAGTGGAATGATGTCTTGGCAATCGGTACGTGGAACCAACCAGCTTGCACCAGTTGTCTTCTCTTTCTTTTCCGACTTTCAGCTACTTTTTCTTTGAAATACTCTTTCTTTTCATCAGCAGACAGCAGAGTCTTGAAGCACTTTTTAAGTTGTGCAGATTGCTGCTCAGGAGAATTTTGCTATATGTCGCTTTCCTCAGCTTTGGGATGCTTTCCTTTTGGTTGCCCTCAGCCTCTTTACTGGCATTCCACTGTGCTCACCTTTCTAAGATCTGTTTCTCAAACAGTACCCCAATTGGAACATAACATTTCTGTTTACGTGTCTGTTCTTTGTCTTTGTATGCAGTATGCTCGGTTGGGTCGTTGTTGTTTAGTGGCTACACATACCGTGTGGGTCGACTTGTCAGAGGAACTCTGCAGTATCTGAAGAATTGGCATAAGAGGAAGTAAAATGAAGCACTTTGACTTCTAAGCTTGTCCCCCGTCAAATTTATTCACTACATTATTCATTGCCGGTAGATCAGTCATATATGTATGCTGCTTTCCTGCGTATCACCAACTGGTGTTTGCAGAGCAATCTATATAAGAAACCACCATCTGTGGAAGAGCGTTTCATGCATATATAGCCACAGTACATAAAGGCTGGTAACAGATATTTATCTATAACTGCTGACAGTTATAAGTAAATCTCTGGCCTATGCTCTAAACTACATGTATCTTCCACTTTCGACTGAGCAATATCCTGTACCATCTAACACCACATCAATACCATCAGTCATTGATGACCTGAAAATATTTATACATGTAAGTCGAACTAGAACTTGGTTTTCATAATCGAAACACCTTTCCTTCAATAAAAGACAGAGTGGCAGAAATGAACACAGAGATCAAAATAAAAATAATGTCCTTTCCTGAACATGAACTTTCTCGAGAAGAAAACATGTTTATCTGACATTTTCGAAAATGGCAAGTTTGAAGTTAGAATAACCAAAAAACATAAAACCAATTAGGCTCTAAAATCCATCAAATAAAAATATCCAATATGGCCGCCAAACACGCTAAATTTGTATCCGTCCATGGTGGCCATTTTTTTGTACGCATCAACTTCCCTTGAACAAACTTTAATGGCCTTTAGTCCCTAATCATATCTGCCAAATTTCGGCCCGATCCATTCAGCAGAGTTCTGGAGAAGTAATTTTCACTAAAACTACTGTAGGTCAACCAAGATGGGCGCCGAACCATTTGACCAATCAAGTTCCCTTAAACAAACTTGGTTCAGCTTTGGTGCTAGATCATATTTCATGAAGTTTGCATCAATCGCCAAAGCGGTTTCGGAGATCTTTAAAGACGTTTTGAAAGATCGGCCAGGATCCAAGATGGCCGCCAGCCATAACCAATAATACATAATATAGTAATGCACTGATTTTTTAAGACAGACTTAAATTTCCTGCCAATTTTAACAGGTCATGAGGTCAACTAAAGTAAAGGCTTTCACATGATGAAGAAAATAACTAAAGTCCTGGCATTTCTAAGCGCTCGGACGTTATTGTTTTATTATCTTCATGCAGTATAACAAGTCCAGACATTTCCTGGCTCTTCTAAAAAGCCCAGACTTTGACTTTGAAAACAAGCGATTAAAATTCCAGGCTTATCCAGGCCTTTCCTTGTTTCTTAGTGTATTAGTTTCAGGCCTGCTTTTCCTTGCTAATCCAAGCCAGGATAAGCCTGGAGTGTTGCTATTGCTTGAAATCCTGGCTTCTGCCTTTTGAATCCCAGGATATGCCAGGAAATGCCAGGATTCCACAGGCTAAAAGATTTCTGGCTTTCAGAGCTCGGAGTAAGCTTGGAAATGCCAGGATATCCCAGCTTTCGGGCAAAAGCCTGGATTTTTTTCGCCAGGGCACAAGAAGAGTAATTATTACCCGACGTTGTACACTTTTTCTATTGTAGCTATTTTCTGGCGCTGTCAGACCTCAGACAGCAGATTATGGACGTCGCTCATCAGAGGAAGATTGAACAAAGGGCCACTGAGAAATTACTCGCTAAAACTACGATTGAAATGCTCAAGTCTGATCGATTAAAAAAGTATGTTCCATTTTTTGGGACTAAATTCACCAATTTCATGGTGATATTCAGAGCTACAGTACAGCCCAGAAATTTCCAAAACCAATAAAACATACCGCTGAATGCATTTTGGACTTAATTTGATTGGAAGCCATTGCTGCCTAAGGCAGCAGTGGCTTCCAATCAAATTAAGTAAAAAATATTCAACAGCTTGTTTCTTATATACATGTAATGTTCAAGATTGTATTAATTAACATGGTTTTTTTTGGAAACATTTTAACTTATTTTTGAGAACTAGTATTCTGAACCACCAGAATGGCTGTTTGGAGTTACCGATCTGCGTGATTGATGCCGATGCGATCCATGCTCTGTAGTCAGGCAGTTATTAGACCCGAGTTGAGTTTTTCAAAATTTATTTTTGAGAACAACTGTAATGGATGATTCCAATGATATCATACTCAGCTACATGGCGTGTGTGCTGACGTCATAATTAATTGCATCACGAATGGCGTAGCCAATGTTGCCATGAATGCTTAATTGATGACGGACTAGGCATTCTTGTACGAATTGTATGTCTACTATTTAATAAACATGCTGAATATTTTGAAACTAATTAAACTGTGCGCTGTAGCATAGCTACTGCACCCAGTCAAATTAGTTTCAAAATATTCAACATAGCTCTTACCTATATAGTTTTCTGGAAATTGAGATTCATGGATGAATTGATCCCAACACAGGCTGTTGGCTCGTGGGTGGAGCTTAGCAAGGGATGAGCGGGGCATAGGTAAATCTGTATTCCTCTGTTATTGTTTCAAGCCAGGTATCTACAGTGTCAATTTCAGTGATGTGATTCTAATCATCGTCAGATGAGCGCAGAGGGACATGCACACATGTACGAATGGAGGGATCCGAGCTGTCACTCTAGTATCTAATGTCTTGTAGTCAAATACGTCACATGTTAGTTGAAGTCAGAATCAAAATGATGTAGATTCATCATGAAATTTGAAGTCTGCCACGGAAGTGTATGAATTGGATGTCTCTGATGAATTAAAAATTTAGCAAACATTCTTTTGAATGTGTTGAGACTGGTGGATTGGGGGTGGGGTGGGTGTGGGAGTGGTGTTGCTGCCATAGGCTTACTTGTATAGTTATCTTGAAGTTTACTTTTTGTGAATTCTGTTTTAAAAATTTCAAATCGATTCAAACACATTGAAGATGGTGGGAGTAAGTAGGCTAGAAATGTGCGGGGCAAAGCTAGAAATGTGCGGGACATTGATAGAAATGTGTGGAGAAAAGCTAGAAATGCGCGCTGCATAGCTGGAAATGGGCGGGTAAAAGCTAGAAATGGAACCCTCCTTTGATGTTTATTATTTGAACAGGTGGACATCAACTGGATGCAATGTTTTAATTTCTACCTATTGATGTTTTGATATATACTTACACAATTGAGGCATGCCGAGGCAAACCGTTATAAAAAATATAACAAACAAACTTGACAAATCGGAAATGGATTACATGTAGAATTGTATTCAGATCTAATGAATACACGTTTAATTTTAACAAGCATAAATTCGTAATTCATAATAATTGTGATTTTTAGCTCACCTAGGCCAAATGAGCTTATGCCATGGCGACCATCTGTCTGTCCATCCATCATACATCAACTTTTCATTTAAACGACTTCTCAAGAACCACTGGGTGCATTTCAATTATATTTGGCAGGAATCCTCCTTAGGGCATAGGGATCCAAGTTTGTTCAAATGGAGCCGATCGGCCAATTTGGCCGGTGGCCATCTTGGATTTTGACTGATTTTAGGAAACATCTTTAAAAATACTTGAGGGATCGGTTCAAAACTCATAAAATATCCTCTATGGTAAGAACTGAACCAAGTTTGTTCAAGGGAACTTGATTAGCCATATTGTTCAGCGGCCATCTTGAATGGCCTAGTTTTCCGAAAATGACCTCTAGAACCGCGGAAGGGATCGGGCCAAAATTTGGGAGATATAATATGGGATTAAGGGCCATTAAAGTTTGTTCCAGAGAAGTTGATACGTAAAAAAGCATGGCCGCCCTGGACCAATCAAAATGTAGCGCATAAAGAGTTTGGATTTTGGCCTATTTTGAGAAATGTCTAAAGATCTCCGAAGCCTCTTGGGGCATTGATTCAAAACTCATGAAATATAATCTAGGCGATGGTGGCCATGGTTTTTATGTATCAATTTCCCTTGAGCAAACTTTAATGACCCTTAGTCCTTAATCATATCTGCCAAATTTCGCGACAACTCGGTCATACAACATGGTAGGTTACATGTAGTTTGTTCAATGGAATTTGATTGGCCCAATAGCTTGGCGGCCATGTTGTATGACCGAGTTGTCGCGAAATTTGGCAGATATGATTAAGGACTAAGGGTCATTAAAGTTTGCTCAAGGGAAATTGATACATAAAAACCATGGCCACCATCGACCAATCAAAATGTAGTGTTTGGCGGCCATATTTGATATTTTATTTGATGAATTCTGAAGCCAAAATTGGTTTTATCTAGGTTTTAAGGTATTCTGATTACAAATTTGCAATTTTCGAAACTGTCGGATAAGTGGTTTGTCAGCCATCTTAGATCGTTAACCTACCAAAAACTCCCATACTAAAATGTCTTCATCTTGAGAACCACTGTGCCGATTTCAAGCATATTTGACAGGAGGCATCCTTAGGGAATACGGATTCAAATTTGTTCAAAGGAGGCCAATTTGGCTCGCTGCCATCTTGTATTTTGCCCGACTTTTAGAACGTCTTTAAAAATCTCTGAAACTGCTTAGGGGATCGATGCCGACCTCATGAAATATGATCTCGGGCAAGAGCTGAACCAAGTTTGTTCAAGCGAATAGGTCGGTGGCCATCTTGGATGACCTAGTTTTTGCTAATATTTCCAGGTGAGCGATGCAGGCCCCGATGGCCGCATGTTAAAAATTGGAAATGCATGATTGGTGCAGCAATCCACCAGACAATAATTTTAAGGGCCAATAACTCTGGACTTGCTGAATACTTTGAAAACCTATTTACTGAAGGTTGTTGGTGGCTTAGCCACCAACAACCTTCAGTCAAATTATTTTTAAAATATTCTGCATATCCAGAGTTAAACCCCATCATAAATGTAGTCCGCAGAGATTCAGCAGGCAGACAGTTAAATCAGGAAATCACACAAGCCTACGAGTGACCGAGTAGCTAAGTCAAGCAGTCTGTTTGTTATATTATCACAGAACACTGGAAGAGTTAGAAGAGCGTAGTATTGTGGAAGGGCCTCAGTTTCAGAAGAAAGCGCAGAAGGCGGGCTTCATGCAGCTCAAAGTGAAAGAATATCGGAAAAACATCAAGCAGTATCAGGTATGTAAAATAATTTAAGCACTTCTGCAATCATACCTCATTGGAACATGTATCCAATTGTCTGAAGACAGGGGAATATAGCGATTAGCATGTCCGTCCCCGTCCTGTCAATGCAACTCATACAGTCATGACAGTTTAATTGCGATTCTTTTGAAACTTGTTAAGTGTTATCATTTCCGCCTGATGATGTGCATATGCTTTTTTTGTGGCCGGGAAATGTTTCATTACAGAGTTACCCCCTTTAAAAATCTTGACGGCAGAATAACTGCACTGCCAATCATTTCTTGTCAACGGAAATCCTCGTTTAGATACGATTCTTTTGAAATTGGTAACTGTTATCATTACCATTTGCAGATGTGCATGTACTATCCGTATGGCTGTACGTCCATCCATTTGTCCGAAATGTCTCTGTCCATCTGTTTGTCCATCCATCTTTGATAATCATTTCATGTCAACGCAACTTCTAGAGTTCCCAATCGATTACCGTGAAATGTCATGCACATTATCAGTATGATGTTCAGATGTGCATGTGCTTTTTTGTAGCTGGAAAATGTTTCATTACAGAGTTATCACCCTTTAAAGATTTTGAAGCCAGAATAACTGCCTTGCCAATCATTTCTTGTCAACACAACTACAGTTTAGCTACGATTCTTTTGAAACTCGGTAATCATTACCATGTGCAGATTTGCATGTGCTAATCCGTATGACTGTACCTCCATCCATCTGTCCAGAATGTTTGTCTGTCTGGTGATCTCTAACAATAATTTCTTGTCAACGCAACTCCTCGTAAAGTTTCGAATGGATTAACCTGGAATCGGTACACATCAGTATCATGTGCACATGTGCCCAGGAACTTATTCATTACAGAGTTATCCCCCTTTAAGTAGCTTGAAACTTAAATGCATAACTTTAGAATACGTGCATGGATTCATGCAAAACCTCTGTATGATGTGGTTATTTTTGTTACTACTGGTTGGGTGATATAGCGACCAGCATCTCCATCAGTCCCACTGTCCATCCGTGTGTCTGTCATGTCAGTTTGTCCATTTGTCTGTAAGCATTCTTGTAAATGCAACTCCTATAGATTAGTCGTGATTGCTGTGAAAGTTGGTAAATGTTACCAGTACCACCTGAAGATGTGTACCATAAAAATTCGACTAAAGGGCGCAGTTTTTTTGGTCAAATTACATGTTCTAGGAAGGGGGTGGGTGTGGGGGCGGGTGCATCCTATAATCGAGAACATTCCTTGAGCACATTTTTGGGTCAAAATTTTTCTTAAAGATTCAAAGATTATACCACGGAAATTGAACTAAATGTTACCCTAGACAATTCGTGCCGCCTGACGACTATGTTTAATGTATACTCCAAATACACCAAGCGGAAGTGAAATTATTAAATTGGGGTGCCTAAATATTGCTTATTCTTTAATAAATATCACATATTACATCAAAATTAATCCAGCATTTGACATAAAATGGTGTCGAGAAAAGATACATGTATAAATCACGTGATTCGCCTCCAATCGCAAAAGATCTTTATTCTAATTAGAGCGAGTACTTGGATCTAAATATTCTGGACTCGGAAATTGCTATATATCATCATTGCGCGATAGGAACTGAATGTTCCTGTACCCGTTTGTTAACCAACTCCCATTAGCGCATAAGATTACACAGCGCCTCCAATCGCAAAAGAGCCAGATAACCAACTCCTGTTGGCGTATAAGATCACACAGCACCTCCAATCGCAAAAGAGCCAGATAACCAACTCCTGTTAGCGCATAAGATCACACAGCACCTCCAAACGCAAAAGAGCCAGATAACCAACTCCCGTGTTAGCGCATAAGATCACACAGCACCTCCAAACGCAAAAGAGCCAGATAACCAACTCCCGTTAGCGCATAAGATCACACAGCACCTCCAAACGCAAAAGAGCCAGATAACCAACTCCCGTTAGCGCATAAGATCACACAGCACCTCCAAACGCAAAAGAGCCAGATAACCAACTCCCGTGTTAGCGCATAAGATCATAAGATAAATTTTACCGAAAAAGACAAATACCATGATTTCTCGACTAAAGGCCGCCCTCGAATATAGGACGCTGTCCCAAATTTGACCAAAATCCGCCCAAAAAATTCTTGTATTCAAGTATAAGACGCTGTTAAATTTAGAAAAACATACCTTTAAAAAATCAAAAATTGGTATAAAAAATTACCATCACTCAGCACTATGTTTAATGCATGACTAAAAATTATCAGGTTGGAAAAGAAATTATTAAATAGGACCGCCTAAACATCGTGTATCTTCTATAAAGATCATTTATTACATCAAAATCAATCTAATTTTGGCATCTTATGCGCTAATGGGAGTTGGTTATCTGGCTCTTTTGCGTTTGGAGGCGCTGTGTGATCTTATGCGCTAACGGGAGTTGGTTATCTGGCTCTTTTGCGTTTGGAGGTGCTGTGTGATCTTATGCGCTAACGGGAGTTGGTTATCTGGCTCTTTTGCGTTTGGAGGTGCTGTGTGATCTTATGCACTAACACGGGAGTTGGTTATCTGGCTCTTTTGCGTTTGGAGGTGCTGTGTGATCATATGCGCTAACACGGGAGTTGGTTATCTGGCTCTTTTGCGTTTGGAGGTGCTGTGTAATCTTATGCGCTAACACGGGAGTTGGTTATCTGGCTCTTTTGCGTTTGGAGGTGCTGTGTGATCTTATGCGCTAACACGGGAGTTGGTTATCTGGCTCTTTTGCGTTTGGAGGTGCTGTGTGATCTTATGCGCTAACACGGGAGTTGGTTATCTGGCTCTTTTGCGTTTGGAGGTGCTGTGTGATCTTATGCGCTAACACGGGAGTTGGTTATCTGGCTCTTTTGCGTTTGGAGGTGCTGTGTGATCTTATGCGCTATCGGGAGTTGGTTATCTGGCTCTTTTGCGTTTGGAGGTGCTGTGTGATCTTATGCGCTAACGGGAGTTGGTTATCTGGCTCTTTTGCGTTTGGAGGTGCTGTGTGATCTTATGCACTAACACGGGAGTTGGTTATCTGGCTCTTTTGCGTTTGGAGGTGCTGTGTGATCATATGCGCTAACACGGGAGTTGGTTATCTGGCTCTTTTGCGTTTGGAGGTGCTGTGTGATCTTATGCGCTAACACGGGAGTTGGTTATCTGGCTCTTTTGCGTTTGGAGGTGCTGTGTGATCTTATGCGCTAACACGGGAGTTGGTTATCTGGCTCTTTTGCGTTTGGAGGTGCTGTGTGATCTTATGCGCTAACGGGAGTTGGTTATCTGGCTCTTTTGCGTTTGGAGGTGCTGTGTGATCTTATGCGCTAACACGGGAGTTGGTTATCTGGCTCTTTTGCGTTTGGAGGTGCTGTGTGATCTTATGCGCTAACGGGAGTTGGTTATCTGGCTCTTTTGCGTTTGGAGGTGCTGTGTGATCTTATGCGCTAACACGGGAGTTGGTTATCTGGCTCTTTTGCGTTTGGAGGTGCTGTGTGATCTTATGCGCTAACACAGGAGTTGGTTATCTGGCTCTTTTGCGTTTGGAGGTGCTGTGTGATCTTATGCGCTAACGGGAGTTGGTTATCTGGCTCTTTTGCGTTTGGAGGTGCTGTGTGATCTTATGCGCTAACGGGAGTTGGTTATCTGGCTCTTTTGCGTTTGGAGGTGCTGTGTGATCTTATGCGCTAACGGGAGTTGGTTATCTGGCTCTTTTGCGTTTGGAGGTGCTGTGTGATCATATGCGCTAACGGGAGTTGGTTATCTGGCTCTTTTGCGTTTGGAGGTGCTGTGTGATCTTATGCGCTAACGGGAGTTGGTTATCTGGATCTTTTGCGTTTGGAGGTGCTGTGTGATCTTATGCGCTAACGGGAGTTGGTTATCTGTCTTTCGGTCCAGATCTGCACGAGTTTTGAAGCTATGCTTTCAATCTTTTTAACTATTCCTATTACTTCAATACGCAGTGCATGATTGTGGTTCAATGACATCTATCGATATTCTCCAGAGTTATCTCCCTTGAAATACTTAAAATTGCCAGATCTCAAAGAATTTTGAACCTATGCTGTCAATTCCTTTGTCAGTGGATATATTACTTGAAGAATCAGTGTTATGATTCCGTTTTCGAAGAAATTCATCCTTATTTGCCTGAGTTATATCTTCCTTAAAAATCTTAAAATTCACCAAAATTTTTATGTTCGAGCATAATCTTTGAACGGAATTGAGCCTGCACTTGAAAATCTTTCTCAGTGGATATATTAAGGCGAGATGCTGTGTCAGGATTTCATTTTTCATTGGTTAGCTTTTATACCCCGCCAAAAAATTTGGCGGGGTATTATGTAATGGCGCCGTCCGTGCGGGCGGGAGGCAGAGTGGTTTCCGGATGATAACTCTGTTACCATTTGTCGGATCGCATTGAAACTTCATAGGATGGTGGGACTAGGCCTGGGGAAGAAACCTATCGAAATCGACGATGATCCGAAATCCAAGTGGCTGGCGGCCATCTTGAAAATTGGTTCCTGGATGATAACTAAGTTACCGTTTATCGGATCGCTTTGAAACTTCATAGAATGCTTGGACTAAGTCTGCGGAAGGAAGAAACCTATCGAAATCAATGCTGATCCGAAATCCAAGATGTCTGCCAGCCACAGGCGGGCATCTTGAAAATTGGTTTCCGGATGATAACTCTGTTACCGTTTATCAGATCGCTTTGAAACTTCATAGAGTGGTTGGACTAGGTCTGGGGAAGAAAGCTATCAAAATTGACAATGATCCAAAATCCAACATGGCCGCCAGCCACCGGTGGCCATCTTGGAAATTGGTTTCCAGATGATAACTCCATTACCATTTATCGGATCACTTTGAACCTTCATATGAATTAATGAATGCTATAAACAGAGTACATAATCAATACTTAGTGAATTCGAAATCCATTATAATGGGAGACATGAATATTGATGTGAGTCAACCTTCCACAAAGAAAGATAATCTTCTTGCAATGAAGGCGAGTCTTGGTTATCAACAGTTGATACATGAGCCGACAACTGACATGGGATCTTCCCTTGATTTGATTTTCACCAACATCTCCCAAGAATATTATTGAAGCTGGAACCCTAGAAGTTTACTATTCAGATCACAAAGTCGTCTAGGCTGTTGTCTGATTTCAAGAGGCAATGTATGTATGCACTACTCTCAATCTTCTGTAATAACAAAATCTGGTTTCTGGTGAAATATGGACCACTTGAACTATGCACCATTCTGAGGATGTGCTGACATGCTGAAACATCCGATGATGAAGAACAGTCAACTGACAAGGAGCTGGTTGCATCTACACAATGTCTTACAATTCGTAGAAAGGGCTAAGTGTGGTTCATCTATCGTTCATTCATTCATTCATTCATTCATTCATTCATTCATTCATTCATTCATTCATGCATTCATGCATTCATCTATCCACCCATCTATTCAACACATCTGTATGTAAAGTGAATTCAAACAAGGTGCTGGATTTAAACTAATCTTTTCTGGAAGCATACTTGTGTGACTAGCTTTCATTCCTGCATTCAGACATTTGATTGGTCAATTTGATCAGCCATCTTATAGACCAGTTTCAGAATGATAACTCTTGCTATGATGTATCGGAAAAGTTTCCTGTGACATTATATATATATATATATATATTAAAGTGTGCTATATGTCAACAGCTCTCGTTCTTTGGTTTGTCATCATGGCGGGGTATTATGCGCCATTTGCGGAGCTCTTGTTCTAAAATATTGTCCTTTACAATTAATGTTATGTCAACTCTTGATGCGTGTTTATCTGAAATGTTTGGATCCGGGGAATATGCCGTCTTCTTATAGCACTTGTTTAAATACATGTTTCTAAAATTTGCTTGTATTTATCAAATACACCATTGTTCTTCAATGTAATGTATATTCAGTAAATTAAGCGGACAATAGGATTTAATTAAAAATTATAATTAACTGTATAAAAATTTACAAAATCAAGTACATACATGTAAATGTGTAGAAAATTGGCTTTGCTTTCCTTTGATGTATGACTTCAATATTATTATGTACCCTAGTTCTTCACATAGACAGTGTAATGTGCCTTATATCTGAGTATAATAGTAAAGTAATACTGTGCACTATTTGCCTCTAGCATATTTACCAGCCAGCAATGTTGTGAGCAATGCATTGTGGGAAGGCATTTTCCCCAAACATGTCAATGTGGAAAAGTCTATTTGCAACACTATTGTAAAGCTGAATACTGATTTTCGTTGTTGTGTTTCTTATAGGCCAAGCTTGCTAAGACTGCCGTGGATACTTCACTGTACCATCATGAGCTAGTGAGGAATGCAGAGGTGAAAAAATAATAAGAACCCTTTAACCCTTGAATTCGTTCAAGAAAATTTCAATTTTCTCATGGAAAATGCCAATTTGCAGACCAAGAGGAGACTATTTTTGAAAGTTTATCACTGGAATGACTGGCTCGGTTACCGAGCCAGTTATTCCAGTGGTAAATTTTCAAAAATAGTCTTCTCTTAGTCTGCCAATGGATATTTCTCAAGACCACTGCAGAAGCCATTTTTGGCTGATATGAGTGTTAAAGGGTTAATAATAATATCCTACCCACCCCACCACCATTCCAACCCTGAGGGAAGAGCCTAACGTAAACATCGCCCCACAATCATATGAGTAATTCACATACCAAATTTGTTTGAATTCTGTCAACTTTGCCGTTCTATCCACCACCCCACCCTATGCCACTCCCTCACCCTGAGGGTGGTGGGGTGGCCCTAATAGAAACAGTGTCTCACAATCCGCAATCATATACAGTACAGATCTTAGTTAGCTTTACTTAAATGCATCCTAAAGCTCGTTTAAAACGCGTCTCTATGGCGCCATTTTCTCCTAGTGATTTACTTAGACATAGCGCGTTTGGTAAAATCTCAAGATGCATCTTGAATTTTATCTTTACGGGTTGAAATTTTGACACTACGGGTTTGACATTTTGAATGACGGGTTTAACATTTTAACCTACGCGTTTGGTAGCGTTTGAAAATTTTACGATCAATTAAACGCGCCATCACTTCCGACCGCGGTTCTCCAGTTCTTTCGACGAGTCCTATGGCTAGAAGCAAACGGGTACTCAGTTCCTAGTCTAGGCAGACCCGGTGTCAGTACAGGTTTCCCACATACATGTATCTCGCATGCTTTGCAAACTTTGAGCGATTCGTACAGCAGATTTTAACTTATGGATTTATCAGACGATATATTTAATTTAGTGTTTCTTCGCAGGATTCATCTAATTTCTACGTTTTTAGTGAAAATCTCGATATATCTAATGCCGAATGGACAATCGTCTTGAACTGGAACACCATTCCATTCTGATGACGTCATCGCGTATATATTTAACCTCGTTATCTTTGATTGGCAGAGATATTGTTGGAAAAGCCATCAATGGCAAATCTGATTGGTTGAACTAATCTCATGACGCTCTAACAGGTGTGTACTATTAGACAACAGTAAAAAAGCAACATAACCTAAACAAGGATTTCCAGATTTTGGCTGTGATCTGGACAAAAACCAAGTTGGATCCAGATTGGGTACAAATCTTAATCTATGAATATATCGGAAACAAACTGGTCAGATTTTGCTCAAATTTTAATAAAGGAGGTTGTGTGATCATACATTAAGATTTAACAACCCTGGAAGTGATCAAAAGAAAAATTATAGGCTCTGGGTTACAATCTCTGATAACTTGGCTCTATCTGACGATGGAAAGTAAGTGATAACTAGATTGTTTGGTCGATGGCGTGTCATAGCAATCGACCACGTTCACTACTTTGACCTCTTTAGCCTACCCCACCCCAGGGGAGGAGCCAAATGTAATACCAGAAATGTGGCTGCAATGCAACCATGAATCTCGACTTCATGACAGCAATGAACTCTGATTATTGACTTCAAACATAAAATAAATTTAGAAGGCTTATTAACAAGGGGGCCAAGGGCCTGTAGCGGTATCCTGGACGGTGTATGGCAATAAGGGCTGCCAGCAGAGAAGGCCGCTACTATGTCAAAAAAGGCTGCCTATAAAATATACTGAGTATGTACATACCTATCTATCTATCTATCTATCAAAAATATTCAGCAGGTTACCTGTATACCCTTATCTAATTTCCACTTCCTATTTTTCTTTACAGATGAGGCGGACATAGAGGCGAACTGTCAAAATATCTCATCTGATAACGGTTGTTGCTAAGCACAGAATTATAAAAAAGAATTCTGAATAGAAGTTCTAGAGCCAACTACATGTACTACAGAATCCTTCCGCCAAATTTGGATATGAGAATATGCATTTTGGCAATTTATGTCGAGCCAACTAGGATTGCAATCTGTCAAGCGGTTAATGAGGAGTAGCGTTTTGACAATTTCTGCTAAATCTTTCATAAAGTCAAGGATTTTCACACAAACATTGACCAATCAAAATACTGTATGCATGTTCTGAAGCCGAAAGCATTAGGGTCCTTTCAGCCAAATTAGTTTGAAATCCGCCAAGCTGTTAATATATGTATGAGACACGGCATCACACAATGATGTTCTGGCCAAAAGGTCAAAATCACTGATACGCATGGCAACCATCTGCTGTCCGCCGTCCATCCGTCAACTTATGTTTTTAAACATAAGTTGACGGATGGATGGCGGACAGCAAATGGTTGCCATGCGTATCAGTGATTTTGACCTTTTGGCCTGAACATCATTGTGTGATGCCGTGTCATTATAAGGAGGCATGTGTCCAAGTTTAGGACCAGTATGATCAACCAAACGAGATATAAACAGTAAAGTTGAGTTAAACGCAAATTAGATGCCGCCGGGCGACGTGCATGGTATCACAATAGCTCATTTTACTTCGTAGTTGAGATAAAAATGGCCTCTTGCACTCCATAGTAACCTACAACATTTGTTTGAATTCCATCCACCGCTTTCGGAGGAGTTGCATTACACAGAGACTGGCATGGCTCGCTGTGAAAAATCTGGAGGTCATAAGGGGAAATGATCTGTGAGAGCAGGGGTTAAAATTAACATGAGCGCGAGGTTAGCAGAAATTGGCCATGGCTAGTACAACTTGTAACTAACAATTTGACATGTCAACCCTTTAATGGTCAAGGTGGTAAAAAAATTCCTCTGCTGTGAGCAGAGCAAGACGACTATTTTTGGAAATTTACCAATAGAATGACTGGCTTGATAATTGAGCCAGTCATTTCAGTGGTAAAATTTAAAAAATGGTCTTCCCTTGGTCTGCAAAGATTTGAAGGGCTATAGTAGAATCTAGTAATTACTAGTCCTATCTAAATGTAGTGGCTCATCTGGCTTAATTTAAAACTATTGAGAGGGTGTCAAATGATGTGCGAGAGTGTGGGCAGGACTATGGGAAATCTAGGTAAATCTGGAAGACCCCAATCTCTGACTACATAAAATAAATGTTGTCAGCCAATCCACAATCATATGGATAACCCACATACCAAATTTGGTTGAATTCCACCCAACTGTTTGGGAGGAGATAGCATGTAGAATGAATGGAGACAAATGTATCCTCATTTTTTCAAAACATGAAGATAAAGAAAGGACTCGAGGAGATTTTAAAGGTAGGTGGGTAATTAATTCAACGTCATCATTCTTTCGGATTGAGAAATTAGGCTACCAACATCATTTAACATGCCACATTGTTTACAGGACCTGTCGGTGAAAGGGTTAAATATAGCAAAAGCTGGAATTGGCATGAGGATAAAACAGAAATTTAGATTTTCTAATGGACACTTTTAGCTATGCCCCGGCCATCTCTAGGTGGGCTCCATCGATGCTTTGCGACCGTGCGTTGGGATCAGTATGTACTTTGAATCCTGAATTCCAAATTTCATGGTTACTATAGATACAGCTAACCTGTTGAATATTTTGAAACTAATTTCAAGTAATTTGACTGGGGTCTGTTGTTAAATATTCAACAGAATGTTTACTAAATAGTAAAGACATACAATTCGTACAACTGACTCTTAAAAGTTCAACAGATTTAGCTACGTCAGCCTACATATGATGTAATTCATTATGACATCACATACTTAGCACTTTAACACTCATGCAGGGTTTTGTGGAGGCAGGGCCCTTGCACCATTTAGTGCTCTAAAATTCACACCATCCAATCATTACCTTCACACATGGTTCATTGGCGTAATGGATTTTAGGACATAGATATCTTCCATGTATGTACTTTATCCAACATTTGTCAAAATGACCCATGATTTCTTGAGGAAGTCGGACAGTTCACCCGACTAAGCAACCGGATCGGCAGAGCCCGGCTCATATCATCCAAAACCAGTTTCTGCAGTGGTGTTGAGAAATATTTATTTGCAGACCAAGAAAAGGCTATTTTTGACAATTTATCACTGGAATGACTGTCTCTATAACCGAGCCAGTCATTCCAGTCATAAATTTTCAAAAATAGTCTCTTGTTCTTCAAATAGATATTTTCCTATCGGTTATTGGTGGTCTGACTTGAATCAGTCTTTCACTCTCCTGACATGCACGATTCACTGTCCTCAGCGGTCACTCACCTGGAAACACCAACTCTCCACCGGAAAACTTTGAAGTCTAGATGCTCTCTAAGAGCAGCTGAGGTGTTTGCAGGTATAAATAGGCTTATAGGCTGTTTTGCTGGCTATGAAATTTAAATATTTTTTTAGTAGTTTCATAGAATTTTTTCTTTCAAACTTCGCATCACCTGAGTTGTAACCACCATGCATGCCACCCAGAAAAATTAATGAATAATCCAGCATGCTTATCAGGTACCACTGTACCACCATGCATGTCACCCAACAAAATGAATGAATAAACTGGCATGATTATAATCGTGCTGGTTTATTCTAACAAATATTATCGGTGAGGTACGCGGTGGTATAGTGAATATCACTATGAGCAATGTACGCTGTACTCAGACAGAGTGAGATTATAGTAGCTAATTTATTATTGTGGCGTGAGACTGAGTGGTGGTAGTAAACACTTGACCGGGCAGTGCACCAGTATCATGTCAAAATACATGTAGCATTCTATCAGTATTTGTGTACTTGAACCAACACAGATAGAATGCTATTTTGTCATGCTACTGTTGCAGTGCTAGGTCAGGTGTTCACTACAACCGCTCAGTCTTACTTATAGTTTTGCCCAATGGAGGAATCCAGTTTTAGCTATGCCCCGCCCATCTCTAGCTAAGCTCCACCCAAGCTTTACCTGCATTGGGATCGATCTCTGCACTCTCTGAATCTCAAATTCCTGAAAACTATACATGTAAGCTGTTGATATGACAGCAACAACTCCCAGTCAAATTAGTTTTAAAATGTTCGACATCATTTTTATTAACCCTTTAATGGTCATGCCGACCAAAACTGGCCTCTGTTATGGCCTTGTGGAATGTCCATTTACAGGCCAAGAGAATAGAATTTTTGAAAATTCACCACAAATGACTGGCTCATGGCCTCTACTTGGACATTCAATAAGTGGATATTAAAATTTTCTTCACCAAATTTGTCCATTAAAGGGTTAAATAGAATACATATAGTCCGTCATCAATTAAGTGTCTGTGAAGATTGACGAACTTATCTACGTCATTGATTATGTTGTCATCCTTATACATCATGTAGTTGATTATGACATCATGATTGATGAATAAAATGGAAAGGTCCATTATGTAATGCTTATAACTCCGTGTAATCATATTTGTTTCACTTTCTATTTCAGCTACTGTTGAAACATAGCCAGACCACAAACAAATGTTGCAAAAATAAGCGTACAAAATCTGGAACAGTAGGACAAAAATTTGAAAGACCACTGCTATCAGTAATATATGACCTGTGACCAGCAACATCATTCATCAACACAGACAGTAGCATAACCATAAAACACCGCTGATCACCAGCAGGGGCAATATTATATAGGACCAAGATAGTTTACTGTTGTTCACTGTTGTTCTAGAGACTGGACTTGTGTTGTTATTGATCATCGATAACAATACAAATCTCAAAATCAACAGTAAAGTAAACTGAATCTTGGTCCTATATAATATTGCTCATGCTGGTACTCAGTGGTGGTATGTCTGTGTTGGTGATTGTTTGAGAAAACTGCATTATATCAATATGGCAGCATTCAATAACAATGACATTAAACTTTTAAGTGAATGAATAAACAATTTAATCAAATCCAAAATGACCTGGTTTGACTTATTTACTGTATGTAGGTAAAGGTTGTATGGTGTTTTCATCATTTCTTTGATCATCAGTGGAACAAGGATTGAGAATTTTTCCCCACTGTTAACAGCGGAACAAGGTAGTTAAAGGTAAGTAAAGCTCCAACTTTACAACCCTTTACTGTCCAATATTTGTCAAGAAAATGTAAATTTCTGCTGAACCCTTTAATGGGTAAATTTGATCAAGAAAATTCCAATTGTCTCATAAAATGTCAATTTGCTGATCAAGAGTATTCTGGGAGCCAGTCATTCCAGTGATAAATTTTCAAAAATAGTATTCTCTTAGTCAGCAAAAGGGCATTTCTCACGAACACTGCAGAGGCTGGTTATGGCTGATTTGACCATTAAAGGGTTAATAAATGCCCATTTGCAAGCCAAGGCAATTTTTTAACATTTAGAACTGTAATGACTAGCTTGGTTATCAAGCCAGTTATTTCAGTGGTAAAATCTTAAAATAGTTTTCTCTTGGCCTGCAAATGGTCATTTCTCAAGACAATTTGATTTCAGAGGCCAGTTTTGACCACTCACTGAGTCACGGTAAAAAAATAATTCTTGTTCTGCATATGGACATTTCTCAAGGTCACCACAGAACATGTTTTCACCAGCTAGAGTGTTAAAGGGTCAATTGCTAAAATGTACAATTCTTATAAGTGACTAACTACTAACTCTTGGTATGTTATTGGTATATCTAATCATGTTAGTTAGAGCTAATTCAATATAACAAATTTTAACAGTTAATTAAATTCAAACGGCACAAATGAGCATGGTGAATGCCCCAAATAGCCCAAACTTCAAGGCAAACTCTTTGTCACTGATTGTAGAAGTTCACTCAATCTGTAGTGTACCGGCTTCAAGTTCATCTTCAAGTCTTTCCAGTAGTGGTGGCTTCCTCATCGTCAAACATGTCATCATCAGAAGATTCACTGTCCCACACATTAGCCGTCTGAGTGATATTTGGATTAAAATATATGGCACAATATATAGCCAGTAATACACTATATACATGTACTGTTGGGCCCTATGACCTGACAGCGGCTGTTATGGTCATACACCGCCCTCAGACTTTAGCGCATAAATCAAACACATTGTTCATAGTTTCGTACATCCGGGCATCTTGAGATCGGCCGCCGTTAAAGTTGGGCAAACTTACTACATGCTAAAGAGGACTGCCCATACAAACGCATTGTTTACATTTTCCATGAAGTTCAAACCATTAAATCCTGTGTCTGAGAATCTGTAATAACCCCATAAGGTATCAGAAAAAAAGAAATCATGAGTGAATTTCGCAATATATTAAAGAAAATGTAATTCGGGCCCATTGCTCGTAATGTTAAATTAGCCCCTCTGAAAATGGCATATCTCCCAGGGTATTATGGGAAATTTGATTGTGATGATGTCATCGTGATTCTATGAATATAATACAGGGTGGGAATATCGCCTCCAACAAGGGAGTACTTCTACTATTGCATTGACAATTCCAACCGACAAGAGAAAATAATAAATTTGTTACGAATGTGTCAAAATTCTGGGGAATGTTTTGAAACTAATTTGACTGAAAGCCAGCTTCCAGTCAAATTGCTTTCAAAATATTCAACATCATACTTATATATAATGACTAAAAGTGGAATTCTGGGATTTCAGGTTCAAATGGGTAAAATGTGATAATTCATTAGTTTAGATTTGGGGCCTACTTCCTTGATAATGCAGGTTACTAGGCCAATATTGGCCCAGTAACCTGCCTTATCATTCTTGTTTTAGTAAATGTGGTGTCACCGATAATGAGAAAGTTATTTATTGTCGCAAGAGAGCCGCAGACACAAAATATAAATATATATAATTTCCATTTCGTTTACCCCTGGTCGCGAAAAAACAATGTCGAAGATAAACAATCCGATAAACTCGATCATTGATGCGTGTCTTTGTTTACAATTTTCGAGTTAACTAACTTCAAGCACTCAGTAATAAGCCTGAGCTAAGATGCCGAAGCGGTCAAATATATAGGCATCACACTTTCTGATTGGCAGTGCAGTAACTTAGCTACATATAAAGGTTACTCACCCAACAGGGGTCTCGAATCGGCCCGTGGAACCAGCGGCAGGGGCTCGCGTTTCAAGTTCCAAGGTACGACTGCCGGGCGTCCGTAGAAACGGCGGGAATCAGCTAGCCCGGCAGCCGCGAACTCCGGGATACAGCCAGCACCACACTCCCCCGTTTATAAAAACATGGTTATGTAATTAAAAATTTTATCTAAAAATCTCAAATCTTTAAAAATTTACACACCATAAAAAAACACACAGGCATTGACGTTCAACTGCTAAAGGAAGGATTAGAATTTTTTTTTTAATAATTCTAAAAAATAATACAAAGAAAACGCCAAAGTTTTGACCATGATAGATGTCCATCTGTCCAGACCTAACGGCATAAGACAGATGGATAGATCAACAGCTGCCGGACGAGGGCCATCGTTACAGATTTTAAAATAGCATAGCATCCTTAATTTAAATTAAGGACAGTGGTTTTCCACCACAGCAGAAAACTGACAGAATTGCCGAATTGATAAAGAAGTAATAAAAATAATCTCACATGAATTTAGTGGAAGTGTTATCTGAAATTAACATATGTGAGATTCGAGGAAAACCTATGAATATTGCATATTTTTAATTTTAGTGAACATTTTTAACCGTAACATTTATGATATACCTCTTATATAATTGAACGGATTTGAATCCACAAATTTAGGAAATCCGGAAAACCACTATCCTTATCACAATAAATATATCTGAGTGAAGCTAAAATGGAACGGATAATACAGCAGAAGAAAGAAACATGCTTTTGCGTTATGACTAATGAATCAATTACTTTGCGCATTATAAAGTGGTAAGCGCAAGAAATGCATCTGCACGATTTATGCAGTCTTTGCTAAATGCATATTATAAATATGCTGTCATATGCAAGACTTCTGCATTATAGAGTAATGCACATTATAAATATGCTGTCATATGCAAGACTTCTGCATTATAGAGTAATGCACATTATAAATATGCTGTCATATGCAAGACTTCTGCATTATAGAGTAATGCACATTATAAATATGCTGTCATATGCAAGACTTCTGCATTATAGAGTAATGCACATTATAAATATGCTGTCATATGCAAGACTTCTGCATTATAGAGTAATGCACATTATAAATATGCTGTCATATGCAAGACTTCTGCATTATAGAGTAATGCACATTATAAATATGCTGTCATATGCAAGACTTCTGCATTATAGAGTAATGCACATTATAAATATGCTGTCATATGCAAGACTTCTGCATTATAGAGTAATGCACATTATAAATATGCTGTCATATGCAAGACTTCTGCATTATAGAGTAATGCACATTATAAATATGCATGGGTCATGCATTATAGAGTAATAATGCATCATTGCATCAAATTAACATGTAATTGCTACACGTTTAATAGAGAAAATATATATATATATATATATAATGTTGACCTAATGTAAAATATCTGAACTGACCTGATGTAGAATTGATATATCTGGGCTATCCTGTAAAATATCTGTGCTGACCTAATAAAACTATATATAATATATTTGAGCTACCCTGTAAAATATCTGTGCTGACCTAATAAAACTATATATAATATATTTGAGCTACCCTGTAAAATATCTGAGCTGACAAAGGTAGAACTGGCATTGAATAGCTAACCTAAGCTGAATTTCACTATACATAGATGAGTTTGCATCATAACATATGATGCATATACTTGTAAAAACTGTGTACATGGATTTAATCCATATACACATAAACAGAGAGCATTATTATGACTACACGGCATGACGGACAATAAATACAGTTAGCAATACAATGCGTAACAATTTACACATCATTTCACAACGCATATTTGTAATGCGTGATGAAGAAATGCGTAAATATAACCACGCATTACTACGCGCAATTATTCACGCGTTATTTGAAAAATGCGTAATTATAATAACGCTTTCTGTGAGTCATACAGCGATGGACCCCTGTTGGTTCTTGGTATCAAGGAGTATTATTGCTGGAAAAAGCCACTATGTGCTTATGTGTCCAACTAATTTAGTTTCCCAAAAACTTACAAAGAATAGAACATCACGATTTTGCTGTTGCTGAAACTAAAACTAAGATGGAAACGGAACATAAGCCAATGATTATAAATGTTTTCCGCATGATACTGAATGTCTTCAGTATCATGCAGAATGTTAAAATTTGAAGTCATAATTTCATATCATCTGGATTACAGTAATTCTTTTGATGTTGAATTACTGTTACCATTGTGCATTATCACATTACTATTGTAGTACTGTACTATGACCGAAAAGCTAACTGCAGTCCGCAACAGTACCATGACTAAATGAATCCGCAATAAGACGAAACTAGAGGAACATTTATGCAGGTGGACAAGTAGGGTCCATGAAGACTTACATAGTCTAATTCACGAATGCTTAAAGAGCATTCTAATACAGTTCATAATCTAGGAACCTGTTGGGAAGACGGCACTGCCTTCCTGTTCGACTCTGAATGGTGTGAGTTTGGAGTTGGTCATCTCTAGGAGATGTGTGATGTATTTCCCCTCGGACCTGACACCTCATGCGCCTAGGGGAAAAAGTGTGATGCGGTTCCCCTCGGACCTGACACCTCATGCACCTAGGGGAAGTGTGATGCGTTTCTGCTCGGACCTGACACCTCATGCGCCTAGCAGAGTGATGCTGTGTTTGTGGGATGGGTAAAACTGAGACGATATCCATGTCATCTGTCAAAACAGCATCTAGATCATTATGCAGAATTGATGAGGATGGATCAATACCATATGGCATGGTTTCATCCAAATCCTCTCCAAAAATGGATACATGGTTACCATCAGATAACCTACGGCCATTATCGGAGGATAATAAGTCATCATCATCGCCATGATCTTCAGAACTAATAGTACGTCTCATTCGCAATATCCAGAGAGTTAAATCACGATCTCTGCAGAGCTTTAATCTGTCATGGTGAACAACTAGTTCCCGGCATTGGTTTTTGATACCAAACGGTGCTTTTGACAACTTTTTATAAATAATAAATGGACCAGTTCAAGGAGGTTGTAGTTTACTGGACTGACCTATCTTAGTTGCAGAATTAGCAAGATAAACTACATCACCAACATGATAGGCACATTCATGCAAACGTAGATCATAATCTTTTTTCTGGTGCTTCTGAGCCATTTTAAGGTTATCCCGTGCTATCTCATGAGTTTCGTGCAATGTTTGCTGTAACTGTTGGACGAAGTCACTGGCATCTGAAGGGGCATCCTCTGTAGTCGCAGACACAGGGCATTTGCACATTATGTCACTAGGCTGTGGCACTTCTCGACCAAGCATCATCATGTTGGAAGTATAACCCGTCTGTCGACTTACAGATCGTATAGCTCCAGCGATGAAAGGAATACACTTGTCCCAATCTTTCTGTCTGTCATGCTCTTGCAGGTAACACACTGCAAGACAGTACGGTTTATACGTTCAATCTGTCCATTCGAGCATGGTCTGTGGTGCGTGTTTTTGAAATCTCCAGTAGATGGCACAGTTCCTTAAATAGGCTGCTCTCAAAGATACGACCCTGGTCGGTGTGTAAGAAATATGAACAGCCAAATGTGGTGACAAAACGCTCCACATATGTTTTGGCTACCAGTTCTGCTCCTTGTTCAGGGAGCGTATAGCACTCAACCCATTTAGGGAACTGATCTATGATCATCAACACATATCTATTTCCCAGTGCAGATGTGATAATGGGGCCCAAAATGTCCATATGTACCCGTTCCATGGGAAAACCAGCATGAAACTCGCCCAGAGCAGCTTTAGGTCGGATGGAAGCTTTTGTGCTACAACTACAAATCCGACAGGATTTCACATACGCCACCACATCACGAGAGTATCTGTGCCAGATATATTTAGCCTTCACTCTTTCTAATGTCTTCTGCTCACCCATGTAACTGGCAAGCTTGGAATCATGACAATTTTCCAAAACCAGCTTCTGGAGAGACTGGGACTACCAGCAGATTCCGTGTGGTATATGCTTCTACCCAGAGATAGTGCAAAATGCTATCGACAAAAATCAATTGAGCACAACGAGCCCACCAAAACTTGACAGCTGGACTAGCTAAATCTAGCTCCGCGTCAGGTGTGTGTGACTGCTCAATCCATGATACAACTGTCTTTAGATCAGGATCCTCCAACTGACGCTCCCTTAGATCTTCCAAAGAGAATGCGTCTAACCAGTTTGACCTTCCGATAACCTGGTCTGTTTGGGGGACACCATCCAGCAGTCCGTCTGGATCGTCGCTGTCACTGTCTGCTAGGTCATTATTACTCAGTTGAAGGGCCCTTATGGTTTGAAAAGCCAAAGGAATTACCTCATCAACATCTTGTTCAAATTGAGACCATTGCCGCTGAAGCTTGGTACAATATTTGCACCCACCACATGGAAATGGACTAAGAGATTGGCCAGCGTTATTACAGTGGCAAGGTGAAGAATCACTTGGAACTCATGATAGACCATCAGCATTATAGTGCTGTTTACCGGGCCTGAACCAATAAGCACCTCTTTCCCATTCTGAATTTGGGATAACTCTGCACCAATAGCAGCCTCTGAAGCATCAGTATCCAGTATGAAGATACCATCCGGTGTCGGATAACCTAACACTGCAGGGTTGCCATAGCACCCTGAAGTGTTTTGAAAGCTACCTGATGCTCTAGAGTCCAGTCATGCTCTACTTTGGAACTGGTAAGTGCAGAGAGAGGAGCAGAAATACCAGCAAAACCCTGTATGTGCTCTCGGTGGTACTTCATGAACCCTAGGAAAGATTCCAGCTCTTTCCTGGTCTTAGGAACAGGCCAATTAGCGACGCTTTCCATATTGTTTGGCTTGACAGCGATTCTCTTATCACTCACCAACTTACCTAAGAAACAGAGTTCTGTACGGAACAAATTACACTTCTTAGGTTATAATTTAAGTTTGTGCGACAGGAATCGGGAAGGGACAGCTTTCAAGTTGGTCATATGACTGTCAAAGTCAGTCCCTGTCACTACCACGTCATCTAAATACGCAAGACACTCGACCAGTTAAGACCTTGCAACACCAGCTGAACAACCCTCTGAAAGGTAGCCGGGCTGTTGCACGTACCAAATGGCGTCCGGACAAATTCAAAGAGCCCATATCTTGTGATAAATGCGAGCTTGTGGCGGTCCTCTGGGTCAACCTCGACCTGCGAATACACGGCTGCCATATCAAGTGTGCTGATGAATTTAGCACCACCAAGTGCATCCAGACATGTCTCAATGTTTGGTAGGGGGTAACGGTCGTTGCGAGTTAGACTGTTCAGAGCTCGAAAATCGACACAGTACCGCACGGTACCATCTTTCTTCCGAACTAATACCGGGGCTGACGACCACTCAGATTTTGACGGAACTATGATACCTTTCTCTAACATTTCAGCAAGGTGTTTCTCTTCCTCATTCTCAAAACCAAGAGGAGTTCGTCTAAGTTTAGAACGAACAGGCTGTGCATTACCTGTGTCAACCATATGTCTTATCCCCTTGAACAAACCTAAATCAAGATCATCTTTGCAAATGCATCCTGATACTCGATTAACATGGATTTAACTTGCAAAGACTGCGTCTCCGATAAACCCGATGTCGACCTCTCATACAGATCCTGTAAGAGCACAGGGATGTCCACCTCAGTGGCTGTAGAAGTCTGTAAACCGTCCTGGTTTATGGGTTACCAGCAAGTTGAAATTTGGTTCCAGGGTCTAAAACCTCCTCAATTTCTGTGACAATACCAAGGTTGTGGTCTTGTTCTAGAGTAATATATTGGGCCGACAGGTTCCTTAACAAAATAGGAATCTGCGAATCTTTGGCAGTGGCCACTGTATGAGGCGTTACCAGACCCTCCAGTTTAGATGAGGACTGGAGCACAACATCATTCTGTACCTCCCGATCCAGAACGCCTGTAGTCTTCACGGCCTCAAAAGGACCAACGACCACTTTCTGCTTCAATGTTACCCGAGCTACTTGGGCTTCCTTCCCATGAGCTCTCAACATTGATGCTTGAACCGGTTCTACATTAATTGTCAGACACAGTCTAGTAAGATCAATGGTGGCCTTGTGTGCCTTCAAGAAATCCAGGCCTAATATAATCGGATCATTAATATTGGCAAGAAGGACTGGCCAGTTGAACATCATAGAGCCTAATGCAATTGTAACTGGCTCAACACTTTCCGCAGGGATAATATTGTTTCTACCTGCACCTTTCAATGAAATAGACTCCAACTTCTTTAAAGGGTAAGGTAATTTATTTGCAAAGAAATTGCCAATTATTGTCACTTGTGCCGCAGTGTCGACCACTGCATCAACGGAAACACCATTTACTTTAATGGGAATGACTAGTGTCATAGGGTCACGATTAAACTCATACATGCGAACATCATATGATCGCACAGGCGAAGATCCCGGTGAAGCAGAAGGTGATGGCGACCATGTATGCCTCGGCTCCAGACACTCAGGGGAAAAATGGCCCTCTAAATTGCAATTAAAACATTTTCCCGATCTGAGGGGAGGAGAAGGGGAACGCGATGGAACGACCTTCCCTCTTGGAGGAGACTGACCTCGATCGAATTGACCAGATATAAGATTCAAAATCTTAGCAACATCTACCTTCATCTCCGCCATATCCTTCCTAAGTCCTTCGACATCTTTCTCTAATTTATCTATCCTGCTAGGAGCCGGTATGCCTCTCAACTGCTCAGGATTATCTGCCTCCATCAAACCAGAAGCATCGTCTGGAAAACAGACCTTTTGAACCTCAGGTCTTCTGGAACCCATGATCAATCTTTGATTATGGATAGCTGCATTGACCATTTGTACAGCCTCCTCCAGGGTGCTCGGATCTTTATCCATAGCTAACGGAGCGGCTCGTAGGAATGCATCAATGGCAATTGTCTCGCCCAAACTCTCTGAGGCATCAGGGTAGCCATCTAAAGTGAGCTCCTGAATGATATCTCTTAAAGCTGAGATGAGCATGTCCAATTTATATGTATCAGGCCAACGGTACCTTGAAGCAGTATGCTCAAACTGTATGAAAAATGGTTTCCACTCACATTTTCCATCAAAAGTTGACATTTTAGGTGGAGGAGGACCGTCAGAGTAGCTTCTACGACCTGGTTATGACATTCTAGAGTCATTGTACAAGGAGCCATCCGAGTAGGCTCTACGAACTGGTGATGACGTCCTAGTGTCATGGTGAGAAACTGATCTCGACTCCCTCTTAGGTTCTCTAGGGGTATATAACCCCCTAGGAGCCAGGTTATCAACTAGGGTCTGATCACCCCTTTGTCGACTAGTTGAGTGCCTTGTATTTGATATCTTGAGCTAGCAGTTCCATGTTAAGTCTAGCTACTTGCTCTTCCAGGGATTCTTCCCTTGGGTGCAAGTCAACCCCACCAACAGCGCTTTCATCATTGATGTCGAATACGACGTCCCCAGCATGGAGCAATCGTTCAAGGACTGTAGCTGTGGCTGGCAGATCAGGATCTGCCTTAATGTCGGCCAGAGATATGGAACCTCCTCTGGACTCGCAGAAACTTACTATGCCAGCAGCTCGAATTTTACCAATATTATGGGGTGCACTAAGTTCCTCCACGGTTGCAGTGTTAATACACAAAGGTTTCGGCATTATGGGTCACCTGTTGATTTATACCAGGGAAACAAAATTAATATTCGCTAAAAAAGTAATATCACTTACTGAAATAAGTTGTGAGTGTATGCTTACTGAAAAATATAACTCAGTGAGTAGTGATGGTGGTGCAACTCCGGAGACCGTCTAAATGAATCTTCCGAAGCCAGACCAGATTCAGTAGCATACCTGCATGCAAGTCGTCCTTCAGAAACTCGAAAGTATAATGATAACGGACGCGTTTACGTGCACTATGTTTTTTACTGACTAATACCTCTATACTGCATTTGATGGTGTGTACACCAATATCTGCATTAATTTTCTCAATTCTATCATTGAGAAGAGACAGTTGGTCATGCAGTTGCAGCTCTTGGTCTTTGATGGAACAGGGATTCAAATGGTGCAGTTGCTCATTATACAGGACCAGAGAATATGCCGGGATATCGATAAATTTCACCGTTTGTCCGTAGCGCCTTACTATGTCTATCGCACGGTGATAATGTTGGCAAATGCGGTCTACCGCGAGTTCATCATCGGCCGTCCTTAAATAGACAAAACCGTCGCCTCGTTTCTCGGTAAGATCACAGGCTCCGGCCCAGATATACAAATGTAGAAAACGATACGGTGAAATTTCTGAACAGCGTTGGCTATTCTCGACTGCAAAATATTAACCAGGTCTTGTGTAGTACCACCGCTTTTACACCAATACTCAACAAACCCAGTTTGATCAGACCATTTCAAAATGAAACCTTTACTTGTACCCAACAAAATTGGCTTGTGGGTAAAGGATTGATCCACAGAAAACTGGGTGCGAGCCAAAAACTCCTTAGATTTAACGTGAAAAGAAGGCATAAGCTGAGTAGTGTTTTAACGGAGTAGCTAGCAATGTGATAATGAATTAATAATAACAAGAAAAAAATAATAATGTTCAGCGTAATTAGTAAATCTAATATTACAATTGAAACATATTTGTTGATTAGAAGGGAGATTACCCTCTAATGTTCAAAGAGTTAATAATAATAATAATAATAATAATAATAATAATAATAACAACAACAGTGATTTATATCACTTCTTTATTTCGAATAATTGTGAAATAAACAACGAAATTGAACTGTAATTAAAGTATAAAGAAATATCCAAAAACCGACAGTTAAATTACAACTCAGAATCGCGGTTTCCTACATATGACACTGAAGACAACTACCAATAACAATCCAGAAACTATAGGGTTGTCATTCCACGGAATACTGACAGATGATAGAAACTTAGCATGAAAATATACCTCGATTCATTACAGTTCAAATAAATAACATTGAATCTTGAATCTATGATGTAAGGTGTAAGGTATATTAATCTATATACCTGACATTTGCATGCTATAGTATAAATAAATAATATATATTTTGCTATAACTCACCTATCATCCATGATTATTAAATAATAAAAGAAATAACTATAAAATAATCAACATGGCGGCCAGAGTCTGTCAAATTGACGTTCGGGCAGGACTAGAGTAGTCCTTATATTTCCGAGAATTCTATCTTTTTTACAGCAAAATCGGGAGTAGAATTTAGAAATAACTAATATTAATTTTTAATTTAGGGCCCAAAGTACTCCTGACACCATTTGTAGAAACTTAGCTACATATAACATGTTACTCACCCAACAGAGCTCTTGAATCGGCCCGTGGAACCAGTGGCAGGTGCTCGCGTTTCTAGTTCCAAGGTACGACTGCCGGGCGTCCGTAGAAACGGCGGGAATCAGCTAGCCCGGCAGCCATGAAACGCAAACTCCGGGATTGTAGGATACCGCCAGCACCACAGCAGTTTCGTAATTCTGTGTTATCTATCTACTTTTTAGTCTGTGGCATACACGAAATGTGCGTATATTGATGAATTGCACACACAACAATATGTTATTTTCTAAACAGTTGACGCCATCTTTGCTAAATCTCATTAAATATGCGTGTATTCTCGACCAATCAGACGGTGATACCCGGTGCCAAAAACGGGTAATAACGTTACGTACTCGGATACTCCTGAAGTGAGTTCAGGAAGGCGAATGTTCACGTTCTACGCGGTACAGTGTTCAGTTAATAACGGAAAATGTTTTTCGCGGTCCTGAACGCACCCCCAGGCACGGGTAAAACAGTCCATACTCAAATGGGTAAGTCACATTGCAAATTTGATTGAATTCCACCAAACGCTTTAGGAGGAGATACATGAAGCCAGATGGATAGACACATGAACATGACAGAGGCAATTGCAATCTCCTCTCCATTTATACAAAATGTGTGGGGATAATTATATAAGTGTGTGGAAAATCGACACAGTGACTTCAAAATATCTTTCTTTAATTTTTTAATTAATTTGACTTGAAGCTATGTAGCAGCGTTGTTTATACATGTAGCGATCGATGAAAGAGCTTAAAGTACTTGAATTCAGAGTGTTTTTCAACCTAGTAAGTGCTTTGGTTTAGCAAATTGACTTAAAAATACTTAAATTTAGCAAAAGATCTGGGAAACCGATCGATAAATCTTTGTTAAATAATTATACCAGGTATATTAGACTTACATAATGTCATAATGCCTGAATCTTTGTACCATGTAATGTTTAAGATTTGTCAAGAATATTAACGCTTTGCTGCCTGTAATGGCCCAGGCTACCCTGCTCATGCCACTCTGTAATGGCCCAGGCCAGCCCACTCACTCCACGCTGTAATGGCCCAGGATGCCCCATACATTACCAATGGCAATGATAAAAATATTTTCCTAGAAGAGTGCTCTCCCTTTCTACTTCGAATAATACTTACCAGATGTACTATTATGATAATGTCTATTATCTAGTCTAGCTCAAAATAAACAATTAAAACTCCGCACTCTCCTGGTCCTGCCCATACTGTGTCCGGGAATTACCATAGCCCCAGGTACCGAGTCAATTCCCAATCACAGTCAGAATCGTCTATTTTGCTCTCCATGCTAGTCGTGGGGTTTTTTTGTGCTCATTAAAATTTGCAATTTCAACGGAGTTAGCGGTTTTCTGGTTTATTCATTGCTGGAAGGATGGAAGAGAAAGGAAAATCATCTCGGGGGCAGGTTATATCAATCTAGAATTTATACATTCGTGCCGTAATGACTGATTGAATTTTCCTTAAATTGGCACATTGTTCTAAAATGGTAGCCATTGTTGGAGTCAGTCCGGTACCCTTAACTGTTTAAGCATTATGCGGGTACTCGGTTAATTTCTCTTGCGACTCGGTTCCTTCCAAGATGGATGCGCTCTTAGCCAAGATGGCGGCGCCCATGAGTTATGTGTGCCTTCGGCTTGGCGTATCTGTGCACTCTAATTGTGCCGAGCTTTAGTCTTCACTTCATTGATGAAGGTGTTTGTAGCGATCGGTACGTTTGTCTTGGTTATTTTAACGGTTAGTTAATTACCAAGCCGTGTTTATTAATTTTCACTCTAAAAATTTTCAAATATCTCCTGCCTTAAGTCTTGATTATCATTAATTTAAGAGAAAGTTAATGTTTCTAAGTAATTTTGATTACAATCAAGTCATTGTGCATTTGCTCGTCATCTATGTCATGTGCAGCATTTTAATTCTTGCTTTGTGTTCGCGGAGGGCTAACGGCCTGGATACTTTGTGTACCAAATGCAATCTGTTCATGAAACGGAGATTTGCTGGTCACCACTGCGTAGCTTGCGCGAAGTGCAAGGTGGGAAGTCCGTGCGATGTTTGTGTGAAGTGGTCGTCGGAGTTAGTGGCGGAGTTCGACCGTGATCGGCATGCGCGACAGAATCGTGAGGGACAAGGCGGCCAAGGCAGATCAGACGTCCAACAGAGGCTTGGAGGAGCGCCTGAATGAGAGGATGGACTCGGCTTTGGGTGTATGGGTGGCCCAGTTTAAAGCCGTTTTTTAGTCCCTACAATCCACGATGCAGGCTGGTGCAGGACTACCTTTCGGTGGTCCGGTCAGTGCTGCGGAGGGTGTTGCACCTGTACTACCTGTTGCGTTGGCTCAAGAGCCGACGGCAGAGGAGGAAGAGCTTTTGCTCATGGAGGATTCCGGCATGCCGAATCTTTCTGCGATGGCTGTACCTGGTACATCCCAAGGTTCTCCTTCGGGTTATGTACGGGTTTGCCAGCCGGGTGGTGATGTTGACGTTCTGTCGGGCATCTTCCATCCGGATTTTGTTCAGCCCGTGCTGCCGTTGGAGTCTTGTTTGACGGCATCCCGGCGCCGGTGGTTACGGGTTCCATCGGATTTCCGTTGGCCACCGTGAGTAATGCGGCTGTGATCCCGGCTCCCGTACTGGAGCCGATGGATTTCAGTGAGTCCGTGTCCGGTGAATCATTGGATACTGGAGCCACGAGTGCACGGTCTGCGGGCGTTGTTTACACTAGTAAGCAAGTTCACAGTCCTCAGCATGGATCGTTGGTGTCTGTCTCGTCCAAGGGCGAGAAAGAAGATGAGAACGGCAGTCCCTTGTTGGATGAGTCGTCATTTTCCACCGAGGCTGAATGGGTGCAGGTCCTTGAATGGATGTCCGGCCGTCTAGGGTTGGCATCAGATCAGGGATCTCAGCGCGATCCGGCAATGGAGCGGATGTCAGAGCGAGCGGCTAGCGCTCTGTCCAGTGGCTCTTCGGCCATGCCTGCTCTGCCTTTGGATACATTGACCTATGACATTTTGGAGGTGGCGGTGTATCGTATGGTCCAGCCAGACTTTACGCTTCCGAAGGCCCCGAAAGGGATTAGGAGTAGGGTCCGTTTTCCGGAGCAAGCCTATCATCAGTATGCCCGAGTCCCACGGCTTTCCATCGGGGGAGAGAGAGGTACTGAATAGGCCATTGGCTGGCAAGGCTAAGGGGCGTTCTCGTCCGTTAGTTTCCCAGACTAATAAAGATCCTTTCAATGAGTTGACCCTCATTGAGGATGCGGCAAGAGCTGCCATGGCGGTGCTTTCGCACGGCTGTACCGTCCTGCAGGGTATGCTGACCTGTGCGGCGGAAGGTGGGGTAGTGCCAGAGGCTGCTCCCGGAATTATCCGGGACACCATGCGCCTATCTCAGGATTGCCTGGCCAGGGTGATCACCAGATCATTGGCTGAGCGACGGAGAATGGCTCTCGATTTTGTAGAACCAGGACCTGAGATGAGGGCTGCATGGTCTTCCACGCCATTCATTGGTCCAGGCTTGTTCGGCGGCTCGGCACGGCAAGCCTTATCCAAGGTCGCGTCAATGGTTGCGGAACAAGAAGTAGTCGGCAAGTCATGGAAGTCGACGAAAAGGACTCAGCCGCAACAATCCTACTCGTTTGCCAAGAAACCACAGGGTGGCCATGGGGGACGGTCCTGGCGGGTTTCCGGCAGAATCTGCTCCGGTATCACCGGGAACGAGGGGAGTCGATGATCTTCACCTAGGCGAATTAACGTCGTCTCGTGCAATATCAATCGCGAATTGTGTGCAGATTCCTTCCGTCAGAGGCAGACTTCAACTGTGAAGTTCAAACCAGTGGGAACAGGTCGTGCAAGATTGTTTGGTCTGTCAATGGTTAAGAAACGGCTACGAACCGGACTGGCTCATCCGTCAATCCTTAGTTCCGTTAACATCGACTCCAGGGTGGACTCCCGTTCCAAGGGAATCCGATCGTCTGGAAGCCTTTTGCTCAGAAATCGAAAGTCTTCAGCGGAAGAATGCGATTCACTTAGTCCGCAATCAGTCATCCTCGGGCTTCTATTCGATGATGTTCCTCGTTCCGAAACGCACCCGAGGGTGGAGACCGATTCTCAATCTCAAACCGTTAAACAAGTTTATTCTGTCACCAAAATTTCAGATGGAGACTGTAGCGGCAATGATGTCAGGTTTGAGGAAGGGCATGTGGGAAGTGTCGATAGATCTGAAGGATGCATATTTTCATATTCCAATGTCAATTCCTTTTCAGAAATACCTTCGCTTTGCGTTCCAAGACAATGTTTGGGAATTCAATGCGCTTCCATTCGGCTTGACCACAGCTCTGAGGGTCTTCACCAAAGTGGTCCTCGCCATGACTTCTTATCTTCGCAGGAGAAACATAGCCGTTCATACTTACATAGACGACTGGTTGCTGAAGGCGGAGAATCCAGTCAATCTGCGCAACAATTTTCAGGTAGTCCTAGCCTTACTAAAGGATCTAGGATGGATTGTGAATCTAGAGAAATCAGAATTGACTCCATCCCAAGAGTTTGTTTATCTGGGAATATTTTTCAATCTCCGGGACGGCGTAGCTTTTCCGGCGGAGAGCAGAGTCAAGAGCCTGATTGCAGTTTTGGAGTCGGTTTCTCTAGGAGCCTATCTGATGGCGCGCCAATTTCTCAGAATACTGGGTCTACTAGTGTCTCTGGAGAAAGTGGTTCCTTATGCGGCACTCAGGCGCAGGCCGATTCAGATGTATTTAATGTCGTTCTGGTCTCAGAAAACGGATCCGTTATCTGTGAGAATTCCAGTCAAAGAACGATTGATATTCCATCTTCAGTGGTGGTTATCAGAACAGAATCTCCTGCAAGGTGTTCCTCTACAACCTCCTCAACCACAGATGTCCATCTTTACAGATGCGTCGACGATGGGTTGGGGAGCGGTATTGGACAATCGATCAGTGTCAGGGAAATGGGATCGGACCAATGCGCAGAAACATATCAATGTTCTCGAATTATTATCGGTGGTATTAGCACTTTGAAAGTTCGAGAATTTAATCCAAGACAAGATTGTCCTAATAAGGACAGACAACTCAATAGTGGTGTCTTATTTGAACCGCCAAGGCGGGACGAGGTCACCAGAGTTGTGCATGATGATTTGGAACCTTCTTCTGTGGTGCCAAGAGAGTAATATTATTCTTCGGGAAGCACACATTCCAGGAAGACTGAACATCTTAGCAGATGCGCTCAGTCGAAGGATGGTTTGTCGTCCGACGGAATGGCAGCTCAACCAATCGGTAGCGGAGGTTCTATTCAAACATTGGGCAAACCAAATGTGGATCTATTTGCGATGAAACTAAACGCAAAGATGGTCACATACGTGTCACCGATCCCGGACCCGCTAGCCTTGGCAGTAGACGCACTTGCGATAAGTTGGAAAGGAATGTACGCGTATGCATATCCTCCAACGATTCTCATCCCGAAAGTTCTGGCAAAGATAAGAGAGGGAGTATGCCAAGTACTACTGATCGCCCCTCATTGGCCACGCCGATCATGGTTTACGGGTCTGCAATCCAATCCCTCTTCCAGACCGAAGGGATCTAATCACTCAGAACAAGGGTCTGTGGCTTCACGACAGGCCGGAAATGGTCAAATTCATTGCATGGATGTTGTCAAGCAGCGTGCAATTGAGGGTGGCTTTTCTGAGCAAGCAGCGAAGTTTGTCGCATCAGCCAGAAGAGGGTTAACCACCAAAACATATAATTATAGAATCAACAAATTTGCAGAGTGGTGCCAGGGAAGAGATATTAATCCCTTATCTGCATCTGTTCAACACGTAGCAGATTGTATCTGTCATTTATACAAAGGTGAAAAACTTGTACCTTCAACCCTAGCAGCATATAAACATTGAAGGACTGGAGAATGACACTGAATGAAGTTATTAAAGGAATGAGCAATCTGCGACCTAGACAGCCAATTCCTATCCCAGCATGGAGTCTATCTCTTGTTCTACAGGTTTTAGGGCATGCTCCCTTTGAACTGATTAGCTCTATAGATATTAAACTGTTAACTATTAAATCAGTTTTCTTGGTTGCAGCAGAGTCGGCGAGGAGAAGCGAGATTCATGCGCTATCTGCCGATCAAGACCGTTTTGTCATCACTGGTGAAGGTTTAAGACTACTTCCACATCTTTGTTTGCTGGCAAAGAATCAGTCACTTAAATATCCAGGTCAACCGATCAATTTGCCAAGTTTAGTTAGACATGACCCAAACTCTTCTGCTTGGTGTCCTGTCAGATGTCTGAAAATGTATAAGAAACGTACTGAGGAGTGGAGAGACGACCCGAAATCTCTGTGGTTATGTCTCAAAGCTCCTCATTTGCGCGCCTTGAAAGATACTATTTCTCGTTGGATAGTTGATGCTATTCAGATGTCGTATAAGATTGCTACAGGAAAGCAGGTTGATCGTGCGAACGCCCATCAGGTCCGAGAATTAGCAGCATCATCGGCCCTTTTTAAGGGCGTCTCATTAGAGGAGGTGAGCACAATGGCATGCCGAGTCGTCATTTACTGATTTCTACCTTCGCGACATCTCCAGCGCACTTAATCCGGTAGCCGTCACCAATTTGTCGAACCTTAGTTAACCTACATCCAACCACTATTTCACAAACATCGCATGTTACTTCCTCCTGCACTGAGCAAGAGCCATGCACATGACCAGTGAACGACCGTGGATTGGGCCGAGCTCCTGGGATGATCAAGAAAGAACAAGCACTCAAAATGGTGAGTGTTTGCATTAATTAAGTGACTAATAATAATAATAATTTACTTAGTCGAAATACCAGACTGCTTAGGTAAATAGTCTGGTGTAAGAGTATACTTATCCTCTCAAACAGACGTTAGACTCATTCCAATTTGAAAACTTAATCGATATACTGTTAGTGTTTCAAAATTAGAAGTTGTAGTAGGTTCTTTGCACTCTACTGGACTGCCCTAGCTGAGACTTGGGGCTGACACGGGTCTGGTGGGTGTTGCATCCCCTTTTTTAGACAGCCCTCTGGATTCTGTGCGGACAAAAGAGGGGGGGGGGGGGGGGAGCGTGGGCTAGACCATGGACGTTTAGCACTCTATGAGTCAGATAGCAGAACCTAAGCGTATGCCAGGGTTCTAGTCTCTTCACAACCTTCTCTGTTGGATGGTTGATGAGTGCTGGTTCGAGCCTCACCTCCTCCCACCGGTATTTCTTGGCTGTTGAAATCCGGAGTTTATCATAATAGTACATCTGGTAAGTATTATTCGAAGTAGAATAAAAAAGCATCCGCTTTTGTTTCTACGAGAATTCTTAATACAAGTTTTACCAGATGTACTATGGCCCTGTCTCAGCCGCCCCGCTGAGGTGAGGCTGAACTGCTTTCGCTGTTTGTCAAGGCAAATATAAGACGAATCTGACTGTGATTGGGAATTGACTCGGTACCTGGGGCTATGGTAATTCCCGGACACAGTATGGGCAGGACCAGGAGAATGCAGAGTTTTAATTGTTTATTTTGAGCTAGACTAGATAATAGACATTATCATAATAGCACATCTGGTACGTATTAAGAATTCTCGTAGAAACAAAAGCGGATGCTTTTTTGATTCGCTGCTAGATGTGTGCGTGTTATGCAGGTGTATTTGTGTGTTGAAATATTGTACGAGTATATGCGGTGAAGTTATTAGTCCCCTACCGGTAAAACCTATAGCCTGTCACAGTTGGTTTTCCACACTTTTTTGTGGTCCTTCAACATGTTGAACTGAGAATTGCTACACTTCTTTGTTATGAGAAGTTACAGACCAAGTTCGAGTTTCAGGTGTATGTGTCAATTTTTTATGGAGTTATGCTCCCTTTCGACTTAAGAAATACGAAATATATCAGCTTGCCGCACTTTTTTCGCACTCCTTCAAGATACATGTACATGTATTTAAGGGAAAATTGGTACATTGCTTTAGTATAAGGAGTTACATGCACATATAGAGCAAGTTTGAGTTTCAGACATTTTCGTCACTTTTTCATGGAGTTATGCCCCCTTTCGACATGAAATACGAAAATATCCATTTTCCACACTTGTTCACACTCCTTTAAGGGAAAGTTGGTAGGTTGCTTTATTAGAGGGAGTTACAGAACAAGTTCGAGTTTCAGACATTTTCATCAACTTTCTATGGAGTTAATGCTTCCTTTCGACTTATAAAATACAAAAAATATTAGTTTCCACACTATTTTTCTCAGTCTCAAGATATTCAACTGAGAATTGGTAAATTAATTTGATATGACAAATTACGGAACAAGTTTGAGTTTCAGGAGTTTGCGGCAATTTGGATGGAGTTACGTCCCCCCCCCCCCCCTCGACTTATGAAATACAAAAAATATCACACTCCTTCAAGGGATTCAAATGAGAATTGGTAAGTTACTTTATTAAACCCACGGACAAACATGGCTATCTTCACTACACCTATGCACATCATGAATCCACCAAGGACACCAGCCCCTCTGGCCAGTTCCAAGACGCAGGATATGCAGTAACACCATTGACTTCGAGAAATACGCTCAAAATACCAGCAAACACTATTGAGACCAGAGGCTACCCCATTGACAAGCTAATCGACAGCTACAACAGAGCACTACAACAACAAAGGACGTCCTCACCCCACAGAGGACGAAAGCCAACATCAACACACGCATCCCACTGATCATAGACTTCCACACAGAAAGTCTCAAACTAAAGAAAATTATTAAAAGACACTGGGACCTACTACAAACCAGCCCAAAATGCAGAGACACAGTTACCGATAAACCTCTATTTGGCTGTAGAAGAAACCCGACATTTAAAGACAAACCGGTCAGAGCTGACAAAAAGGGATAGCAAGGAAACACAATTGCCAATAAAATTGAAGACTGCCCGAAAACAAAGTGTACATTCTGTATAGATCAAGGTCCTTCATGAGTATACACACGCACGCGCACATGCACGCACGCACACGCACACACACACACACACACACACACACACACACACACACACACATAAAATTAAAGGCCACTGCAACACTCGCAATGTGTTCTATCTACTTACCTGCAAACTATGCAAGAAACAATACATAGGAGAAACAAAACGTGAATTCCAAACAAGGACTAAAGAACACTTCAGAGATGTCAAAAACCACAAAGACAGCCCTGTTGCAAACAATTTCAACCTCCAAGACCACAAACTAACACGCATCTGCTACAGAATCACCGAGATTCTATGTGATGACCAGGGCTGTAACGAACATTCGTTGGTTCGGAAAATCGCAAACCAAGGGAAGACGAACCATGGTTCGGTTCGCTTGCATGGGATTTGTGTGGTTCATGAATCATACATAAGCTAACCCTTTTACCGATGAATTCCGATATCTAATTTTAGGAAAACCATACAGGAAAAATGTTGCATATTTTGAAATTAATTTGACTAGAAGCAGTTGCTGCTTAAGGCATCAACAGCTTCTAGTCAAATTTATTCCAAAATATTCAACAGAGTAAGTTTTATATCAGAGAGAATTGACTTTTTCAGGGATTTGTCGGTGAAAGGGCTAATTGACAAACAATCTCTGAATGTCCTCTAAGCGTGATTTACGAATATGACCATGAACGGAACTTAGCTGGCTATGAATCTTATATAATATTGTTTTCTAACATTTGTCAGAACTTGTCATTTGTGTTTTTCTACCATTTAGCCAGTAAAGCCACCTGCCTTTAAATGTTATTTTCTGTTAGGAGGAATTTCTCACATACAATAGCATATTAAAAAGGTTTGTGAACTAGTTCGTGGTTCGGATAGCTGTATCATGAACTGGTTCTGTTCGTGAAAATCTTCACGAACCTCAGCCCTTGTCATGACCCTGACAGTGAGGAAGCCACCACTTCCAGAAAGGGCAGTGAAGCTTACTGGATCCACCAACTACATACTATGAATCCAATTGGTATTAATCATGCAGATTGGTAACCCCTACATGCTTTCTGGCAGTACAGAACCATTTATTATAAGGCGTTATAGAGCAGGTTTGAGGTTCAGACATTTTCGTCAATTTTCCACTGAGTTATGCCCCATTTCAACTTTTGAAATACAAACGATATTAGTTTTCCACAATTTTTTCCGCATCCCTTCAAGATATTCAACTGAGAATTGGTACATTGCTTTGGTATGAGAAATTACAGAATAGGTACAAGTTACAGGTGTTTGCATCACTTTTTTATGGAGTTATGTCCCCTTTTGAATTATGGAATACAAACATAGCAGCTTTTAAGACTTTCGTTCTCCTTCATCATATATAACTGAAACTTGGTATATTGCTTTGTTATGAGAAGTTACACATCAAGTTAGAGTTTCAGCTGCTTCTGTCAATTTTTAGTGGCGTTATTGACTCTCAATCTCTAAAGATTTATATCACCAAGTAGGGGCCATTGGACATGTAATATGAAGCAATGCTTACAGACTGCTTGTTTTAAGAAGATTGCCATATGCCAGTTGCAGTAATATCGCAAAAAAACCTTTTCACATGACATATGAAGATTTAATTCATAATCACAACATTGTCAGACACCATAGGTAAAGTACTGCTGGGCCGTTAGTCTGGAGAGAGCGTAGATGTAATTTTATTTATTTGAACAAAATTTTCTGTATGATTTTGAGGAAAATATCAAATTTACGAATAATTTTGAAAATTAATTTAGTCCATACAGAACATTTCAAAAATATATTAAGGGTGCATAATTACTGCATATTCACATCAAAATGCTTAAAAATTAAATTGTTGAAATTATATACTTTTAGAGGCTTAAACTGTGCGCCTCAATGTAATGAAACGAAATAAATCTTAACATATGATGATTTCATTCCATATAAATAAATTTTGTAGGTTTAGTTGTGAATTTGAATTAGGGACTCGTACCTCTAATTCAATTTGATAACTTCATAAATTATATTAATTTATACGTGATGAAATCATCATATACTAAGATTTATTTCGTTTCATTACACAATTTAAGCGTCTAAAAGTATATAATTTTAACAATTTGGAGCCATTCTGCTGTGAATATGCACCTTTAATGCACGAAAGGGTTAAAAACATTTTTGGGTAAATGTACATCAGCATAAGACTCATTTTGAAAATTTAGCAGTGAAGTGAATGTGGTAAGGTTTCAAATATACATGAGTCTTTTCTTCAAAAGCCAGTTTTGACATTGGCCAATAAAGAGGTTACAAATGTCTATGAAAACATCTACAGTACAAGATCAGAAAACAAATCCTTGACAACTGTTGAACAAAGTCACTCGAATTTGCACACTCCTTGAGAGTTTTCAGAGTGATCTATGGGAAATGACCAGTGGTTTTAAATTAAGCTGGAAGTGTGACTAGCCTGCAGGACTAGTGATCACTAGAGCTCTTAGCCCAAATATTACGGAACAGTGGCCTTATGTTATTCAGTCCATTTTTGTAAGAAAACTGGCATAATTTAACTCTTTAACCATTTTATGACAAAATTTTGTAACAAAATTACAATATTTGCTTATTGAATGTCCATTTGCAGGCCAAGTGAAGACTATTTTTGAAAATTTATCGCTGAAATGGTGGACTCGTTTACCGAGCCAGTCATTCCAGTCGTAAAATTTCAAAAATTGCAAATGAACATTCCTCAAGACCATTGCAGCAGCCGGTTTTGGCTTCGTCATAAAAGGGTTAATGATCAGATTTGGTCCAAAAATGTTTAATTTTCTCAAAGAGTATTGCATTTGAAAATTGATTACTGGAATGGCTGGCTCGATTAATAAATTGATAAATTTTCAAAAATATCCTCCTCTTGGTCTACAAATGGACATTTTTCAAGACCACTTCAGAGGCCGTTTTCACATGCTCAACAATGGACCTTTCTATTTTTTAACTATGCCCCGCACATCTCTAGCCAAGCTCCACCCCCACCTTGATCATGTTGGGATTGGTCGATCTCTAAACTCGCTGACTATCAATTTCCAGAAAACTATACTGGTAAGCTGTTGAATATTTTGAAACTAATTTGATTGGGTGCTGTTGCTGAATATGGCAGCAACAGCACCCAGTCAAATTAATTTCAAAATATTTGACAGCATGTTTATTAAATAGTAGAGACATACAATTTGTACAATGTGTTGGACTATTAAGAGTTAAAGACTATGTGTAGAATCATTTATGACGTAATGAATATGATGTCATCCTACACGCCGCTTAGCTGATTATGATGTCATCCTACACTCTGCTTAGCTGATTATGATGTCATCCTACACGCCGCTTAGCTGATTATGATGTCATCCTACACTCTGCTTAGCTGATTATAATGTCATCCTACACGCCGCTTAGCTGATTATGATGTCATCCTACACTCTGCTTAGCTGATTATGATGTCATCCTACACTCTGCTTAGCTGATTATAATGTCATCCTACACGCCGCTTAGCTGATTATGATGTCATCCTACACGCCGCTTAGCAGATTATGATGTCATCCTACACGCCGCTTAGCTGATTATGATGTCATCCTACACTCTGCTTACCTGATTATAATGTCATCCTACACGCCGCTTAGCTGATTATGATGTCATCCTACACTCTGCTTAGCTGATTATGATGTCATCCTACACTGCTTAGCTGATTATAATGTCATCCTACACGCCGCTTAACTGATTATGATGTCATCCTACACGCCGCTTAGCTGATTATGATGTCATCCTACACTCTGCTTAGCTGATTATGATGTCATCCTACACGCCGCTTAACTGATTATGATGTCATCCTACACGCCGCTTAGCTGATTATGATGTCATCCTACACGCCGCTTAGCTGATTATGATGTCATCCTACACGCCGCTTAGCTGATTATGATGTCATCCTACACGCCGCTTAGCTGATTATGATGTCATCCTACACGCCGCTTAGCTGATTATGATGTCATCCTACACGCCGCTTAGCTGATTATGATGTCATCTTACACGCCGCTTAGCTGATTATGATGTCATCCTACACGCCGCTTAGCTGATTATGATGTCATCCTACATGCCGCTAGCTGATTATGATGTCATCCTACATGCCGCTTAGCTGATTATGATGTCATCCTACACGCCGCTTAGCTGATTATGATGTCATCCTACACGCCGCTTAGCTGATTATGATGTCATCCTACACGCCGCTTAGCTGATTATGATGTCATCCTACACGCCGCTTAGCTGATTATGATGTCATCCTACACGCCGCTTAGCTGATTGTGATGTCATTACTCTAGAAAGGTTCATTAATAACGGTTTGATATATCAAATAGTTACTAGCCCGCCAGGCTGCTCACTCACAAATTGTACTAATCCTGGTAAATTTCTACTAGTCTCGTGCTAGCGGTCTAGCATTAATTTCAAACCCTGTAATTACTGTCTTTCCATTCATTTACAGACACTTGAATCACTGAAGAAAGAGCTCATCCCGTTAGTTGCAAAACTGTTCAGTTACAAAGACCTGCCACCAGTAAGGAGAGATTAAATTAGTTTGATTTATTATTTCGCCACAATGCTTTTGCTGGTTAATTTTGATAATGAAAATTACAATTTTTACTTAGTTAATGTGCACTTGCAGGTGAAGAGACGATTATTTCTGAAGATTTACTATTGGAATGCCTGGCTCAACTAGATAACCGAGCCAGTCATTTCTAGTGGTAAATTTTCAAAAATAGTCTTCTCTTGGCCTGTAAATGAAATTTTCGTTATCAATCTTGACAATAAATGGTTAGCCCTTTATCCCTCAAATTTGTTCAAGTATATTTCAATTTTCTTATAGAAACTTCCCATTTGCAGGTCAAGAGATCCTGATTATTTAAAACAATTTACAACTGGAATGAATGGCTCAGGTATGGAGACAGTCACTCCAGGGGTAAATTACAAAAAAAATCTCTGCCTATAAATGGTCATTTCTTAAGAGCACTGCAGAAGTTGTGTGTTAAAAGGCTAATACAATGTATGTTTTCCCAGAAGTCCATGCTCATAGTTCCAATGTATGTTTTCCCAGAAGTCCATGCTCATAGTTCCAATGTATGTTTTCCCAGAAGTCCATGCTCATAGTTCCAATGTGTTTTCCCAGAAGTCCATGCTCATAGTTCCAATGTATGTTTTCCCAGAAGTCCATGCTCATAGTTCCAATGTGTTTTCCCAGAAGTCCATGCTCATAGTTCCAATGTATGTTTTCCCAGAAGTCCATGCTCATAGTTCCAATGTATGTTTTCCCAGAAGTCCATGCTCATAGTTCCAATGTATGTTTTCCCAGAAGTCCATGCTCATAGTTCCAATGTATGTTTTCCCAGAAGTCCATGCTCATAGTTCCAATGTGTTTTCCCAGAAGTCCATGCTCATAGTTCCAATGTGTTTTCCCAGAAGTCCATGCTCATAGTTCCAATGTATGTTTTCCCAGAAGTCCATGCTCATAGTTCCAATGTATGTTTTCCCAGAAGTCCATGCTCATAGTTCCAATGTATGTTTTCCCAGAAGTCCATGCTCATAGTTCCAATGTATGTTTTCCCAGAAGTCCATGCTCATAGTTCCAATGTATGTTTTCCCAGAAGTCCATGCTCATAGTTCCAATGTATGTTTTCCCAGAAGTCCATGCTCATAGTTCCAATGTGTTTTCCCAGAAGTCCATGCTCATAGTTCCAATGTATGTTTTCCCAGAAGTCCATGCTCATAGTTCCAATGTGTTTTCCCAGAAGTCCATGCTCATAGTTCCAATGTATGTTTTCCCAGAAGTCCATGCTCATAGTTCCAATGTATGTTTTCCCAGAAGTCCATGCTCATAGTTCCAATGTGTTTTCCCAGAAGTCCATGCTCATAGTTCCAATGTATGTTTTCCCGGAAGTCCATGCTCATAGTTCCAATGTATGTTTTCCCAGAAGTCCATGCTCATAGTTCCAATGTATGTTTTCCCAGAAGTCCATGCTCATAGTTCCAATGTATGTTTTCCCAGAAGTCCATGCTCATAGTTCCAATGTATGTTTTCCCAGAAGTCCATGCTCATAGTTCCAATGTATGTTTTCCCAGAAGTCCATGCTCATAGCTCCGCAGTTAGATTTAGAGTCAGAATCAGTCTGTGGCTTTGGCTGCTTAATTTATGATTTTTGTTGTCACAACTTGAGTGTATACATGTATGCAGTGCTCACTATTGAACTATTTATTCGTTAAAATTGGTTTAAAATTATATATATATATTAATTTTGAAATTTTACCACTTGACTATAAAGCTAACTGGTTATTCGACTGCTAAATCTTCAGAAATAGTATTCTCAAGACCTGCAGATTTTTATGGACATAACAATCTGCAGGTCTTGAGAATACTATTTCTGAAGATTTAGCAGTCGAATAACCAGTTAGCGTTATAGTCGTGGTAAAATTTCAAAATGAATCCCTTGTGGAAATTGAACATTCCTCAAGACCAATGCATTTGGCCGACTTGACCATTAGCGGTTATAATGTGATGGTTAGCTTTTTGTCCCTCCCGGAAAAACTTTGTTGGGAATATGCATTATAGCGATCAGCATGTGTGCGTATATGTTTGTGTGTATGCGTGTGAGAATTTCTTGTCAACAGTTGTCCTACAGTTTTGTTGCCATTCTGTTGAAACTTGCCAAGTGTTATCATTACCACATGAACATGGGCATCTGCTTTTCTCATGGCTGGGAAATGTTTCATTACAGTTAACCACTTTAAAAATCTTGAAGCCAGAATGACTGCATTGCCAATCATTTCTTGTCAACGGAACTCCTCCTACAGTTTAGCTGCGATTCTTTTGAAACTTTGCAAGTGTTATCATTACCATGTGTGGATGAACATGTCCTATCCAGATGCCTGTATGTACATCCATCTCTCCAGAATCACTCTGTCTGTCTGTCTGTCTGTCTGTCTGTCCATCTCTGACAATCATTTCTTGTCAACGCAACTCCTCGTAAAGTTTGCAATGGATTAACCTGAAATTTGAATTTGATGCACATTATCAGTATCAGATGTGCATGTGCCCGGGAACTTATTCATTACAGAGTTATCCCCCTTTAAATATCTTGAAAATGATGCATAATTTCAGAATACCTGCATGGAATCATGCAAAATTTCTTCATCATAGACCCTGATTGTTCTTGTTACTACTGGTGAGGTGATATAGCGGTCAGCATTTTTGTCAGTCTATCTGACCATCCCAATGTCTGTTTGTCCATTTGTTTGTAATCATTTCTTGTCGACGCAACTCCTACAGTTTAATTGTGATTCCCGTGAAATTTGCTAAATGGTACCAGTACCACCTGAAGATGGATATGTGCCTCTTTCGGCAAATTCCTTCCATATTTGCCTGCGTTATCGCCCCTTATGTAAAATTCATCAAATTTCTTTTTCGGCCCAGATCTTCAAGATGCTCGCAATCTTTGTTCACTGTTACTATTGCTTTAATATATGCAGTGCTATCGATGCAATCTATCAATATTCTCCAAAGTTAGCTCCCCTGAAATAATTTAAGTTCATCAAAATTGTCTGAATTTGAAGAACGAGTGCTATGATTCCATTTCGAAGAAATTCATCCTTATTTGCCTGTGTTAGCCACCTTAAAAAAAGCATAATCTTTTGAACGCAATTGAACCTGTACTTGCAAATCTTCCTCTGTGGATATATTAAGGCGAAATGCGAATTTGGTAAATGTTAATGTTTTTCAATTGACATTTAATCCTTTTGTGGTGAAGCTCACCAAAATTGGCCTCTGCAGTGGTTTTGAGGAATGTCTGTTTGCAGGCGAAGATAATTGTGCCAGCCATTCCACTGGTAAATTATCAAAAATAGTCTTCTCTTAGCCTGCAAATGGACATTCAATAAGCAAATATTTAGGGTTTTTTTTATCAAATTTAGTCGTTAAATTGTTAATTCATCAGGGGCTGATTGATCTCAATAAAACTTCAGATTTGTTCTATATCATCATTGCAGTCTGTATCACAGTGAAAATGAGTTTCAAATTTTTTGTCTGTTTTTACATGACTTTTTATTTTTTTTGCCCACCAAGAATGTTACAGTTTTTCAGTGAACATTTATATTGTAGCAATAAGCCTAGAAGGGAATTTTAAGAAAAAATACAGTGATAGTCTTCTGCGAAGCCACCATTTTAGCCTGATAATCGCAACCACCATTATTTGGCATTCTATTTCTCTTGCTGTTGTAAAACTGCTCAATATAAAACCATGTGAATTCCCGTAACACTAACGGTCATTCGGGGAGACAGTTGGCAGCGGTATTAGCGTAGTCGACTGGTAATCAGCCGGGCGGGGTTCAAATCCTGTTCGACTCTCAGGTGATCAGGTGGCTGGCGAGCAATCGGTGGAAACATAGGTAATCTCTTTCACTCCTCATTCCTCGTTGCCCTTCTCCACCCAGTGGTAAATTTGCAAAAATGTGTCAAGAGCATTCTTTTGGCATGCAAATGGACATCCACTACATAAAATCATTGAGTTCCTTAACCATTAAAGACTTAACAAACTATTTATAGAACATGTTCAGAAATAACTTAATAAATGTACTCTTGAATGTTTGAGCATAATTGTATTGGAAGATAGTTTGTTGTTTTCTTTAAGCGTGATTACTTATTCACGAGCTGTACTGTACTGGCCAATGATGTATTGACGTTATTGAACTGAGCAGTGAGCAGTGAGGATAATAATCATTAATTCTGCACACTTCTTGTATTTCCAGGATATAACATTGGCAAAAGTGAAGATTGCCGAAATGAGACAACAGTTGGTATGTGATCCATTAGTTGTCCCCAGTTATTTACCTATGTTGGTAAAATTGAAATAATTGTGATGTGTGTGTGTGCATGTATGTTCATGTGCGCATGCACAGGTGTGGGCACGTGTATGTGTGCGTGCGTCTTCACATGTTTACGTATACGTGAGTGTATCTGCGCAGGTATGCGTGAGGTTATGAATGTGTACCTTGGAGGAGTTTGGAGATCACTTCTGTGGAAAAAATATAGGAAATTAGTTTGCCAAAAACTTTTTCTTCTTATTGTGTCTAAAAACAGACTCCGGACTACCAAGTGTATGTAGCAGGTTAATGCTAACAACCGGGTCATGAGATTGATATACTTACGAGAGAATTCTGACATATAATGTTTGCCAATGAAATTAATTGGCTGACATTGACTATTAATTGACTATGCTTGAAAACATGTTAAAGAATTAAGCGATCCCAGCTTCCGTATATGCAAAGATTCCTATCACCAGACAATTAGATTGTCAAACAGGTGTCCACTTGAAAATGAGATATGGGGAATTCATCGGTGAAAGGGTTACGGTTTTGTTTCGATATTTTGAAATTAATTGGGCTGGAAGCCATTGCTGCCTAGGTTAGCAAGGTCTTCCAGTCAAATTAATTTCAAAATATCCAACAGTTAATTAATCCTCTACCGGTAAAACTGGGGGGTGGGGGGGGGGGAGGGGAACTATAGGTTTGCACTCAGTCTGTCCATCTGTCGCAGTTGGTTTTCCGCACATTTTTCGCAGTCCTTAAGCTATTCAACTGAGAATGGATACATTGCTTTTTTATGAGAATTTACAGGCCAAGTTTGAGTTTCAGGCGTATGCATCAATTTTTGATGGAATTATGGCCCCTTTCGGCTTATGAAATACGAAAAATATTACTTTTAGTTGTGTCCCCTCTCGACTTATGAAATACAAACATATCAGCTTTCACAACTTTTTAGTCCTCCTTCACCATACATGTATATATCTGAAACTTGCTTTATTGCTTTTGTTGTGAGAAGTTACAGAGCAAGTTTGACTTTCAGATGTTTCTGTCAACTTTTAATGCAGTTTTTGACTGTCAATCTCTAAAGATAGGATTTATATCACCAGGTAGGGGACATGTATTGTACAGCTTGATTGTTTTGTTTCTGGCACATGCCTGACAACACATTGCCTGCAATTTGGTTTCAATATTTTCCACGGTGACAATTATCTTTCCTGAAGTCATTTCACCAATAAATTCCCAGTATCTCAATCAACCTCAGGGCAAACAAACAAAAATGTAGTTGAATATTTTGAAATTAATATGCCTGGAAGCCATTGTTGTTTCAAGTCATATTAATTTCAAAATTTTCAACAGAATATGGTATGTATGTATCATAAGGAATGTACTTTTTCAGAGATTAGTCATTGAAAATGTTAAAGTTTGTCAGGATTCATCCGGAATATAACTTTTGAAGAATCCATTAATTGATTTAGTTCAATTATTCATACATGTAACTTTTGACAGGAGCTCATATTAGCCTGTATTTCAGCGACTCATTTTCCACAATTATCCCCACTGAAAGATAATTTGTGCATCCTTTCAAGGCTGTGACTCAAGTATTGTAGAGGACCTCGTTTTGGATTGCATTCCATCCATAACCACCAGAGTTATCTCCCCTAAAAATTCCATAATTTATCAAAGATTTGGTTTCTGCTCGATACATTTAACCATCTAATTGCCAAGACATCAAAATTTAGCCTCTGCAGTGGTCTTGAGGAGTGGCCATTTGCAGGTCAAGAGCAGAGCATTTTTGAAAATTTATCAGCAACATCGTCCACCGAAATTGTTTTAAAATGTACACCAGTTTCTTTGCTACTGACAGCGTAAAAAGATAGAATGTTAACATCTAAGTGGTAAGGGTTAATAGTTTAGTTATTGTCTATTTCAGACCGACCTGGAGGAGCAGATCTTGCAGAAGATTGACTTGATGCACATGTAGGTATACAGGAGCCATACATGAAAGATTACGCGGGAAATGTGCAGGGAACACATGCATTAGACATACACTGTAGATGCATGTATGCATGAATGATTATTCTGGAGACATGCAGGGTACATTACGCGAGAGACACAATACATGAGAGGCAATGGTCATGGAGAAAGCAGCGCATCCTATTTATTCTTGGAGTGAAATGAAAATCTGAAACCTGGTGATCAATTTGAAGACAAAACGCTTAAAATGGACGCTATCAAATGCCATAAGATCTCTTCTTATATTGTCATTGAACATGTCTTAGCGGTCGTTTATGCCAAACTGTAGAAACCAGTAATTTTGATGCCATTTATGGGTAAGCTATCCCTTGACATCATCTGAATTCTTCAGGACTTAAAGGGTAACATGTTAGCCAGGTATGGTGGTCATCTAATAAAAACTCACAGTTTAAATAGTCTCAGTGTCATGTGTTGTCATTTAATGCTTTAACACTCATATCAGCCAAAAACGACTTATGCAGTGGTCCTGAGAAATGTCCATTTGCAGATAAAGAGAAGACTATTTTTGAAAATTTACCGCTGGAATGACTGGCTCGATAACTGAGCCTGTCATTCCAGTGGTAAATTTTCAAAAATAGTCTTCTCTTTGTCTGCAAATGGACATTTCTTACGAGAAAATTGAAATTTTCTTGAATAAATTCAATGGTTAAAGATCCATTGTAGAAATTTGCATACATTTTTATGGGCTTGGATTATTTAGAAGCTGACAGGGACCTATCCATAGGAAGCAACAGCTCTCAAGTCAAAGTCACTTCAAAATATTAAACAGAATATTTTATATCCTTGAAAATGAGTTCGTATTTGGTCATTTGGGTTGAAATGGATAAAGGATTACGAGGTTTCACATAAGAGCGTGGGATATAAATATCACACATTCCATTTTGATCGTTATCATCCGCCGTCAAAGATCCTTTGGTTTACCCTTTAATGGTCAAAATGTTGTCAAGAAAATCAAAATATTTGCTTATTGAGCGGCAAATCCATTTGCAGGTCAAGAGAAGATTGTTCTGAAAATATATCACTGGAATGACTGGCTCAGTTATCAAGCCAGTCATTGCAGTGATAAATTCTTTTAAAAATAGTCTATTCATTGGCAAGACATTCCTCAAGACCACTACAGAGGCCCTTAAATGGATAATGGTCAAACCTACCAAATTTGGCTCGAAGGACCATATGGTGGTAGGCTCCAGAATGTCTTCAGAATTTTGATTGGTCAATTTCTTGGGTGAAAATCTTACATTTTATGACAAATTTACTGGAAAGTAAAAATGGATCTCGTCCTTAACCGCTTTGTGGATTTTAACCAAATGTGGCTTGAAGGATTCTACCGTGGTAAGCTCTAGAACTTCTATTCAGAATTTTGATTGGGCATTTTTTTGGGTGGCCATCTTGGATTTACTGAAGATTTTCCTGAACCATTTAAAACCTAACTCCTTAATCAATAGCCTGATTACAATGGAACTTGGGTGGAACAATCCTATGGCATTAGACTTCAACATATCAAATGAGAATTTTCATTGGTCAATTTGTCTGCTGGCCATCTTGGATTTTCCTAAAATTATCCATAATGTCTATTTAAATGCAAATAGTTTGAATGCTAATTGTCCAAGTGAGCATCACAGGCCTGTCGCCCTCATGTCTCGTAACATTTTATAATTGAGTGAATCTCATGTCTCGACTGTTATGTACATATCGTTTGTAAATTATAAATAAATAATCTTTTATGAATCCATCTATGAAATGATTCTGTTTATTATAATATAAGAAAAAGCCCAAACCATTTTTAACCTTTGAAACTCCAGCGTATCGATTTCGAGATAACTATATGGGTAACCAGTTGAATGTTTTGAAACTAATTTGACTGGTATTGTTGCTGCCCTAGGCTGGACGTATGATTAGGTGGCATGCTTCAAAACATATATGTACAAATCTGATTACCGGTAGTCACTTTTTGGTAGGCATCGTGGATTTTCATGAGCCTCTGGAAATCAACCCCGTCTTAGTGCTGGGGTTTTTCAGACAAGATATTCAAGGGATAATATCTCTGGACCAGCTAAATATTTTGACACCCTTTTTGGCTGTAAGTTGTACTACCAAGTTGTTGGTGGCTTAGCCACCAACAACTTTCAGTCAAATTGTTTTCAAAATATTCAGCAAGTCAAGAGATTTTGCTGATTGAAATTATTGTCCGGTAGCTTGCAGCAACGAGCCAGTTAAGACTCTTTTTCCTAACCACTGTACCAATTTTGATAAAACTTGCCTGGAAACACCCTAACACAATGTACGCTTGCACGATTACCTGATTAAATCGAAAATCACGATTATTTTTTATATTGTGAATTTATAGAATAAAAAAATTAAATAATCGAATAATCGTGAATAATTTCTACTGTATAAAATATTTCAAATCCTACAACTTAATTACTGTTTAATGCGATCACAAATATTGAGTTTTTGCTCAGTGAATGTATATCATTTGTAGGCCAATAGAGAGATATGTTTTGAAAATGTATCACTAGAATCGAGCTTTGAGCATTACAGTAATACATTTTCAAAAATTCAAAGAAAAATTGCAGCTTTCGTCGCTCATATATACCTTTGTTATTACAGTCGGGTAAGTTGTACCAAGGCTGATTTAATCAAGTAATCACAATTATTCTTAAATAATCAATCCTGATAATTCAATCGTAATCGCACACGCCTAGCTGATAGCCATCTTAATCTTCTGAAGATGTCAAGAAAATCATTTAATAGATTACTCCTCAATAATCACCAGGCCTTCAGAACTGTAGGGTAAACGGTTGAATATTTTGAAACTAACTTGGCTGGAGTGTGTTGGTGCCATAAGGCTGCACCAGCTCCCAGTCAATTTAATTTCAAAATATTCAACAGAAATTTATGAAATTGTAAATGGGTTTTCGATTTGGCCTTTTTGGTTCAAAGGGTTACATGACATTAACAACTGGATGGATTTCAATCATACTGATGTTTCAGGTGTTTCTCCTTAGTGTTGTTCCAATTAATTGATTTGATCAATGATTGATTGATTTGATCAATGATTGATTGATTTGATCAATGATTGATTGATTGATTAATTTGATCAATGATTGATTGATTTGATCAATGATTGATTTGATCAATGATTGATTGATTTGATCAATGATTGATTGGTTTGATCAATGATTGATTGATTTGATCAATGATTGATTGGTTTGCATGATCAGCCAAGCTATCGATCATGATTTCAGAAATCGATTTTGGTTGTTGATAAATTGACTTTATTAATATATTTTAACTGGTCAAGCTAGAAAACGAATACGTTTTGGAAGAATTTAAATTTAATTGTTACAACTAATTTAATTGTTACTCCTTAGTCTAAGACATTAATTCTTTCAGCACTGAAATAGTATGTTAATTTCAAAGCTACCATACCAATAACATGTTGAATATTTTGAAACTGATTTGAAGACATACCTGCGACTTTGTTTGAAAGGGGTAGTTATCCTTGAACATGCTATAATTACTGCATTCAAAATGGGTAAAAAATGATAACCTGTTATGATCAATCATTAACTGATCATCGGTTAGTATATAAAACCAATCATCGATCACAAAAATAGTACCAATTCCCAACACTATTTCTCAGGCTGTGTGCCTCTAGCTGCCTATCTGATTCTAGTCTGATCCATATCTTCAATGGATTTCTGCCTACATTCACAATGGATTTCTCAGTGGATATTTTAGCAGAAGCCCAGTGTCATAATTCATTTGCTAAACTCTGTCCATATCAACCAGTTTTATCTCTATTGAAAGAATTTGTTATAATTTTCTTGTCCAAACTATATTTCAAAGGGTGTTGGATTTACCATCGTTGATGTATATAAGAATCGATGTTAACCATTTCAACAATGAATTCCCCATATTTCATTCTCAAGGCAACTATACAGGAAGTGTTGAATATTTTTAGAATAATTTGACTGGAAGTCATTGCTGCCTTACTCAACAATGGCTTCCAGTCAAATTAATTTTAAAATATTCAACAAAATAAGTGTTATAGCGTAAAAAATGGACTTTTTCAGGGATATGTCGGTAAAAGGGTGTTTACCGTATATTAAATTTCTAGATCTGTAAGCTAATATATCTTATTTAAGATAAATGATAATTAGCTGCATTGATCCAAGAATACTCTAGAATATACCTATAATGTTTTGAGATTAATTTGACGGGGAGATGATTCTGTTTAAAAGCAGGAAAATGTTTCGCTCCAGTCAGTTTCAAAATCTTTAACAGGTTTCCTGTCAATTTATCTTGAATTTCACGCGCTGTCATTTCAAAGTTTACGTCATGGGAGTTAATTTCCTAATGGTAAAATAAAGATTAACTTATTAAGAGTTATATCCCCTTTCTCATTTATTACTACCTTTTTGTCATAGTGAATTTACCTCTGATGTTAATATCCTATCTTACGGTGTCAATAGCAAAGAAACTAATGCACATTTTTCAACAATTTCTACGACAGCACCATCTTCCACCAAATTTGTTGAAAAATAAATACCGATTCATCTTTTACTTTAATTTGAAAATTAAAAATTTTGACAACAGAGTTGTAAGGGTTAAAAATGTATTGTTTTTGGTCACTAGCGGTTAAAGTTTTAAAACGAATAAATGGCCGTATTCCCGGAATCATATACCCTGCAACTTGCAATGTAAAACAAGAAATAGGCTGATGGGGAATAGAGGGGCTATGAACCACCTACCTTTTTACGACATTTTAAAAGAAAACTGGTCATTATGCTATATTGCCCGTGTGTGCGTGCGTGCATTGGTTGCACCCCCAAGGGTGAAGGGTCAAATGATCAAAGCAGTGAACATCAGCATTTGCGATGATGCGTCATCGACCGAGCAATCTAGTACACATGTTGGAATCGATGTGACATTGAAACCCAAATCCCCAGAATTAGAGCTAGGTTATATTGGCATTGGGGTGATCAGAATCTATATTTCAGTTAATTATGCAAGTAAGCTGTTGAATATTTTGAAACTAATCTAACTGTTGCTGGCTATGGAGCATATAAATACAGCCATATGGCAGCAACACCCCCAGTCAAATTAGTTTCAAAACATTTTGTTGCTGGCTATCAACCATATAAATACGGCCCTATGGCAGCAACTTAGTTTTAAAATATCCAACCCGAAGTTAATTAAGTTGTAAATTTATCAATGGCATGTATACAATTTGTACACTTTCCTGGCATACATATTGATTTTGCTGATGGAGCTAGAGCAGTTTGTCATAATAGGTTACAGTCACACGGCTTCCCCCATGGAACTCTAATAATGAGACCAAAGAATCTTGCTGCGATGTGAAAACTGCATACAGGGCTAGAAATAAGAATTTTGTTCAACATGCACAGAGTACATCTAACATTTGGATTTTGCTTACACAGCAAAAAATCTAAATGCACATAAATTAATGCGTTCACCTGACACCAATGACTTCCCTATGCTTCAGCTTCAACACCCTATTGAGGAAAACTGCTCAATATTTTGAAATTAGTTTGACTAGAAGCCGTCGCTGCCTAAGGCAGCAACGTCTTCCAATCAAATTAATTTCAAAATATTCAACAGAATCAGTTTTATATCGTAAAGAATTAACTTTTTTTCATGGATTTGTCAGTGAGAGTTAACATTATAGATTATCAGCCAGAAATGTGCATGCACTCTGTGCACCCAGTATTACAAGTTTACCTGCACCAGCCATCATTTACCTGCATTGTACATGTAAAAGGACCTTTTTTCAACCCCCCCCCCCCCCTGCCATAGGATATGCAATATGTGATCATTGTAAAACAAGCGATACATACAGCCAATGATAGGACCAAATGCATTTGTGATGATACAGATGTACAGTACAGGATTAATTCTACTTGTGTATCTTTTCATATAGATTGATCTTAAAGAGCCAAATTCACACAAAATGCATGGATCTCAGGGGGGTGGGGGGGGGTGGTTTCTGGATGATAGCTCCATTACCCTTTATTGGATCGCTTTGAAACATCATAGGGTGGTTGAGGTGGGTCTGGGGAAGAAACCTATCAAATTAAACGATAAAAGCTCTATTACCTTTAATGGGATCACATAGAAACTTCATGTTGTTGTACTCTATCTGAGGAAGAAACCTATCGAGAATGATGATGATCCGAAATCCAAGTTGGCTGCCAGCCACTGCTGGGCATCTTGAAAATTGCTTTCCGGGTGAAATCTCTTACCTTTTATCGGATCAATCTGAAACCTCATATGGTGGTTTGACTATGGCTGAAAAAGAAACCTATCGAAGTGATGATGATCCAAATTCCAAGATGGCTGCCAGCCATCGGTGGCCATCTTGAAAAGAGGTTTCTAGCGGATAACTACATTACCATTTATTGGATCGCTTTAAAATTTCATATGCTAACTGAACTAGGTTTGCAGAAGAAACCTATTGAAATTGATGATGATCCTAAATCCAATACGGCCGCAAGCCATCAGCGACCATTTTGAAAATTAGTTTCCAGATAATAACTCGATTACTGTTTATGGAATCGGTTTGAAATTTCATAAGATGACTAGACTACGTCTGAGAAAGAAGCCTATTGAAAGCTATGATGATCCAATATCCAATATGGCTGCCAGCCATCGATGGCCATCTTGAAAATTCATTTCCAGATGATAACTCCATTACCGTTTAACGGATAGCTTTGAAATTTCATAGGATGACTGATGAAGAAAAGTATCGAAATAGACTATTATCCGAAATCCAATATGACTGCTAGCTACAACAGCCATCATGAAAATAGGTGTCCGGACAATAACTTCATTACTGTTTATCGCATCACTTTGGAACATCAAAGGATGAGTGGACTTCATCTGAGGAAGAAATTGGTATCTTCTGATAGCTCTCATCCGTTGGTTTGTCATCATGGCACGGTATTATGAGCCATTTATAGAGATCTTGTTGTTAATGGTGGCGGATGATTTGCATAACAATGGAGTTAAAATGCTCAAGAATGCTAAAGTAAGATCACTTGGTTTTATAATCTAGAGGCTTTGAAAATATCGAAGGTGGAAAATGTTTAATGTTCGCCAAAACACACATTTCTGGTTAACATCTGGACTACTCTTGATTTCAATGAGAAAATTTCCCCTTATAGGAAAACTTACCGTTAACCTATATTGTACAGAAACTAAGTCAGTTTATTAGTTATTCTATGTCTTAAGATCAATCAGTTTAACAATGCTGCTATTACATGCCAATTTGAACTTTTTGAGATGGTTTGGTACAATTCGTCCAGAAATAACAAAACATGCCCTTAATGTTTATTCCGTGGATGTATGATTACTGTATTCTGCGGTTGTAGTAGTAGAAACACCCTACAGCTGCAATCAGTCCTTCTTCGCTTTTGCCCACTGTGTCTTGTCCTCAGCCGAAATCCTTACCTTCCTCAGGTCCATTCTTGACTTGAGCGTACCGAGTCCTGCTTTCTTGAGGTCACCTCGTAGCACGCTTAGCAGATTTATGCAATGTCGTCCTCTCCTGGCTTTGCATTTGCTGGCTCCGAGTAAAGCGAATTCCAAGGCTCTCTGTGCTAGTGTCTCTTCTGGCATCCTTACCCCATGGCCAAACATGGACCATCTTTTCTGGGTGACTTTTACACACAGCAGCGATGGTACGTAGGTGTTTGCGGTGGCAGGCATCGAGTTTGTCTAGAGCTGCCTTTGGAGCTGCCCATCTGTTACAGTTATACAGCATCAAGGATACGCAGGTTGCATTGTATAAACGTAGCCTCTTTATCAAGGACATCTTCGATCTATGAATCCATAGCTTCCTGAAGGACTGGAAAGCTATGTTCCCCATGACGCAGCATGCAGAAATGTCAGCAGTACTGCAAAGCAGTGAGCCCAGGATTGTACTTTTCCTCCATGGTTCGCCGCCACGAAGTGGGTCGTCATTTTCTATAGTTTCATGTTTTGTCGATAGGTATATGTGGGTGAATTCTGTTTTGGATTCATTCATAAAGAGATTCTCAATTTTGAGTTTGCATGCAGCTATTGGGAGAAGTTCGTCAAGTGGTTTCTTTTCCTCATCTATGAAGTCCACATAGTCGGCGTATTCCATCGCTAGAGGCATGGCCAGTATTGACACTGGGAGGGGGTGGGGGGTTGGTCTTGTGGAACTTTCCCGCACAGATTTCAATGCGGCAGCAAGCTAGCCCGTGAAAAGCACCATCTCCCTGTGGGGAGCCAATTGATGTCTCAAACGCTACAGACTTCACTGACTTGACTCGTACTCTCAGCGTGGTGTCTGCAAGCAGTAGTCTCACTAGTCATAGCTCATCTTCATTGCAACTGGCCTGGTGTGGTACATCGAGGATCTTTGAACGCTTAATTGTGTTGAAGGCTCGTGACATGTCAATGCCCATTTTGTGGAAGTCACAGTGTTTGGACATGACTACAACACAAGCGTGCATTGAGTCCATGCAATGTCTGCGCAGCTGCATCCACGTTTGAAGCCACTGACATGATCCGGTGAAGTAATCGATCTTATCTCGGATGCGGCATAGAGTAACATTGGATAGGATTTTCCATATGCTGTTGAGGAGCACAATGAATGGGCTGCAGATTGGCTGGGGGCCCATGTGGATTCTTGGGCTTGGGTAGTGCGATAAGGGTGCCTTGGCCTACAGCGTCGATGGGAAGGTGGTGCATAAAAGCTGAATTGATTAGGTGCGTGATCGGGTTTGAGATATATGTCACTTGAATATTTGAATAGTTCATTGCTCATGCCATCAGGTCCAGATGCACGTCCATTGTTCAGGGCTTTAAGTGCCTTTTCAACTTCTGCTGTTTTAATTGGTGTTAGTAATGGCCCGGGGTCTCCTGAGAACGGGTGCAAAGGCTCATCATTGTTGTCAGTGAACTGTTCCTTGGGCCATTCTCAGATCGCCTTTGCTTTTCCCTGGTCAGTCCCGATAAAGTGTCCTTCAGAGTTCTGTACAGTGAGTGGTGATGTGTAGTCAGTAACTCTCAGGGCTCGGGCTGCCCAAAACATTTTGTGACAGTCATCCGTGGCAGTGATTTCATCTGCTAGGGAGTCTGCCTGTTGAATAGCAAGATCTTTTAAGCGTTCGCTAATGTGTCGCAAAATAATATTGCGCTCCCGGCGTAGTTTGGTGCAGTCTTCACTTTGACTACTTTGATAGATGTGCAGCCGTAACGCTTTCTGCTCTGCTGACAGTTTTACTACTAGAGGGTCGTCAGTATACCTAATTTGTTTGTTTTTAAGAACACCTATGGTGCTGGTAGCGGATGATTCCATAGATTTCAGTATTTTGGTTAGGGCTTCGTTTGGATCGGAGCTGGCATCGATGTTAGCTATCTGTTCCCCGAGGGCTTTTTGTATGACATTTGAGTGTCTGTGTCGCTGATGAGCTTGGATAGGTTGTAGGTGACGCTACCCTCTTGCCTTGGTTATATATTGGGTAGAGATCGTTCATCTGAAGGCGTGTAATGACTAGCTTATGGTCAGAATTGAGGTATGTGCCTTCATACGAACGAGCGTTCCGGAGTAAGTGCTTTGCTTCTGTCTTGCATAGTATGAAGTCTATTTGGTTGAAGACAGCTGTTGTAGCCTTAGACCCTTTGTGGCTTTGCGATCAGCAATGTGTCCAGTCCATGTTGTCCGGTGATGGCATGGGTGTTTGAAAGCCATATTTGTGACAAGTAGGCCATTGGAACTAAGGAATGCCACCAGTGCATCTCCATTGCTGTTGCGTGTGCCCTCTCCATAGGATCCCATGCATAAGCCAAGTCCTGAACGTTTGTCCGCAATTCCGAGTTTACCCAGCTTGGAGTTGAAATCTCCACACACGAACAGTTGCCATCTAGCTGGGAATGTAATGGTGGAGCTCAGTTCTGCATAGAAGGAATCTAATATTGCTGGATTCTCTGGCTTTTTCGGTAGTTGGGCCATATGCGTTGACAATTCTACGCTTAGTGGTGGTGTGTTTTCGCGTAGGTATAGCCATGCAGGTTGATGAATGCAACGCGATCACTGACGTATCCAAACCTAATGACATGATCCAAGACCTTTGGTCCGGTTACGAAGCCTAAGCCCCGGTATGTGGCCTGTTTTTGCGCCATGAGCACTAGCTTATGGCCTGTCTGTAGTTGCTGCTCTGAGTGTTTAGCTACTTTTGTCTCTTGAATGCATGCAATATCGATGTTATAGTGTTCACAGTCTGCACCTAAGGTTTGCCTCTTTGATCTTGCACTCGGACCACGTACATTTCACGTAGCTATGGTAAGCTCCTGTGAAGATCGCGTCGTCCGAGGATGTCGAGCACAGTTTCTTGTTTGAAGAAGGGTAGACATAATCAGAGTTGCCTCTGTATGCGGATGTCAGCCCGCAATCCTTGATGACTTAGTTTCCCAACAAAGTTGGTACTTATGGGGGAGACCGGCGTGAAGATGTCATCTTTCTCCCCCATTCTGTGGATATAAACGCGCATATGAACGGTGATCAGTCGCTCATATAATGAATATCATAGTCAAACCCAGTGCAGCAATAAACATGAATATCGCTGCTGAAATTAACGTCGACTGTGGCTGAAAAGCACATAAATTGGAAATCTTGCTTCTAATGGCAACCATTTTGAAATTCAAGATGGCTGTCATGATAGGACAATTTAAAAAATGTTACCTGTTTTTTTAACATTCTTAACAAACTAAATCCTGCAAAAAGTGCTGGCCTCGATGGATTTAAGTGGAGTATTTTCAAACACTGCACCTTAGACCTACTAATACCCCTCAACCACATTTGTAATCTATCTATCACGCAAGGCATCTTTCCATCAAAACTAAAAGCTGCACGAGTAACACCTATATACAAAGCAATGGATTCATCTAACTTCACAAACTATAGACCTGTCTCAATACTTCCACTCTTCTCCAAATTAATGGAACGACTTATGTATAATCGGCTTATTAGCTATTTAGACAAAAAGTCAATCCTGTATACATCACAATACGGGTTTCGTAAAAAAACACTCAACAATGCTAGCACTAATTGAAATGACAGAAAAAATAATTGATTCAATTGAAAAGAAAAACCACATAATAGGCATTTTCTTGGACCTTTCGAAGCCTTTGACACGATCAATCAGTCTATTTTACTAGAAAAACTTGCCTACTATGGAATCCAAGGAAGTGCACTCAACTGGTTTTAAAGCTACCTAAATGAGAGAACATAATGCGTGCAATTTAATGCAACCTGCTCTGAAAATAGGAGACTAACTTGCGGTGTTCCTCAGGGATCCATCCTTGGCCCTCTGCTGTTCCTCTGCTATATGAATGATCTGCCCAATGTATGCAAACACATGTCACTAATACTGTTCGCTGATGACACCAATGCCTTTTGCTCTGACGAAGAAATAATTACTTTATACAAAAACGTAAATGAGGAAATGGAAGAAATTACTAACTGGTTTTCGTTAAATAAGCTGTCATTAAATGTGGATAAAACAAACTATATGTTATTTTCAAAATCTAGAGAACACATAAATAAAGATATTCCGAAAATTTACATCAACAAAAAAGAAATTGAAGAGGCCCCGTACGCAAAGTTTCTAGGAGTATATTCAGATACAAATCTGACCTGGGCCAAACAAATTGAGACAGTTACTGCGAAAGTAGCAAGAGGAATAGGTGTCATCCAAAGATTAAAACCATATATGACACATGACACGGTTAAAACACTGTACAGCACCTTAATCCTTCCACACCTCACATACTGCAATGCCATTTGGACTAACACCTATAAAAACAAAATATCTAAAATTCAAAGCCTCCATCACAACACCCTACCCAAATCCATAGCCCCCTTCTTTGTGAACAATATTAACATCCACCAACTTAACACTAGAAGCAGACACAAACTACATGAAAAATACACACGCACAGACATGGGAAAACATAGAATATCAATTACAGCCACTCAATTTTGGAATAACACTAAACAGGAAACCCGGGACAAAATACTGACAACAAAATCATTCAAGAAAATAATAAAGGATTACTTAATTAACACGTGGTAGTGCTACTACTACTACTACTACTACTACTACTACTACTACTATTACTACTACTACTACTACTACTACTACTACTACTACTACTACTACTACTACCTTCCCACTCCAATCCACCCACTATAACTGTATATTTTCAACTGCTAAGAACTATCAAATTTTCATATTCAGTAACCATAAAACCAAGCTACTGGATGAGCAGGAGAATGAGCACTGTGGCCCTCCCCTCCCTCCCCACCCTTGCCCAAGGATGCTCCCTACTAGCCAGCATCCTGTAAACATCTTATCAACTGCACAAATACAGCACAGCTTGGGGATGACCTGACATACTTCTAAACAAAAACAGTACCTTGTTGTTAGAATAATTTTAAAATCAGTGTGAGAAATGTTCTCTTGTATGTTTTGAATGCAGATGGATTGGAGGACATTGCCGCCTATGGCAATTCAATTATATTCAACGCATTCAACAGAACGTTTTTATTATTTCCGAGATGTACTGTATAACCAAAGATATAGATGTTTGTGTTGTAATGTAACATCACCACTACAACTACTACTACTTAGACATGTATTAATTTATTTATTTTTTGTCAGCGTCCTGTGTTTGTATGCTACTGTCCTGTTTAATTTATTTGTATAGATGTATGTATATATGTGTAAGGTGTCCGCCAATACAATAGGCATTGCCTTCGGCGGATAACCTAGTTGAATCCATAATTTATGTATATTTTACTACTGAATAAATAATCTTGAATACTGTGGATTTTTTTCTTTGTGCACCACCCCCCCCCCCCCCAAATTTTACCAAGTTATGCAAATATATTGCAAACCTAAAGAAGAGCAATCAGAGATTACAGACCGTCGCCCTCCCATTTTATGTCACATTGTAAAAAGGGTTTAGGATTTTCTAGATATTTTGAAAATTCCGGATTCAATTTGACTTTCCGAATGTTTTCGGATCATGCGACTCGTTATTTAATCTCTCAGCGTAATGTCCCACCCTATCTTGTAGTACAATTTTGAGACAATAGTTTCCGAGATATCAACAGACCCAGAATTTGATACGATTCAGAGATCCAGCTTCTTGTACCCGGATTATTGCCAAAGTACGGAATTTCCTCTTGCAGGGCAAGAAAATTCTAGACAAACTGGCCAATTGTTTTCGGGATACAGCTCCAGGCTCACACACGCACGCGCTGACTCCGGCGCGCACGTATGCAGACGGATAGACCCGATCGCCAAACCACCTCTTATAAGTAAGACCAAAATTCGTAGTTCGTAGTTCGAAATTGGACGGGAGCAGGCATTACAGGGTAAATATTAGATGCTGCAGGTTAAGCACCTCTTATAAGTAAGACCGAAATTCGCAGTTCGTAGTTCGAAATTCGACGGGAGCAGCCATTATAGGGTAAATACTAGCCGCTGTAGATTAAGCACTAGGCGGCAGGTCTAATTATGCGCGCGCATGTATACACAAATAGTAAGCATCCCTACATATAAACTGAATAACTAACTACGTTCTAGCAATGAGGCAAACCGAATTACAGTCTGGACCGTGATTCAAACTGGATTATGGTCTAACATGTGACGTCACCCGAATTACGATCTGGACCGTTATTCAAACTGAATTCAGTTCTAAAATGTGAATTCATCAGAATTACGGTCTGGACTGTGATTCAAAACTGAATTTTGTTCTTGCATCTGATGTCATCCGAATTACGATCTGGACCGTGATTCAAACTGAAATATGTTCTAACATGTGATGTCATCCGAATTACGGTCTGGACCGTTATTCAAACTGGATTAGGGTCTAACATATGATGTCATCCGAATTACGATCTGAACTGCAATTCAAAACTGAATTATGTTCTTGCATGTGACGTCATCCGAATTACGGTCTGGGCCGTTATTCAAGCTGAATTGTGTTCATGCATGTGATGTCATCCGAATTACGATCTGGACCGTGATTCAAACTGAATTATGTTCTAACATGTGATGCTATCCGAATTACGGTCTGGACCGTTATTCAAACTGGATTATGGTCTAACATGTGATATCATCCGAATTACGATCTGGACTGTATTTCAAAACTGAATTATTTTCTTGCATGTGATGTCATCCGAATTACGGTCTGGACTGTGATTCAAAACTGAATTATGTTCTTGCATGTGATGTCATCCGAATTACGGTCTGGACTGTGATTCAAAACTGAATTATGTTCTTGCATGTGATGTCATCCAAATTACGGTCTGGACTGTGATTCAAAACTGAATTATGTTCTTGCATGTGACGTCATCCGAATTACCGCCTGGACTGTAGTTCAAAACTGAATTATGTTCTTGCATGTGATGTCATCCAAATTACGGCCTGGACTGTGATTCAAAACTGAATTATGTTCTTGCATGTGGCGTCATCCGAATTACGGTCTGGACCGTTATTCAAACTGAATTATGTTCTGACATGTGATGTTTTCCGAATTACGGTCTGGACCGAGATGGGCACGTCGTCATCGGAAATAATCGACAATTCTTTATTATTATGGGCGTATATATTACTGTAACCTATATCAGACAAAGCAGTCCTTGACAATATACAAATGAGTGACGCGCATGCAAACAACAATAACAGCAATAGATCCAGAATCTGATTCGATCATGATCGGTATTTTATCCGGATCAGGGGCAAAGTCTGGAAATCCCAGTTCAAACTCAAGTCTGGCCCGTAGTTGTTAGTTTTTTTCAAAATATATCGCTGGGCACATATGCACACACGTGCATATGTTACGTTTGAAGTATGTGGTCTCAGTCTGAAAACTGAAGGATAAACAAATGTAGGTTTATTGTTTTAATTCGGATTCTGTTCGTCCATTTCCCAACAAATTCATACGAATATTTGTGTTAAATAAATGCACGTTAGAATGTCGTTCAACAGTTTGTTGCAAAACAGATATTTATGAAGGATTCATATGGAAAACCCCAGACAGAGCCATCACAAAACTGTTTCCACGTAAATGAATTTGCGCGCTTCTACCTGTCAAGATATTTTGGAGACGCCCCACTAGTCCGACAACCCAATAGTCCAACAACCCAATAGTCCGACAATTTTACCCACTAGTCCGACAACCCAATAGTCCGACAACCCAATAGTCCAACAACCCAATAGTCCGACAATTTTACCCACTAGTCCGACAACCCAATAGTCCGACAGCCCAATAATCCGACAATTTTACCCACTAGTCCGAAAGCCCAATAGTCCGACAGCCCAATACTCCGACAATTATACCCAGTAGTGCGACAGCCCAACAGTCCTACACACGAAAAAATTTACAAACCCAGTAGTCCAACAACCCAATAGTCCAACAACAGTAATTTTATTAGAAAGTACAATTGCTTCAAAACTGCGCAGATGTTGAAATAGGATAAGATACGTCGTCATCGGAAGTACCTAATTGGGGGGGGGGGGGTATCATAGGCCTATATATTACTGTAGCATCCATCAGACAAATCAGTCTTTGGCACAACACAAAGGAGTGAAGGGCACGCAAACAAGAACAATAACAGCAGTAGATTCAGAATTTGAGCCCATCATGATCTGGTCTTTTATCGGGATCAGGGGGAAAAGACTGGAAATCCCAGTTCAAACCAAATCGGTCCAGTAGTTTTTATCTTTTTTTAAATTACAGCTCCGGGCACACATATTCACACACGTATGTGACGTTTGAAATTTGTGTTCTACTGAAAACTAAACGATATATAAATATAATTTTATTGCTTTAATTCGTATTTTGTTTGTTCATCTCCAAACAAATTCATACGGTTATTTTTGTTAAATAAATTTACTTTAGAATGTCGTTTACAGTTTGTTTCAAAACAGTTATTTAGGAAAGATTCATATGAAGAAAGACCTTCAGAGGCATTACACGGTTATTCCAAGATACATGAATTTGCGCACTGCAAAACATCATTTCAAAAATCGTTGCGGTTATTAGTCTTTCAAATGTCATAAGATATGTCAAGTTCCTCGGCAACCCCGTATTATCAAAAGACAACATAGATGTATATATCACAATGGTTCTGACCGAGACCGACCGACGGACGGCACCAGCATCACGCTTTTGTTTTAAACATATTTTATTGCCAATTAATAACTATGGGACTGTGTGACGAGTCAAACTGACTTAGATTCGACACTTTCCCTACAAAACTATAAAAGGCGGTACGTTGCAATTTTACATAATAATTTTACTATAAAATGCAATTTGATATTTACATATATACATTAACATTGTTTATGTTTATAATTTTCAGCGATTGACCTGCCTCCATTACAAAAGAAGTAATTATGATAGTTAATTATGTTAATACTACTAAGCATAGTGAGACTAATAATAACAAGCATTCTGCTGGTATATCTTTGCAATACATGTCTAAAACCTGGTATTGGCTGATAATATAACTTCTCAGAGATTGACAAGACGAGGTTCAATGGTCTTATTCCCAGCTGCCTATCACAAGCTCATCATACCTCTACCCATATCTCGCAAAGCAGGATGTGGTAGGTGGTAGTGATCGATGGATCGATGATACATCGATGCATCGATCCATTGATCGATCGACGGATCGATTTGCTCTTTGGATGGATGGATGGATGCATGGGTGGGTGGGTGGGTGGGTGGGTAGGTGTGTGGTTGGGCGGGTGGCTGGGTGGAAGGATGGATGGATGGGTTTGCTCTTTGGATTGATGGATGGATGGATGGATCAATGGGTAGACTGACCGACCGACCGACCGACCGACCGACCGACCGACCGACCGACCGACCGACCGACCGACCGACCGACCGACCGACCGACCGACCGACCGACCGACCGACCGACCGACCGACCGACCGACCGACCGACCGACCGACCGACCGACCGACCGACTTGCTCTTTGGATTGATTGATTGATTGATTGATTGATTGATTGATTGATTGATTGATTGATTGATTGATTGATTGATTGTTTGATTGATTGTTTGGTTGGTTGGTTGGTTGGTTGGTTGGTTGGTTGGTTGGTTGGTTGGTTGGTGATTGATTGATTGATTGATTGATTGATTGATTGATTGATTGATTGATTGATTGATTGATTGATTGATTGATTGATTGATGGATGGATGGATGGATAGATGGATGGGTGGGTGGATGGAGTGAGTGAGGGAGGAATAGCGGGCAGGGAGGAATGGCGGGCTACAGCTTACAGCAATAGCAATCGGAGATTGCTGACCCTCGCCTCCCATTTTTTGATATTCCAGGTTTTTTTTTCAGACTTTCCGTATATCTTTAGATCACGCCAAAAGTTGTAGAAACCTAGTTTATGTTCTCGCCCATTCTTGTGTTAAAATTTGAGCAAATTCGCTCCTCTTTCACGCCAAGTTCCTTCCTTGTGTTAAGCAGTAAGTTTTGAGATACACGTGCTGGAGGACAAAACATGCACGCACGCACGCGCACATACCGATCGCAATACCCACTCCCCCTTACGGGGCTAGGGTAATAATAAGCGGCACGGATTGGTGTGGCTACATATGTGGATCCTTTCAAACGATTAAAGATACAGGTGTCAGATAGGCGGTTATGGAGAAATAATAATAAAGATTAAAAGTGAACATTCACACCAGAATGCGTGAAAATAAAATTGTTTAAATTGTATACTTTTAAAGGTTTGATTTGTGTAAATAAATCTTAACATATGATGATTTCACTCCATACAAATTATTATAATTTTTTTAATTGCGATGTTGAATTAGGAACTCGTCTCTCTAATTCAATTTCATAACTTAAAAAATTATATTAATTTATACGTATTGAAATCATCATATGTTATTGTTTATTTCGTTTCATTACATATAGGCCGAATATTTAAGATTCTAAAAGTATACAATTTTGACATTTTTTTTTCAAGCATGCTACTGTGAATATGTTCCTTTAATTTTAAGATATTGAAAACGGGAAATAACATCCTAAAGTAGTTAATTTTCCGCCCTTATCGTTACATCCTCCCACCCATCATCATCATCATCGCCATCACTTCCACCACCACCACCGCCGCCGCCGCCGTCGCGGACGACGACAACGACTACCAGTGGCGTAGCGTGGGTGTGGCATGGATGCGACTGCATCTGGTAGTAATTATATGAACCAGTCGGAAATTGAGATCATTTGTAAAACATGTTAGCGTCCTATTATTTTCTCTTTTGTTGAATTCCCGACTTCTTGATTCAGAAAATTCCGACTGGCAAGCGATGAATAGCCAAATTTCAGCTGTATATGCATGCATACTTCTTACCAAATCCGCAATTGTAATATTTAAAGAACAAGATATTTCTATATTTACGAGCTGATTATCAGCCAGACTATTTCAGTAGTTTGTAGGCCTATGCCTACATGGCAACAAGTTGGCATGTTGCTAAATTTAAGCTTAATCTGATCATACTAAAAAAGTTCAATAACGCTAATGAAAGTGCAGGATACGCTGTTATAATAGATAGTTAGGTTCTTACAGCAGTGTGTTTTATGATTCATGTTTTTCTTATATGAGCATCATGAGCAATCAGAGATTTCAGACACTCGCCCTCCCTTTTTTCGTCCGTCTGTCCGTTGTTTGCCCGTCAAATTGAATATCCCCCTTTAGGCTATGTGTTACCGGTTTCATCCAAATTTGGCTGGACGGATCCTATGGTGGGAGGCTCCAGAAATTCTATTCGGAATTTTGATTGGTCAATTTTTCTGACAGCCATCTTTTATTTTTCAAAAATTTTCGGAAATCATTTAAACCGCTACAGTTGCAAGATTCATGGCCCGATTTCGAACCAGCTTGGTTGGACTAATTCTATGCTAGTAGGCTTCAGCACTTCTAATGAGAATTTGATTGGTTAATTTTTCCGGCAGCTATATTGGATTTTCCGCAAATTTCTAGAAATCAGTTAAAGGCATACTCTTCCTTAACCACTTAGCCGATTTCAAGCAAACTCGGCTGAACGACCCTAGAATGGTATGTTTCGGAACTTATATATTGAATTTCGATTCGTCAATTTTTTTCTGGGATCATCTTGAATTTTCCGAAAAATAGCGGGAAACCATTAAAATGCTACTCCTCATTAACTGCTTGGGAAATTTTAACCACACTTGTCTGGATGGATACTAGGGTGGTAGGTTTCAGAACATGTCTACAGAATTTTGTACACATAACCTTTCCAGCGGACATCTTGGCGATTCCGAAATTTTTGGGAAATCAGTTAAAAGGCTACTTACTCCTCATTAACCGCTTGACCGATTTGGACCCTAGGCTGGTACGCTTCAGAATTGGTTGAAAGAATGTTGACTGCTCGTTTCCTTTTTTGGAGGCCATCTTGGATTTCGCCGGCAGTGGTGGTGTGATTTATGTAGATTCACTAGTTCTTCTGAACCAGATAGAAAGTAGGGCCAACCTCTGAACTCTCAGCTCTAGTTACCACGCCTACTGAATAGGTGGGTGAAACCAAGTGCTGCAAGTTCTACGGACAGTTTTTAATTGCGACTGCGCAACTAGTATACATCTACATGTCTGCCTGCCTGCCAAATTTGTGATATTTTACAAAGACAGCCTATGTCGCATCTATAGCGCCTTCGCACGTGAAAGCCGGTGACTTAGTAGATACTCATTATATCGATCTTAATCAGCATATGAGAGATGCAAGCATAACTTAAACAATTCTTTACGTATTTGTTCTACGCGTTTCTGGGAGCATATATTATTAGCTCAGTTGACCTGAAAGATTATGACATGGAGACTGTCCGTCCGTCCATCTTACGTCCGTCGTCCATCCGTCGTTTGGCTTTAACATATCAAACGGGAATCTTGATTGGCAATTTTTTTTGGTGCCCATCAGCTTCATCTACGTATGACTAATGTTGATGATGAGATTTGGAAGAAAGTTATTATTTCTTTAGTCAGTCCGCCCATCCTTTAACATAACGTAACGTAACTATAACATAGTCTACTATTGCAAAATGTACTATAAAATTATCCATACATTTATCGTGTACGTGTGTTCGTGAGTGTGCGTGTATGCGTGCGTGCGTGCGTGCGTGCGTGCGTGCGTACATATAGTTTTGCGTGTGTGAGCATGAACACGCATGATCGCGCACATACACACAGCGATTCCTATATGCCTAAGCTGCGTTGCATACCCTGTTATATAGTAATAGTCCGGCTCAGTTGAACCACTTTATCGACTATTCCATTATTGTCGGACTATTGGGTTGTCGGACTACTGGGTTTTGTAAATTGGTTGCCCTGTCGGAGTACTGGGTTGTCGGACTACTGCGCTGCCTGACTACTGCGTTGTCGGACTACTGGGTTGTGTGTGTACTGGTCTGTTAAACTCACTAAAGCATGTACTCTCACACTCGCACGTGCAAGCACATACGTACGCACCTACCCAGCCACGCACATAGATACACTCACGCGCATGGACGCACGCGTACATATACTCACTTTTTATTTGCATTGTAGTAGGGGCTTATATATTACAAAACTGAAATCCCAGTATTATAATTTGAACGCAAACAATACAGGTAAGATGCCTCATATTTTAATAATAATTTACCGAAAGCTGTTGGTACATCAGGCCTTAGCAACAGTCTCCAGTCAAATTAGTACCAAAATACTCAGCAGAGAATTTCTTCCATTCTAAGGTTCTGTGGCTGCTTTTCTTCGCGGGTGTTTTTCAGGTTCAAATGATATAAGAAAGACATAGGTCTACATAATTACATATTGTTTCAATTTCCTATCTATATTAGGCCTCTGACTGCTGAGTTTTTGCAGACGAAATATTCCAAGGATTATATCTCTGGACCCGCTAAATATCCCGAAAACAACCTGACCGAAAGCTGTTGGTGGCTAAGCCATTAACAACTTTCAGTAAAATTGTCTTCAAAACATCAAGCAAGTCAGTCAAGAGTTTTTCCTCATTGAAATTGGTGTCTGGTGGCTTGCAGCAGCAAAACAGTTAATACCTCTGGAAGGTTTATCACGCAGACAATCTAGATAAGTGGCGCCATCTTTTCCCAGTAGTCCGACAACCCAACAGTCCGACATGGCAGCGAATTTACAAAACCCAGGAGTCCGACAATCCAATAGTCCGACAATAGAAACGTAATAGTCGATAAAGTGTTTCAACTTAGCCGGACTATGCCTATTACTGCGATAGGGTATGCAACGCAGTGCATAGAAATCGTGCGTGGTCATGCGCACGCAAGCACGCATTTTACGCACGTACACACGCATGCACGCACGCGCGCACGAGAGATGTAGGGATAATGTTATAGTACGTTATGTTTTACTAATGGAAGGGTGGACTGACCAAAGAAATAATAGGTACGGAGATGAAGTTTTGTTAATATACTCAAAGAAGAAAGTAAGTTATGGAAGATGGACGGCCCAACGTATTGACGAGTTGATAAAGAAAACCACGACATCAGTGTTACACTGACGGGATATTGGCGAAAATCTTGGCATTTTGCAATTCCAAACGCAAATCTAGCTTTGTATCAAGATTACAATGACATTGACCTCGAGAGTATGAATGTATGTGCTGGTCGTACTGGGTGAGGTAACTATATGGCCATGCTTAGTTCCAATACGTTTGTCAGTTCTGAATCAAAGGCCAGATGAGCTAAGCAGAACCAAGTCTGCATTTTATGCAAATATTACAATGTTCTTGACCTCTGACCTCAATATCATTCTACCTGACAATAATTGGCATAGGTAAACGTATGGCCAAGTTAAATTCATGTAGTGTGAACCAATCCTGAGATATAAGAGAATATGTTGAGCTAAACCAAAAACGTAACCTAAAAGAATAGAGCTGTTTACCAAGGTCACGATTGCCTTGACCTTTGTACCATTGCGCTCCATCATGTTGATATATGTAAGCACGTGTCCAAATTTAGTCGCAATATGGTGAAATCATAATGCAATATAAGACGCTATGTTGAGGTACGCCAAACACGTACCCATGCAAATAGAGTTGTATACCATGGTCACAGTGCCCCTGAACTTTACCCTCATAACCTCAATGTCATTGTGCTCAATCCCATTAAAATGACGAAGCATGTTTGTGTCCCAATAAGATGAACCAATCCTGAGATATAAGACAATATGTTGAGCTAAACCAAAGACTTAACCATAAAAAATTGAGTTTTATACCAAGGTCACAGTGACCGTGATCATTGTGCTCCGTTCACCTGATATAAGGAAGCATGTGTCCAAGTTTGGTTCCATTCGGGTGAACCTATCATGGGATATAAATTGGACGCCGACAGACAGATAGACAGGCAGACAGACAGACAGACAGACAGACAGACAGACAGACAGACAGACAGACAGACAGGCAGGCAGGCAGGCAGGCAGGCAAGCAAGCAGGCAGGCATGCAGGCAGGCAGGCAGGCAGGCAGGCAGGCAGGCAGGCAGAAAGATGGTGTAACGGGACCGATCAATATACTGCCAAAAATTATAATTTTCGCCAATAATAAGAGACTTCTAACAAACAGCATTAGATTTGGCTCAAACTTTAACATGAGGACGGAACTTGCCATGCAGAAGGATTCCTAGACTTTGGCCGTGACCCGAATAAAATAACTCGGAGCAGCATCAGATCAAATTTTGGATATATGCATGTCTCGGAAACCACTTACACGAATTTTCTCAAATTTTAGTGCAGTAATGTGTGAGACCATACACTAGGATTCCACAACTTTAGGTGTGATCGCAAAAACTCCGGGAAATCTTGACAATTCAAAAACTTCTTACAATGTGACAAAAATGGGAGGGCGAAGGTCTGCAATCCCGATTGCTCTTGTTGTAAGGTGTAGCCCGCCTTTGCCCCCACCTCAGTCCCTCCATCCATCCCTCCATCACGATAAAAACGGATCATGACTGGATCAAATTATGGATCTATTCCTGTTATTGTTGCATGCATGACCTTCATTCCTTTGCATAGAGTCCAAGACTGCTTTGTCTGATATAGACTACAGTAATGTATAGGCTTATAATTTTAAAAAAATGTTAGATATTTCCGATGACGACGTGTCCATCTTATCCTACTTCAACATCTGCGCGGTGATGACGACGTGTCCATCTTATCCTACTTCAACATCTGTGCGGTGATGACGACGTGCCCACCTTATCCTACTTCAATATCTGCATGATTCTGAAGCAATTGCACTTTCTGATAAAATTACTATTGTCGGACTACTGGGTTGTCGGACTACTGGGTTTGTAAATTTTCTGTTGTGTCGGACAATTGGGCTGTCGGACTATTGGGCTGCCAGACCAGTGGGTAAAATTGTCGGACTATTGGGCTGTCTGACTATTAGATTGTCGGACTAGTGGGTAAAATTGTCGGACTATTGGGTTGTCGGACTACTGGGCTGTCGGTCTAGTGTGGGGGTGGGGTGGTGGTGGGGGTGCCCCCTAAATAGTATATCTCATTTGATCTATTAACCCATCTACTGTTTAGTTGACAGACTGACCAACTGCTTGCCTGCTTGCCAGCCCGCTTGCATGGCAGGCTAGCTGTCTGTCTGGATGGCTGACTGGCTGGCTGGCTGGCTGGCTGACTGACTGGCTGAGTGACTGAGTGAGTGACTAACTGACTGACTGACGTCACCAGCACGATGCTGCCATCTATATCTTACCAAGCAAGATGTGTAGGCGGTAGTGTTTGATTGTTTGATGTATTGCTTGATTGATTGATCGATCGATTTGCTCGGTGGATTGATGGATGGATAGATGAATGGTTGGATGGAGGGGGGAGGGATGGAGAAAGCGCGGACTATAGCTTGCAACAATAGCAATCGGGGATTGCAAACCTCACCCTTCCATTTCTTTTACAGTTGTTTTAGATTTCCCAGATTTCTTCAGATCACGACAAAAGTTGCGGAATCCTAATGTATGTTCTCACCCTTTTTGCGCTAAAATTGGAGTAAATTCGGATCCGTAGTTTCCGATAGATGCATATATCCAGAATTTGATCTGATGCGGACGCGGGTTGTTTTATCAGGATAACGGCCAAGCGCTGGGAATCCTTTTGTACGGCAAATCATTCCTTGTGTTAAAATTTGCGCGTTATCGTATCAGTAGTTTTTGACAAACCAGTGCGAATGGGCACGCAAGTATGTACGTACGCACGCACGCATGTATGCGCGAGCACGCACGCGCACACGCGCACGCGCACAGGCACTCACTCACGAACTCCGTACACAGACCCGATCGCAATACCCTCTTCCCCTTACGGGGCGAGGGTAATAATAAGCGTCACGGATTGATGTGGCTTGTTATGGGCAGAAATAGAAACATCTAATATTTTGCGTGGATCTTTACAAATAATTCAAGATACAGGGGCCAGACCTGTTAAAGAGAACTAATAACAAAGATTATTTTAAGACTTCGAAAACGGGAAATAACATCCGAAAGTGTTTAATTTTCCGCTCTTATCCATGCATTCTTCCAACAACACGCATGCGCGCGCACGCACGCGCGCACACATACACACCATTATGACTACCACCTCTTCCTCCTCAACAACAACAACAACAACAACAACAACAACAACAACAGTTTTGAATCACGGTCCAGACCATAATTCGGATGACATCACATGTTAGACCATAATCCAGTTTGAATAACGGTCCAGACCGTAATTTGGATGACATCACATGCAAGAATATAATTCAGTTTTGAATCACAGACCAGACCGTAATTCGGATGGCATCACATGCAAGAACATAATTCAGTTTTTAATCGCAGATCAGACCGTAATTTGGATGACATCACATGCAAGAATATAATTCAGTTTTGAATCACAGACCAGACCGTGATTCGGATGGCATCACATGCAAGAACATAATTCAGTTTTTAATCGCAGATCAGACCGTAATTTGGATGACATCACATGTTTGACCATAATCCAGTTTGAATAACGGTCCAGACCGTAATTCGGATGACGTCACATGCAAGAACGTAATTCAGTTTGAATAACAGTCCAGACCGTAATTCGGATGACATCACATGCAAGAACATAAGTCAGCTTTGAATTACAGTCCAGACCGTAATTCGGATGACGTCACATGCAAGAACATAAGTCAGTTTTGAATTACAGTCCAGACCGTAATTCGGATGACGTCACATGCAAGAACAATTCAGTTTTGAATAACGGTCCAGACCGTAATTCGGATGACATCACATGCAAGAACAAAATTCAGTTTTGAATCACAGTCCAGACTAATTCGGATGAATTCACATTTTAGAACTTAATTCAGTTTGAATAACGGTCCAGATCGTAATTCGGATGACATCACATGTTAGACCATAATCCAGTTTGAATAACGGTCCAGACCGTAATTCGGGTGACGTCACATGCAAGAACATAATTTAGTTTTGAATCACAGTCCAGACCGTAATTCAGATGACGTCACATGCAAGAACAATTCGGTTTTGAATAACGGTCCAGACCGTAATTCGGATGACATCACATGCAAGAACAAAATTCAGTTCTGAATCACAGTCCAGACTGTAATTCTGATGAATTCACATGTTAGACCATAATCCAGTTTGAATAACGGTCCTGACCGTAATTCGGGTGACGTCGCATGCAAGAACATAATTTAGTTTTGAATCACAGTCCAGACCGTAATTCAGATGATATCACATGCAAGAACATAATTCAGTTTTGAATCACAGTCCAGACCGTAATTCGGATGACATCACATGCAAGAACAAAATTCAGTTTTGAATCACAGTCCAGACCGTAATTCGGATGAATTCACATTTTAGAACTTAATTCAGTTTGAATAACGGTCCAGATCGTAATTCGGATGACATCACATGTTAGAACGTAATTCAGTTTGAATAACGGTCCAGACCGTAATTCGGATGACATCACATGTTAGACCATAATTCAGTTTTGAATCACAGTCCAGACCGTAATTCGGATGAATTCACATTTTAGAACTTAATTCAGTTTGAATAACGGTCCAGACCGTAATTCGGATGACATCACATGCAAGAACATAATTCAGTTTTGAATCACAGTCCAGACCGTAATTCGGATGAATTCACATTTTAGAACTTAATTCAGTTTGAATAACGGTCCAGACCGTAATTCGGATGACATCACATGCAAGAGCATAATTCAGTTTTGAATCACAGTCCAGACCGTAATTCGGATGAATTCACATTTTAGAACTTAATTCAGTTTGAATAACGGTCCAGATCGTAATTCGGATGATATCACATGTTAGACCATAATCCAGTTTGAATAACGGTCCAGACCGTAATTCGGATAGCATCACATGTTAGAACATAATTCAGTTTGAATCACGGTCCAGGTCGTAATTCGGATGACATCACATGCATGAACATAATTCAGCTTGAATAACGGCCCAGACCGTAATTCGGATGACGTCACATGCAAGAACATAATTCAGTTTTGATTTGCAGTCCAGATCGTAATTCGGATGACATCATATGTTAGACCCTAATCCAGTTTGAATAACGGTCCAGACCGTAATTCGGATGACATCACATGTTAGAATATGTTAGAACATATTTCAGTTTGAATCACGGTCCAGATCGTAATTCGGATGACATCAGATGCAAGAACAAAATTCAGTTTTGAATCACAGTCCAGACCGTAATTCTGATGAATTCACATTTTAGAACTGAATTCAGTTTGAATAACGGTCCAGATCGTAATTCGGATGACATCACATGCAAGAACATAATTCAGTTTTGAATCACAGTCCGGACCGTAATTCGGATGAATTCACATTTTAGAACTTAATTCAGTTTGAATAACGGTCCAGATCGTAATTCGGATGATATCACATGTTAGACCATAATCCAGTTTGAATAACGGTCCAGACCATAATTCGGATAGCATCACATGTTAGAACATAATTCAGTTTGAATCACAGTCCAGACCGTAATTCAGATGACGTCACATGCAAGAACAATTCGGTTTTGAATAACGGTCCAGACCGTAATTCGGATGACGTCACATGCAAGAACATAATTTAGTTTTGAATCACAGTCCAGACCGTAATTCAGATGATATCACATGCAAGAACATAATTCAGTTTTGAATCACAGTCCAGACCGTAATTCGGATGACATCACATGCAAGAACAAAATTCAGTTTTGAATCACAGTCCAGACCGTAATTCGGATGAATTCACATTTTAGAACGTAATTCAGTTTAAATAACGGTCCAGATCGTAATTCGGATGACGTCACATGTTAGACCATAATCCAGTTTGAATCACGGTCCAGACCGTAATTCGGTTTGCCTCATTGCTAGAACGTAGTTAGTTATTCAGTTTATATGTAGGGATGCGTACTATTTGTGTATACACGCGCGCGCATAATTAGACCTGCCGCCTAGTGCTTAATCTACAGCGGCTAGTATTTACCCTATAATGGCTGCTCCCGTCGAATTTCGAACTACGAACTGCGAATTTCGGTCTTACTTATAAGAGGTCAAAAGTAACTCGGCGCTAGTCAGCCAGCGGCTTGTTGGCGGCTATACCAGCCAGCAGCTTTGCTCCGAGCGTTGATTTATGGAAATCCCGGCGTAATGACGTAAATCTGGGAAAGGTGTATTTGACAACCGAACATGCCTAATAATAAATATATAATAATAAATAATAAATTGTTTTTACAACTTTTACTCTTTATTATGCAAGGTGTCCGTCAACCTGCTTTAGTTATCGAAAATAACTTTGTTTGAATCAAATAAATAATTGTGTACTTTTTTAATATGTTCTTTACATTTTACGTTAGCATTTCAACTGTGTCTTGCGAACATTTCAAGGCTCCATTGGCATACTTTTAATTCTATTCGATAAATAATATTAAATTACATTTTATTGAAAATTATTGACCAGTCTTATACAGCGCGAGTGTGCGATTGCGTCCACACTATGATTACAATATAATGATATATCATCAGATGATTGAGTTCTAAGTTAGGACGAATTGAAATTCAATAGCTTGAATTCAATCAGATACAGGAAATTATTTTATCAGATAGAGCTATAAAAATACTTTTTTCTTTAATCGATATCAAGTTGTATTATACGTAAGGTAATCAGTTTAAAGAGTTTCCTCCCCTGTTAGTATATATGATTAACGTATTCTCAGGTCTCGTTGAATCAACACGCGGGCCTATATGTACTACGCAGTAACCGTCACACCCACACCCACGCACGCACGCACGCACGCACGCAGGCGTACACGCACACACACGTGTATCAGAAATTGAACATCGATTTCCTCATCTGAGCAAGAAAAGTGTCAGCAGTCTGTATCTAATTCCTATCATCATTTACAAGAGCAAAGAGCCAGTCAAAGCACACGTGCATGCCCTTCTAACGCGCTATGAAGCTGATCTGCCCAGTCCTAGTGGTGTAAAATTAGAATTAGAACTTTGGGAGAGAAAGTAGAGAATAACAGAAAGTGACCACCCCAGCACAGCAAGTGATACCCTCAAGGTTTGCAGGAAAGAAGACTTTCCCAATATCCATCGGCTTCTAATGATCCTTTGCACCATTGGTGTTATCTCACGTGAGACAGAAAGGGATAACAGTGAGCTTAGCTGTCTCAAGACATACTTAAGAGCAACAACGGGACATGACAGACTTAATGGGTTGGCTCTGATGCATGTCCATTATGGCATGACAATCGATGTAGAAGAGGTTGTGACTCGTTTCACTAGATGTCATCCACGAAGACTACGACTTGTTAATATGATAGACCGAGCTAGTTAGTCCTAATAATTCTTTTTACTCTTCTTACACATAGTGTTATGTTTCTATTGGCTGCCTTTGTTGTAATTTGTTGGAAAGCATTTAGTTTTGCATTAAAATAATACAAATTTGAGTAACTATGATCTAAGCATCCGGGAGCTGCCTCGTTCTGACAATATAAATGGTTTTTTACCTAATTTACCCCCAGACCCCCCCCCCCCCCACCCTGGACTGGTGAATCAGTTTCAGTTTTGTTCGTCATGGATCAACCCATTTCTAAGCTTAATTAGGATTTTTGACATTCACCAATTATGTCCAAAATGTCATGCGAATATATCCTCAAATAGCAAACAGAAAAGTATATCCACAAAAGAGCTGAAAATGCTGTTAATTGCCATTTCAGAGCATCTAATTTACAAAAGATTTCCCCGGGAGAACAACCCCCCCCCCCCCCCAGACTCGCGCAGGGAGTGGGGGTTGGGGATGCATCTCAGATCATATAGCCTCTGAAAGACCAACCATACCACACCATAGACTTCGCCTGTGTCAATTAAAAGGCAGTCCCTGATCAGTGGTGGGGGGGGGGGGGGCGGGGGGCGGCAAATTCTTTGGAAAAATTAATTTAAGAGTAAAATGACCCTTAAAATATAATAATTTTATCAGCCAATTGAAGATTCATATTCACCTCCAGAAATGCAGGAGAGGCCATCTGAGAGCATCCAGATGGAGAGGACCCCAGGACTCCCCAACTGGTGAATCAGTCCCTACATCAATGACCAGATGCTGATGGATTTTCATTAAAGCAAGTCCTGATAGTCGTTATGTGGCCATGGTAGATCTAAGATAGGTCTTTAACAATTTCAAAGAATTGTTACTCCTTTCATTTTCGCAAGATGTGACTGGCATTATACATTGTGTTGATTGTAGGGTACAATGTAGCATCACAGGCTTCTAAGGTCTTTAGCAGGGTATTTGGCTTCTCTTTGACGCTTGACCATTTCAATTTCCATCTGTCATACTCCGTTTGTAGTGTCACAGGATGAGGCAGATCGCTCACGTATATGGCTGCAATATCCTGAATTGGAGGCAAGTTTGACACAGTCAGATTAGGAACACGGCGCATGAGGGTGGTGGCCTTTTCCTGTAATGGACCAAATCTGACATTCATCTCCCCATTCAAATGATCCTGAAATGGTATGAACACAGATCTTCCATAGTATTCCTCTTCTACACAGATCTTCTATAGTATTAGGGTTTGATGCAGGTTGGTTATTCCTGTGCCGTTGAAGGGTTGCTGTTCTTGGTATTGTTGCAACAACGTCGAAATTACTACCCATGCTGCATGCATCGTCATAGTATGATTTAAATGTTTGTTCACCATTTTCCCTCAGTGAAGATAACTCGCATCGTGTTGTCTGCACCATGGTATAAGCAGAAATAACATCAACACACCTTTATTGTAATTCACGCTAATGGCCGGGTCTGATAATTGGCATGACATGGAGGGTGCACACTGGTGGGATAAAAAACTGAAACGTGCACATGGCATGCAATAACCCATTGGCCTTGGTTATGGTTTCTCGGTCCCAACTCCACTGATCGCCAAACTGCATATTACTATGCATGATGGCGTCTAATGTGGTCAATACAGCTGGTAGTTTCTCATAGAAGACCTCATACGCATCATGCTGTCTGATCCACCGTGTCTTGCACAACTCTAATAACTTGGCCCTTTTGTCAGTGTCTGGAATTGATTGAATTACAAGTTCAAGGAGACGTTGTCCTTTCGGAGAGTTTCTGAAGAAATATGCAACTTCAGTTTTTGTGTTTGCCATGTTACGGATCGCTGGTAATGAGCACGCTGATACAATAACGAGGTTCAATATGTGACTATTGCAATGTGCATATATGGCCTTGGGCGACATGGTTGAAGTAATCCCATTAACTCCACGTAATTGTGATGACATATTCGCTGGACCATCATACCATTGGCCCATACAATCCTTTATATCTAAGCCCCATTCGCGAATATTGGTCAGAATTATATTAGCAAGAGCCTCGCCTGTAATTCTGTCCGTCGTCTCAACCCCTAAGAACTCTTCTCTAATATTAGAACTTTGATCAACAAATCTTAGAACTATCGATAATTGTTCTAAATTAGAAGATCTGTTACCTCATCTGCTAATATAGAAAGTAATTTTGTGTTCTTTATTTCGCCCAGAATCTTTGACCTAATATAATCACCGATGATAGAAATCAGTTCATTCTGTACTGGTTTGCTGAGATATGTAGCATTGCGCTTGCTACTCTTGAAATGTTCTGCTAATATGGAATCACCCGACATTGCTTGGAACCTGACTAGTTCAGCAAAGTTGCCTTTGTTAGCAGCATCAGTACATGTAGCAGTGTCTCTATGGCCCCTCAGTGAGATACCTTGTTTACCACAAAACAAAACACAGTCCACAAAGGAAGCAACTATTCGGCGATTATTTTCAACACTTTCTTGTCGTTTTTTGTCCATCTGGCAATCAATGGTACAACGTGGATCCTTCGTGGCCCTAATGAAGTGTCCATACTTAACCATGCCATCGCGATGATAAGTCATTGTGGCATATTGTCCACAGAAACGGGTTACTTTATGCCACAGTGTAAATGGTCTATTAACTAAAACGCCAACATTATCCTTGTTACAAAAAGGTACACATGGCAAACAATAACCTCCTTTTTGTACTTTGCTATAAACTAGCCATGGCCTGTACTTTGTTAACCATCCTGCACGAAAGCTCCGATTACAACCAGCAAGTTTAATTTTTGGGAACACACAGGATGGTTCTAGTAGAAAGTGGTTGTTTATCAAGTTATATGTTTCGATGTCTGTCAAATTCCTAGTAGCATCTTGCAGTAGTTCACCAGTGTCGTCCAACTGCCAAACTGCAAAACAGACAACAACTTTAAAAGGAATGTGACAAAAAGGAAGGGTGTATCGCATGTGTGTCTGTAAACACTGCCTGTTGTTCAACAACAGCCATTGTTTACAGACACACACGTGATACACCCTCCATTTTGTCACACTCCTTTTAAATTCAACATTTCCATATTTCTTTCATAATATTTGCATTTCTGTTCAACAACAATATGCATGGTCATTGGTGACACTTTGTGTTAAAATTTGAGCCAACTCGAACCAGCAGTTTATGGGATATACAATTCAGATCCTCAAAAGTGGGATTTGAATCTTGACCAGGGCCACAGGTTTAGTTCAAGATAACCATTGGTGTTAACATTTACTATAATTTGACCCGATTAGCATTATTAGCTTGTTAGACAAAGCCGCCCCACCCACCACACGCCCCCCCCCCCACCCCGAACAGACATACTTAAAAAGAAGAAATGCATTAGAAAAAGTTACAGCAAAATAGCCTCATTCTGAGTATGATACGGGGTAGCCGATGGTAAAATAATCTCTATTACTTCCACTTGGATGTGGAACAAAAGATAGTATAGTTGTGTGAGACCCCCGTCACCCGATCCGATGATCACATTATCAAAACGCAGATCGTCACTGGAATACAATAGGGGCGTATGTCAATTTTCTCAACTTTTCAGGAGAGCAAAAAAACTGAATAAAATTTAACATAATGTAACAATAATTATTAAACCTTTCATTTTGAAAGTAACAAAATGAATCTCTATTATTTAGAATAAAAGAAAATGATAATACGAAACATTTTTGATATTACTACACAATTTCTGATTTATGCGCCTTTTTACCACTGAAATTCTGTTCGTGTAAGAATGCAGCATCACTGTATATGTGCATACATCTTTTTAGTTCACAATTAGTTTAACATGCCAGCAATGTCTGAGTCGTATATAAACATACGCCTTTCTTGCAGTTTCATACTATTATTATTGTCTCCTATAATAAGCATCATAATAAGCTTATATTGATAATCTCATAATTATTTAGATCAATCATGTTCATAATTACTCATTAAACCCAATATTGCAGTAAAACATCATCTATAACAGACACTTACGACTATCCATCTTAATGAACTGTCGTCGTGTGGTCCCAAACGTATGTGTCCGGTTATAGACACGTTTGACTTATAATGGCATTATAACAAAATCACTCTTAGAAAGCACAGTGACGATTATTTTAAATACAAAAGCCGCAAATCCGATTAACTCGCATACTTTAACAACGTGCATACTAACATACACCATTCATTTTCATTTATTTTAATTTTCCTCATCAGAAGATACAGTATTTGAACTGTGTACATTTTGATTATGACGCAGTTCAAGGAATGTTGAATGATACTGCTCAGGTATTTTACATTTTTACATTCCAAGTTTACAACTACTCAATCACCTTGTAGTTGTATTTGATATTTAACATATTTTGCGACATTTTTGATACTTTTATAACTCTGATTGCATTCCACCTAATCCTGTCTCCATTCACATCCTTCTCTAAATTAGTTATTTTAGCAGCCAGATAAGTTCTTGACGTCTTCTAAATTCATTTCTCGAACACGAAACTTGTTTTCTTCGTGCCAATCTCACAAGTGTATACCACTGCTGCGGAGTATATATTGGTACACCTTAAGAGGCCCCTTCAATGGTCGAATGAATCGAGTCATTGTCATTCTGTATATGCCCCTTTTTAAGAAAGGAATATTTTATACTAGATATGTCAAATTTATTAAATGTATACCCAGTACATAATAACAACGAAACGGTTTCAGGTTTGTCCTGCACAGTTGTCGGAGAAAAACCTAAAGCACTTCACCCCATTTTCTATTTGTGTCTTCATATACATATACAAAAAGAGGCATGAAGCTACCTCACAAGAGCCTCGCATTGCAACTGTCTCTGGCAATATATAACAACACTCCTCACCATTTTGCAAGTTGTACACACTGAGGTTATAAACAGAGAGTTTCGGTTTATAAAAAATGTGGACATTTCACCGTGAGGAGCATTAAGGACATGTTACAGATCAAAGCAACTACAACAATATTCTTGTGAAAATTTTGCTTTGTATTTTCTTTATCTTTGAGTTCTCTAGCAAGAGTTTTGTTCTTTAAATGATCCTCAGATTTCTCTAATATTTGCTGTTTCCTTTCCTCAGTTGCATGCGTGTATTTTGCACACAACTCGCATTGGTCTTTTTTAGGATGAAAAAAAACTAAATTAAATTTGATATGGAAAACACGTTCATAAATTTTCTTGTGAGCCATGGTCCTCCCAGCCTCTCTACACTGCTCAACATACATGTCGTACATTTTGGAAAGTGACAGCTGAGTTTCCAGATATTTTCTAGTTGAATTCTTTCTGCAGTAATGTGATTCTACAGTAGGAAAGCTAGGAATATGTTCTCTAATGTCATTAAGAACAGTTTGTGATGTTTTTCTTTGATGTCCATGGTGCCCCTTTCTGTAACTCCAAGGTCATCTTGTTTCCTAAGGCTGTTGTGAACAACTTTGTCTGTGATATTTAATGTTTGTAAAACGAATACATTGCACACCTTTACTTTATTTTCATTGGATCTAGGTAATGTATATATTAAACTTTTATTTCTACGTGATTTAGTTTTCTTGTACTTAGATTCAATTGATGTAACATGGGAATTGATGAAATCTCGTTGTCTATTTATTTCACCTAACTTCCAAAAGCTATTAAATATTTCCTGACAATCACCTAAAGTTAGTGTTTCATGGCATTTTGAACGACATTTTTCACCACGGCCAGCTCCAACAATTCTAGCCCTTTTCGGTACCCCACGTGCACTAGTATAAGCTAATCCAAGATTTCGTTTTTGTTTTCTTATATTACGCACCCATGTAGCATCATTACGAACACGCTTTCGACCTCTCGGTGAAACATTTGTATTCTCATTGAATTCAGTTCCATATGTAAAATATTCTTCAATTTCTATTTGATTATCGGTACTTATATTATTGGATAATTCTCGATTTGTACTCGCGGATGGAAATGCAACATCTGCAGAACTTGTGCTATGTGCTAGAAACTTCTCGAGGCAACACGTTTCTGCTTTTGTACCGGATAAGGTGTAAGTCAACCGCACTGTCAGAACTACTTACTTCACCGTCGCTGCTTTCATTGTTTGCATCACTAAAGGTATTACCATATCCACCAGTTGTGTCACTCACACATGAATTCTCTTTGGCAATGCTACCTACAGTTGCATCTACACTTTGCTCAAGAGGACCTTGCAAATTTCTTATACTGTCACCTGGTAGATTATGCTCAAGGGACCTTGGTGCATTTATATCAAGCCCATGAGCAGTACTTTTAACTGACACTGTTAAACCACTGTTCATATCATTGTCACTATAATAGAAGAGGTTGTCGGCAGGAATGGTCATATTGAAGGGTCGAGTAACTTCCTCAAATTCCATATTATGATCATTAATGAATAAGTTATTCGCAAGAATTGCTGATAAGCTAGAATATCCGATCTCTCTAACATCGACATCATTCATATTAGGAAAATCAGAAACATTCACGTATTCATTATTGTTATTAGTAGTAATCAGTATATATTTATACATGTTATCTGGATTATCACTGGCATTATTATTAGCATCTGGAACATGATTAGGAATCATTGTACAGTTATCATTACAATTATCATTGACACGAATGGAAGAATCTGGAACATGATTAGGAATCATTGTACAGTTATCATTACAATTATCATTGGCACGAATGGAAGCGTTTGGACCATCATTAGGAATCATTGTACACTTATCATTACAATTATCATTGACACGAATGGAAGAATCTGGAACATCACTAGGAATCATTGTACAGTTATCATTACAATTATCATTGGCACGAATGGAAGCCTCTGGAACATGATTAGGAATCATTGTACACTTATCATTACAATTATCATTGGCACGAATGGAAGCGTGTGGAACATCATTAGGAATCATTGTACAGTTATCATCACGATTATCAATGGCACGAATGGAAACATCTGGAACATCACTAGGAATCATTGTACAGTTATCATTGCAATTATCATTGGCACGAATGGAAGCGTCTGGAACATCATTAGGAATCATTGTACCGTTATCATTACAATTATCATTAACACGAATGGAAGCGTCTGGAACATCATTAGGAATCATTGTACAGTTATCATTACAATTATCATTGGCACGAATGGAAGAATCTGGAACATCATTAGGAATCATTGTACCGTTATCATTACAATTATCATTGGCACGAATGGAAGCGTCTGGAACATCATTAGGAATCATTGTACAGTTATCATTACAATTATCATTGGCACGAATGGAAGCGTGTGGAACATCACTAGGAATCATTGTACAGTTATCATTACAATTATCATTGGCACGAATGGAAGCGTGTGGAACATCATTAGGAATCATTGTACACTTATCATTACAATTATCATTGGCACGAATGGAAGCGTGTGGAACATCATTAGGAATCATTGTACCGTTATCATTACAATTATCAATGGCACGAATGGAAACATCTGGAACATCATTAGGAATCATTGTACATTCATCATTACAATTATCATTGGCACGAATGGAAGCATCTGGAACATGATTAGGAATCATTGTACAGTTATCATTGCGATTATCATTGGCATGAATGGAAGCGTTTGGACCATCATTAGGAATCATTGTACAGTTATCATCATGATTATCATTTGCACAAATGGAAGAATCTGGAACATCATTAGGAATCATTGTACCGTTATCATCACGATTATCAATGGTACGAATGGAAACATCTGGAACATCACTAGGAATCATTGTACAGTTATCATTACAATTATCATTATCACGAATGGAAGCGTTTGGACCATCATTAGGAATCATTGTACAGTTATCATTGCGATTATCATTGGCACGAATGGAAGCATCTGGAACATCATTAGGAATCATTGTACCGTTATCATTGCATTTATCATTGGCACGAATGGAAGCGTTTGGACAATCATTAGGAATCACTGTACCGTTATCATTGCAATTATCATTGGCACGAATGGAAGCATCTGGAACATCATTAGGAATCATTGTACCGTTATCATCACGATTATCATTGGCACGAATGGAAGAATCTGGAACATCATTAGGAATCATTGTACCGTTATCATCACGATTATCATTGGCACGAATGGAAGCGTCTGGAACATCATTAGGAATCATTGTACAGTTATCATCACGATTATCATTGGCACGAATGGAAGAATCTGGAACATCATTAGGAATCATTGTACCGTTATCATCACGATTATCATTGGCACGAATGGAAGCGTCTGGAATATCATTAGGAATCATTGTACAGTTATCATCACGATTATCTTTGGCACGAATGGAAGAATCTTGAACATCATTAGGAATCATTGTACAGTTATCATCACGATTATCATTGGCACGAATGGAAGCGTCTGGAACACCATTAAGAATCATTGTACAGTTATCATCACGATTATCATTGGCACGAATGGAAGCGTCTGGAACACCATTAAGAATCATTGTACAGTTATCATTACAATTTTTATTGGCACGAATGGAAGCGTCTGGAACATCATTAGGAATCAATGTACAGTTATCATCACGATTATCATTGGCACGAATGGAAGCATCCGGAACATCATTAGGAATCATTGTACCATTATCATCACAATTATCATTGGCACGAATGGAAGCATCTGGAGCATCATTAGGAATCATTGTACCGTTATCATCACGATTATCATTGGCACGAATGGAAGCGTTTGGACCATCATTAGGAATCATTGTACAGTTATCATTACAATTATCATTGGCATGAATGGAAGCATCTGGAGCATCATTAGGAGTCATTGTACAGTTATCATTACAATTATCATTGACACGAATGGAAGCATCTGGAATATCATTAGGAATCATTGTACACTTCTCATTACAATTATCATTGACACGAATGGATGCGTCTGGACCATCATTAGGAATCATTGTACAGTTATCATTACAATTATCATTGGCACGAATGGAAGCGTCTGGAACATCATTAGGAATCATTGTACACTTATCATTACAATTATCATTGGCACGAATGGAAGCGTCTGGAACATCATTAGGAATCATTGTACAGTTATCATTACAATTATCATTGGCACGAATGGAAACGTCTGGGCCATCATTAGGAATTATTGTACAGTTATCATTACAATTATCATTTGCACGAATGGAAGCGTCTGGAACATCATTAGGAATCATTGTAAAGTTATCATTACAATTATCATTGGCACGAATAGAAACATCTGTAAGGCACGAATGGAAGCGTCTGGAACATCATTAGGAATCATTGTACAGTTATCATTACAATTATCATTGGCACGAATGGAAGCATCTGGAACATGATTAGGAATCATTGTACACTTCTCATTACAATTATCATTGACACGAATGGATGCGTCTGGACCATCATTAGGAATCATTGTACAGTTATCATTACAATTATCATTGGCACGAATGGAAGCGTCTGGAACATCATTAGGAATCATTGTACACTTATCATTACAATTATCATTGGCACGAATGGAAGCGTCTGGACCATCATTAGGAATCATTGTACAGTTATCATTACAATTATCATTGGCACGAATGGAAACGTCTGGGCCATCATTAGGAATTATTGTACAGTTATCATTACAATTATCATTTGCACGAATGGAAGCGTCTGGAACATCATTAGGAATCATTGTACAGTTATCATTACAATTATCATTGGCACGAATGGAAACATCTGTAAGGCACGAATGGAAGCGTTTGGACCATCATTAGGAATCATTGTACAGTTATCATCACGATTATCATTGGCACGAATGGAAGAATCTGGAACATCATTAGGAATCATTGTACCGATTTCATCACGATTATCATTGGCACGAATGGAAGCGTCTGGAACACCATTAAAAATCATTGTACAGTTATCATTACAATTATCATTGGCACGAATGGAAGCATTTAGAACATCATTAGGAATCATTGTACCGTTATCATTGCAATTATCATTGGCACGAATGGAAGCGTCTGAAACACCATTAAGACTCCTTGTACAGTTATCATCACGATTATCATTGGCACGAATGGAAGCGTCTGAAACACCATTAAGAATCATTGTACAGTTATCATCGCGATTATCATTGGCACGAATGGAAGCGTTTGGACCATCACTAGGAATCATTGTACAGTTATCATTACAATTATCATTGGCACGAATGGAAGCGTCTGGAGCATCATTAGGAGTCATTGTACAGTTATCATTACAATTATCATTGGCCCGAATGGAAGCCTCTGGAACATGATTAGGAATCATTGTACACTTATCATTACAATTATCATTGGCACGAATGGAAGCGTCTGGAACATCATTAGGAATCATTGTACACTTATCATTACAATTATCATTGGCACGAATGGAAGCGTCTGGAACATCATTAGGAATCATTGTACAGTTATCATTACAATTATCATTGGCACGAATGGAAACGTCTGGGCCATCATTAGGAATCATTGTACAGTTATCATTACAATTATCATTTGCACGAATGGAAGCGTCTGGAACATCATTAGGAATCATTGTACACTTATCATTACAATTATCATTGGCACGAATGGAAGCGTCTGGAGCATCATTAGGAGTCATTGTACAGTTATCATTACAATTATCATTGGCACGAATGGAAGCCTCTGGAACATGATTAGGAATCATTGTACATTCATCATTACAATTATCATTGGCACGAATGGAAGCATCTGGAACATGATTAGGAATCATTGTACAGTTATCATTACAATTATCATTGGCACGAATGGATGCGTCTGGACCATCATTAGGAATCATTGTACCGTTATCATTGCAATTATCATTGACACGAATGGAAGCGTCTGAAACACCATTAATAATCATTGTACAGTTACCATCACGATTATCATTGGCACGAATGGAAGCATTTGGACCATCACTAGGAATCATTGTACAGTTATCATTACAATTATCATTTGCACGAATGGAAGCCTCTGGAACATGATTAGGAATCATTGTACACTTATCATTACAATTATCATTGGCACGAATGGAAACATCTGTAAGGCACGAATGGAAACATCTGGAACATCATTAGGAATCATTGTACAGTTATCATTGCGATTATCATTTGCACGAATGGAAGAATCTGGAACATCATTAGGAATCATTGTACCGTTATCATCACGATTATCATTGGCACGAATGGAAGAATCTGGAACATCATTAGGAATCATTGTACCGTTATCATCACGATTATCATTGGCACGAATGGAAGCGTCTGGAACACTATTAAGAATCATTGTACAGTTATCATCACGATTATCATTGGCACGAATGGAAGCGTCTGGAACACCATTAAGAATCATTGTACAGTTATCATTACAATTATTATTGGCACCAATGGAAGCATCCGGAACATCATTAGGAATCATTGTACCGTTATAATCACAATTATCATTGGCATGAATAGAAGCATCTGAAACATCATTAGGAATCATTGTACCGTTATCATCACGATTATCATTGGCACGAATGGAAGCATCTGGAACATGATTAGGAATGAATCATTGTACAGTTATCATTACAATTATCATTGGCACGAATGGAAGCGTTTGGACCATCACTAGGAATCATTGTACAGTTATCATTACAATTATCATTGGCACGAATGGAAGCGTCTGGAGCATCATTAGGAGTCATTGTACAGTTATCATTACAATTATCATTTGCACGAATGGAAGCCTCTGGAACATGATTAGGAATCATTGTACACTTATCATTACAATTATCATTGGGACGAATCGAAGCGTCTGGAACATCATTAGGAATCATTGTACATTCATCATTACAATTATCATTGGCACGAATGGAAGCATCTGGAACATGATTAGGAATCATTGTACAGTTATCATTACAATTATCATTGGCACGAATGGAAGCATTTGGAACATCATTAGGAATCATTGTACCGTTATCATTGCAATTATCATTGGCACGAATGGAAGCGTCTGAAACACCATTAATAATCATTGTACAGTTACCATCACGATTATCATTGGCACGAATGGAAGCCTCTGGAACATGATTAGGAATCATTGTACACTTATCATTACAATTATCATTGGCACGAATGGAAGCGTCTGGAACATCATTAGGAATCATTGTACATTCATCATTACAATTATCATTGGCACGAATGGAAACATCTGGAACATCATTAGGAATCATTGTACAGTTATCACTGCGATTATCATTTGCACGAATGGAAGAATCTGGAACATCATTAGGAATCATTGTACCGTTATCATCACGATTATCATTGGCACGAATGGAAGAATCTGGAACATCATTAGGAATCATTGTACCGTTATCATCACGATTATCATTGGCACGAATGGAAGCGTCTGGAACACCATTAAGAATCATTGTACAGTTATCATCACGATTATCATTGGCACGAATGGAAGCGTCTGGAACACCATTAAGAATCATTGTACAGTTATCATTACAATTATTATTGGCACGAATGGAAGCGTCTGGAACATCATTAGGAATCAATGTACTGTTATCATCACGATTATCATTTGCACGAATGGAAGCATCCGGAACATCATTAGGAATCATTGTACCGTTATAATCACAATTATCATTGGCATGAATAGAAGCGTCTGAAACATCATTAGGAATCATTGTACCGTTATCATCACGATTATCATTGGCACGAATGGAAGCGTTTGGACCATCACTAGGAATCATTGTACAGTTATCATTACAATTATCATTGGCACGAATGGAAGCGTCTGGAGCATCATTAGGAGTCATTGTACAGTTATCATTACAATTATCATTTGCACGAATGGAAGCGTTTGGACCATCACTAGGAATCATTGTACAGTTATCATTACAATTATCATTGGCACGAATGGAAGCGTCTGGAGCATCATTAGGAGTCATTGTACAGTTATCATTACAATTATCATTTGCACGAATGGAAGCCTCTGGAACATGATTAGGAATCATTGTACACTTATCATTACAATTATCATTGGCACGAATGGAAGCATCTGGAACATCATTAGGAATCATTGTACATTCATCATTACAATTATCATTGGCACGAATGGAAACATCTGGAACATCATTAGGAATCATTGTACCGTTATCATCACGATTATCATTGGCACGAATGGAAGCGTCTGGAACACCATTAAGAATCATTGTACAGTTATCATTACAATTATCATTGGCACGAATGGAAGCATTTGGAACATCATTAGGAATCATTGTACCGTTATCATTGCAATTATCATTGGCACGAATGGAAGCGTCTGAAACACCATTAATTATCATTGTACAGTTATCATCACGATTATCATTGGCACGAATGGAAGCGTCTGGAACACCATTAAAAATCATTGTGCAGTTATCATCACGATTATCATTGGCACGAATGGAAGCGGTTGGACCATCACTAGGAATCATTGTACAGTTATCATTACAATTATCATTGGCACGAATGGAAGCGTCTGGAGCATCATTAGGAGTCATTGTACAGTTATCATTACAATTATCATTTGCACGAATGGAAGCCTCTGGAACATGATTAGGAATCATTGTACACTTATCATTACAATTATCATTGGCACGAATGGAAGCGTCTGGAACATCATTAGGAATCATTGTACATTCATCATTACAATTATCATTGGCACGAATGGAAACATCTGGAACATCATTAGGAATCATTGTACAGTTATCATTGCGATTATCATTTGCACGAATGGAAGAATCTGGAACATCATTAGGAATCATTGTACCGTTATCATCACGATTATCATTGGCATGAATGGAAGAATCTGGAACATCATTAGGAATCATTGTACCGTTATCATTGTACCGTTATCATCACGATTATCATTGGCACAAATGGAAGCGTCTGGAACATCATTAGGAATCATTGTACAGTTATCATCACGATTATCATTGGCACGAATGGAAGAATCTGGAACATCATTAGGAATCATTGTACCGTTATCATCACGATTATCATTGGCACGAATGGAAGCGTCTGGAACACCATTAAGAATCATTGTACAGTTATCATCACGATTATCATTGGCACGAATGGAAGCGTCTGGAACACCATTAAGAATCATTGTACAGTTATCATTACAATTATTATTGGCTCGAATGGAAGCGTCTGGAACATCATTAGGAATCAATGTACTGTTATCATCACGATTATTATTGGCACGAATGGAAGCATCCGGAACATCATTAGGAATCATTGTACCGTTATAATCACAATTATCATTGGCATGAATAGAAGCGTCTGAAACATCATTAGGAATCATTGTACCGTTATCATCACGATTATCATTGGCACGAATGGAAGCATCTGGAACATGATTAGGAATGAATCATTGTACAGTTATCATTACAATTATCATTGGCACGAATGGAAGCGTCTGGAGCATCATTAGGAATCATTGTACCGCTATCATCACGATTATCATTGGCACGAACGGAAGCGTCTGGAGCATCATTAGGAATCATTGTACCGTTATCATCACGATTATCATTGGCACGAATGGAAGCGTTTGGACCATCATTAGGAATCATTGTACAGTTATCATTACAATTATCATTGGCACGAATGGAAGCATCTGGTGCATCATTAGGAGTCATTGTACAGTTATCATTACAATTATCATTGGCACGAATGGAAGCATCTGGAACATGATTAGGAATCATTGTACACTTCTCATTACAATTATCATTGACACGAATGGATGCGTCTGGACCATCATTAGGAATCATTGTACAGTTATCATTACAATTATCATTGGCACGAATGGAAGCGTCTGGAACATCATTAGGAATCATTGTACACTTATCATTACAATTATCATTGGCACGAATGGAAACGTCTGGGTCATCATTAGGAATCATTGTACAGTTATCATTACAATTATCATTGGCACGAATGGAAGCATCTGAAACATGATTAGGAATAGTTGTACAGTTATCATTACAATTATCATTGGCACGAATGGAAACATCTGTAAGGCACGAATGGAAGCGTTGGACCATCATTAGGAATCATTGTACAGTTATCATCACGATTATCATTGGCACGAATGGAAGAATCTGGAACATCATTAGGAATCATTGTAGCGTTATCATCACGATTATTATTGGCACGAATGGAAGCCTCTGGAACACCATTAAGAATCATTGTACCGTTATCATTGCAATTATCATTGGCACGAATGGAAGCGTCTGGAACACCATTAAGAATCATTGTACAGTTATCATCACGATTATTATTGGCACGAATGGAAGCCTCTGGAACACCATTAAGAATCATTGTACCGTTATCATTGCAATTATCATTGGCACGAATGGAAGCGTCTGAAACACCATTAAGAATCATTGTACAGTTATCATTACGACACTCATTGGCATCGGAATGACGTTGTCTTTCTTCACATAAGCGTTTCCTTAAGGTGTCTAATGGGTCCATCGGCTGGTAGCTGTACTTATAGCTGGTCTTCTTCTTTCTCTTACCCATTCTGCACTGCAAACAAGATCAGATGATATTTATATTGGTAATTAAATGTGCATATTCACAGAGGAATAGTTGAAAATAAAATTGCTATAATTATATCCTTTTAGAGGCTTAAACTGTGTCGCTCGATGGAATGAAACGAAATAATTCTGAACATATAAAGATTTCAATCTATATAAATAAATATCGTATTTTCGGTTGTGAATTTGAATGAGGGACTCGTGTCTCTAATTCAATTTGACAACTCAAAAAATTATATAAATTTATACGCAATGAAATCATCATTTTCTAAGATTTTTTTCGTTTCATTACATCTAGGCACACAATTTAAGCCCCTAAAAGAATACAATTTCAACAATTTTATTTTCCACCATTCTGCTGTGGATATGCACCTTTAATCACAATATCTTAATTGATTTGCCGACAACGCTATGTACAGTGTTTAGCTAAAATACGACTTGCAATGATGGGATTTCATTTGGTTGCATTTCACCAAATGGTTTCGGAGGAGATAACGTGACACCCTTTGCACTTGGATTTTGATGATATTTGATGTTTTTACCACGCCCCCAGAATGCAGAGCCCAAAGTAGATGTCGTCTTGCATTCAATCATATGGGTAGCTCACATACCAAATTTGGTTGAATTTCACTTAATGGTTTAGGAAACGATAGCGTGACAAACCGATAGACGGGCTGACGGTACGATGAACAGATGGACGGATGGAGGCGATCACAATATCCCTGACACGTTTTGCTCACACACGCACGCACGCCGCACGCACGCACGAACGCACGCACGCACGCACGCACGCACGCACGCACGCACGCACGCACGCACGCACGAACACACGCTCTCAGCACGCACGCTCGCACGCACGCACACACGCAATAAGACGATGCGTTAGGGTCCGTAATTCAAGGACTAAGATTATGCTACTACTAAGATTATGACATAAGAAGTCATTCATTTCCTGATTTGAGAATAGTAAATTAATAAAGCCATACTCAGGGGATATCACTACACTTATTTCCATACTTCAAACAGTATTTGGTTATATAACTTATCGTATTCCTGTTGAAAAGAGTTATTATGATGAAGAAAATTATTAATGATAATTGTTGTTATAATTATAAACAAAACACGTGTAGGCTATATTGTCATACGTCTGTATGGCACTATGGTATGCCAAAGATTAATTTAGGAAACTATAAAACAACAAAGCCATATGCGCACATACGTCGGTATTGCATTCTGACAAAAAGACTAATTTGCATCAGATATACAGCAACAAGGCTCTACGTACATATACATGTGTATTGCATTCTCAATATGAAGCTAAAATTATACAACTAATATTAAAATATTAGAAATAGCATACGCCCCTTTTACATGGTCTGTGAAAAGAGGTATACAATCATTTTCTGCCAAACAAAAATTTGAAAATTTGGACATACGCCCCTATTGTATTCCAGTGACGAAATGTATATAGCAACACTGATTGAAAAGTGTGACAATTTAATTTATTAAATTAAATAGTCGCACTTTTCAATCAGTGTACAGTGCTTATTTATGATTCATCATCATCCAGCATGAGATGTGCTCTGATAGTAAGTGTACCTTGTCTGTGCGTCATCTGAACCGTACAGTGTTTCCCTGCTTCCATTCCATTACGAGCTGCATCTGATGTCGCATTAACTTAGTCAATTGTTCCTTCATTAGGTGCAATGGCATCTACGTTGGGTTCAGTGGCTCCTGTAGTATGTTCAACTGGATCCCCGTTGACAAGAGATTGTAGAGCAACTGGTATTTGAGAGGTCGAGGTCATCGCTTTCAGGCTCTTAGCTTTTATAGTCCGGGAGCCAATTTTCAAAAGGGGTCTAGAAGAATGGTTTCGTAGCACACCCAGTATTCAGAAGGTTTGTCTCTATATTATGCTAGACCGATGTCTTGGGTATATTCTGAGCCGTGTTGTACAAGAAAATTGTGGTATCACTAACCCGTGAGAAGCCCATTTACAATAGGTGTTGAACGTAGCTCTCAAACAATTTTCACAATGGTAAATTTTTCACAAACTTAAGCGCATGTTATATCAATACAATCTTAACCAAAATGGAAAGGAGTGATCGTATATCGCAGATTTATACATAATCAACCTCGTTTAAGACACCCGTATGTTGCTTTGTACATATTGGGGCACTTAGGTCTTCTTGTGACTAGCAATACCTTAGCTACAACAATGCCCATGTTTTCTACATTTTTCATAATTAAACTTTTAACTGACATGCAGTGCATGTCTACACAAGCTGGCAGGACATATTTATCACGTGAGCAAATAAGAGAATGTTACTCATCCGTGTCAGATCTTCGACAATTGTATGCTGAACATTGTCACACATTTCACCTCCCATACAAAGGCATGCTTCAGTGTAGAGTAGATTGTTAGCCTTGCGTTGACAGAGATCTGTTCTTTTGCAGGCAGACTTTTGACATCTACATGATGTGAGTTCAATTAATCCAAATGGAGCAGGATCCTTTGACATTAGAACAGGCTTGAGTAGACCATCCACTTTACTCCAGCCATGTCCATTTGGAGATGGAAGATTCTGAACAGCTTGCAATGAACGTCTCCAAACAAGAGCTTGAAAATTGGCCCTTTCGGTGTGATGCTTTAGACTATTCGATGTAGGTGGAAGATTTTCATTTCTTTGTCTCTTTTGACAAAAGAGCCAATAACGGGTTTCATCAGCTGTCTTTCCCACATCCCTGGTGGTATACAACTCACAGACAAATTTCTCACCTAGAATTGCAGTATTCGGTGATAAGTCAACATGTTCGCCGAGTTGGGCTAAGCTAAGCTGATGACATTCAGATGACTTTAAGAGATTGAATGCTTTTCTCTTAGCGACTCCAAATAATGCACTAGTGCTATCACAACCTGTAAGAGAATCAAACCCAGGCAAAGACAGACAGATAGCTGGGCCCAGTACTTGAGCAACTGTATGTATTGGTATGTATCGCAATTTGTCCTTTGTGCCCGTACGGAACCATAGTTCAGAACAGTGAAGCGAACGATACGTATATATACTAAGTACTGCCACGTCTGTATCAGGAGACTGTATAACAACACGCATGTGGTCTTTTGAAGCGTGTAGCGCGTGCAGCATCATACGCGTATCTGCTTCCTCGTGATCTGATCGAAGTTCTTCCAGATACGACGAATTGTTCGCTGAAATGACAACAACATCCATTCCATCGTTAAAGCCACCAGCAAGAATGACGCAATTGTCGGCAGATAGCATATTTGGACCAGTATCACGCCACCGCCTGCTGAGAAATGCAACCAGGTTACTTTTGTTGCTTGGATTGCTGATGTACTTGGCCCATTGCTTTGGAACGGGAGTATTTTCTCCAGCAATCTTTACTTCCAATGCTGTTGATGACCCACGTTTTAGCCGCTCTTCCGCTTTGAGAGATTCCAGTCTATCATATCTGTCAAAAACTATATCTACTCTGTTGCAGTCTTCTGATTCAGTGGAACTGTAAAGATGTGCCAGTATTTATCAGCCAATTCTCCAATTGTAGACGTACCTCCAGTTTTAACCATTTGCACAATTGCCATGCCATCTACTACATAAGCTGTTGCGCCTGTCTTGTCAACAGGTGGAAGCCGTCCATCAACATTTACTTCCTTTTCTAGTTCACTTAACAAAACACTTTTCACATTCTTTCTTAGAGTCTCATCCGTATGTGACAATGATAGTGGAACAGCAGACAGTTCATACGTCATCACTAGTTTTAAATCAACATCTCTGGACCTTGCAGCAATAATTAATCGACCAAATAGTTCGCGGTCAGATCTCACATTGTGAATTTTTTCATCATTTGTTTTGAGTTTTTTCTTCTGTGCTAGGCTGGCAAATGTTTTAAGTTTTAAGTGTGGCAACGTGTCCCAAAAGCTTCTCGTGTTAGTGTCCAGCCGCTCCTGAACAACATTTTCCATAATCTCCTTACCAATGTCACAGGCGGAAACAAGTCTCTTGTCGATTTCACTAGGCAATACCACGCCAGTTGCAATGTTTACAAGCGGAAGACACTCGCTGTCGTCGTTTTCCGCAATATTAAAGGGATTGGTCATTATATCTGATGAGAACATCGAAAGTATCTTCTGCACATCGGTTTCATCCCAGTTCATTCGATTAGTCCCCATTTCCTTATGTACTCCAAACATGTGACTATCTTGTAACCCACAGATTTGCTTTGTGACCGTTGTTATGGCTGCCCTCTCGTGGCTAGTTAAAAACCACCTCTCCAGAGCACCTGGCTTTTGTGTTATTCCAATAATACCAACTCGCTTTTTGGAATCCAAATTAATCGATTGCTCTAAGGCCATATCTGTCCACACTTGATTGAATGGATGGTCTGAGCGACTTACGGAATGATTTCCATTCAAGAATTGTTCATGTACATGGGGATGTGTACATGGAAGCATCTTCATGTCCGCAAGATATATTGGCAGCCATCTTGCATAATTGGTTCTGTCCATGCTGTAGAAATATGGCGCCATAGCAGCAGTAGCAGATAGGTGTGCCTGCCAATCTCCAGTTCTCTCAGCTCTTATGAATCCAAGCAGCAGCTCTACCATATGAATATATGAGTTGCAAAATGTGAACAGGTGTGATTTCGAGCTTGACTCAACTTTAAAGGATTTGAACAGCTGTTGCAATTTATTCACGTACATACACACCTCTTTGAAATTTTCTTGCAGTGCGTCTAAGTCGTCAATGCTGCTTCGGCACATCTTAATTTTCTCATCCAGACTCTCCAATTCTGTTGGAGTAATGTGGTCTTCATGTTGTCCATTTTGTTGAACCCATTTGGAAAAAGACTGCCATTGTAATCGCAGCAGCGCTTCCATAACCAATTTGTGAGCCCTCACTCCTCGATTATATGACTTCCCTTTAAGCAGAGCAGCAGCCGTGCTGCTACCATATGTGTTGGCCTCTATGAGGAGATCTTCTAAGCCAGAGTCATCAAACATCTTTCCAATAACAGCTAAGTAGTTTAGCGCAATGTGGAATCCCCCAGTCTGATCACAGTGTCACTAAACTCTTCTTTATATCGCCACTGTATCTCCTTTGCCTTGACATATATGGCCAAGTCGAATGTAATGACCGAGTCATTCTGTCCTAGTGTTGTCATCATTCTTTGAACTTGTTTCATGACCGTATACACCGTATTGAATTCAGTTGGTGATCCGGAAATCATTGGACAGTAACCGATTTGTGTAAAAGGTGCGTTAGCACATGATACAAGTGCATTAAATCCACTCCAACTAGGGACTGTTTGTGTTTCTGTGGTCATCATGGGTACAAGATCTACCGCAAACAATTTTATTGGACACATTCGAACGATGGCCCATGCAAGATCCATGACTAATGCCTGTTCCTGGATTGAGCTATCACATTGGTACCAATCCTTCTTGACAGTGTCTATGAACGCGGTCACAACTGGTCTTCTACCAAACACCCCACAATCAAGAATTCTGTTTTCAGTACCTGGTGCTGTCAAAGCCCTTCTCCTGACTGAGTGTTCAGCATGTATGACACGCTCTGGTCTTGAGTTATGACACGATCATGCTTATATCGTTGTGCACTGTGGATACAGCCAAAGCCTAGACCCCCTATGCAAAGAAATCAGGATAACTAATTAGTGCTACCACAATTTGTTTGTACAACAGGGCTTAAGATGTGTGGGACATGTCCCCCCAAGCCATAGCAAGTGTCAGACCTTCCGAATACTGGGTGTGCTACGTCACGATTCTGACCTAGCTTTAGCTCCTGGACTATTATGTGAATGGAAATAACAGCGGCCATCAAGCTAATCTATGCACCCATACACACCACACCACGCCAGCAACACACCTCAATTGAATATGCTACCGGACATTGTACCTGATTCATGGCCGTATGAATGATTTTATTAGTCATACACATCTAGTACACACGGCGTAGGCCTACACGTCATCGAATTTCTCTTGACCCACTTAATTTGAAACAGACTACAGTAGCTGTACACGTTAGCGTCAATGCAATCACTGTTACAATGTTGCTATATGGCGCGAATTAACGTAGCTAGAGCGTGTATATTCAAAACACTGTCTTAATTTGGGCACGCATTTACGTGCAAACAATTGGTTTATTTCTATGTGTCTTTATTAAGATGTAAATAATGTTTTATAAATAACTATTAATAAAAATTAAAAAATACGTACCGTTTTCTTGAGAAGAAATCGGTCATACGCTTCATGGTCTTGCACACACATCTGATTTACAACGACCAGAAAGTCAGTTATCGGGTGTTGCATTAATGAAAATTATACACGACAGCCACTGTCTGAGTGCTCGTTACGTACTCTCTGACGTAGACTCCGTTAAACTCAAACTGTCTAGACCGACAATCATGCTCAGGCACTCTGAGGTGTTTCTTAATCCAAAAGTACTTCTTTTTTTTGTGGCACAAGGGAAGGGAGGATCGTCAAATCCCTACGATCCCCCCTCTGGATCCGCCACTGCGACTTGGTGTTATGAATCTTAATGTTAAATATTATAATTTTATCTACACTACATAATCCTCATCTGGAACTTTCGAAATCTAAATGATCTTAGATGATCTTCGAAGAAATCCGATGTATTTATCGAGGCACGAGAAACATGAATTATGACGAGTTGTCAATCAACATCAAAGGGGGGTGGGGGGGGGGGGGTTGATGGGTGCCACACGTTGAAGTGGGCAGAGGCCGACTGAGGTAGGAGTGTCATCATTATTAGTGATCACCTGCCTTTAGTGGCCACTTGTCTTTAGTAACCATTTGTCTTTAGTGGCCACTTGTCTTTAGTGGCCACCTGTCCTTAGTGGCACCCTGTATTCAGTGACTACATGTCTTTAGTGACCACCTGTTTGTAGTGCCCACGTGTCTTTAGTGGACATCAGTCTTTAGTGACCACCGGTCTTTAGTGACCCTTGTCTTTAGTGACAACATGTATTTAGTGACCACCTGTCTTTTGTGCCCCGCCCCACTGTCTTTAGTGACCATGTGTTTTGTGACCACCTGTCTTTTAGATACATCTTTTTGATGACCCATGCAGTGTCCGTTGTACGCAAGTCTAATGTGCCTGGTAACCGAGTTGCATCTCTAAACCAAACAACCCATTTTGCAACTTATAGAAATCTTCATCGCCGATAGGGGAACTGTGTTTGGCTAATAAATGTCCCTAACCTTAGTCCTACGTATCCTATCATTGCTACCACAAGGAGGGACTTATATCTGAAAGTTTATCATAAACCCACGCCCAACACCACCACCACCCCCCCCCCCCCCCACGCCCTAACCACCCACCCTGCCCCAAAATAATAAGGAAATTAATAGAACCCTTTGTAGGCCGTTTTGTAGGCTATTATATATGATCTGTGAATGGCAGTTGTTTCTGGTTCGGATTTTCTGCTACGCTTGTGAACTACAAAGCAATAAAATCGATAAGTCTACGGCGCCGCAAACCGTATTCAATTCTTTACCCGGTGTACTATAGAGAACGGTCTCTGCTACATAAGTACTTGTGCAATGTTAAGAATATGTCGGCTTGGTCGTGTGGGTACTTCGTGCATTCGGTCGTTTAAACTGATGATTACGGGTTCTCGCCTGTAAAAGAACACTGACGCTATCCGGCATTTTGTGGGTTTTTCAAACAATATAGCAGCCTATATATCCTTCAGCTATGACACAATGTTAGGATCTATTTTATTTATAGATCGGCATATATATCATATCATATCATATCATATCATATTCCATTTCTGTGAGAAGGCTAAAAGCCTATAACATCCGATTCCTAATTTCCTTTTTCAATTCGGTAATAAAACATGGGATTTATATTGCCAGCTAGATAGTTATAGTATAGGGGTTGGTTATCCCATAGTTTATCTAATTTTGTTTCAAATGATATGATGGTTGTTGTTTCTATAACATATTGTTCGGAAGGCTGTTCCATAAGTCCACGATTTTATGTTCTTCTTCTTCTTCTTGTCGTTCGCTGATCATACCGCCAGTCCTGTAAGTGACTATCGACATGATCATAAGCGTTAAGTGCGTGGATCCATGGTTTATTAGAGTGCGCCGTGCGGCCTGGAACCTCCGTCTTCAGCACTCGAGGTTTCTGTCAGGGTTACCTCACCCTTACCTCCTTTAGTCGCCTCTTACGACACGCGGAGGATACGGAAGGTGTATTCCAAGCCCCACCTACAGGGCGAACATGTAGTGTTATTTCTTAGCTGGACGGGGTGGTGGGGATGGAGCGTGCGTGCATGCGTGCGTGCGGGGGGGGGGGGGGGGGTGGAAGCGGTGGTGGTGGCGGTCATATAAATCTAGTTAAACGGTTTATTTTCGAATTTGTCCATCGACGACATGGCAAACTAGTGGCTCTATACTATAAAAAGCAGATGGTCCTGGTCAATTTATAAAAAAAAAATTAAGTAAATTTCAAGTGGCAGAGAGATTACGGGTCTTATATAAGCTGCGGGTTGAGTGGGGTATTCGCGATGGTTACACGTTATGTTAAAACAATTATCTGATCCTTAAGTTGTAGCTTAAAACACATTTTAAGATTGGATTTTATGATTGGATAGAAACACTTGAATCACTCATAATACCGTAAGATTGTTTGAGAAATCTCCTTGAAAATACTTTCTACTTCGATTGTTTTGACTAATTGTATTATATATAAGCTAATCACTTTGAAGAGTTACCTCCCTTGTAGATCAATAGGCTAATTAATTAAACGAGTTTCCTCCCTTGTTACTATGCATTATTAATGTTTATACTCGGGTAGAATATAAAATATGGTGACAAAGCGTTCTATTAAAAGCTACGGTACGCAGTAGAAAGACTAAAACGGAATTAATTTTTTTTAAAGAATACAGAATTTAAATGAATACGGATTACCCACTCTTGTGTCAACTTAACCCTTTAATAGCCAAGCTGGTCAAAAGCGGCATCTGCGGTGATATTGAGAAATGTCCATTTGCAGGCTAAGAGAATATTTTTGAAAATTTACCTCTGGAATGACTGGCTCGGTAAATTTTCAAAAATTCTCTTCTTGGTCTGCAATTGGACACTGGCTAAGCATAAATTAGAATTTTTTTTGCTTATGGCAACAACTCCCAGTCAAATTAGTTTCAAAACATTCAACAGCATGTTTATTAAAAAGTAGACATACAATTCTTAAAGCGGTCCCAATAGAATCATTTATGATGTAATTATTATGACGTCATCCTTCCCGCCGCATAGATGATTATGACGTCATATGACGTCATTAATCTGGACAGGTCCATGGACACTGCAGATGGCCAAAAGTGGCCACTTGTACAATAATAAATATTGGCAACATGTGGCTATAATTTATATGCGCCCATCACTACAAGGTTAATCAATAATTTGTGTGTGGCTTTTGATTGCTACAGCACTCATCAATAATTGTGTGTCTATCGCTCAGGGAATCCATCGCTACAGGGGCAATCAGTATTTTGATTGACAGGCATATGTATGTATGATTATTGTATTCTGGGCGGTAGTAGTAGAAACATCACACAGCTGCAACCAGTCCTTCTTCAGTTTTGGCCATCATGTCTTGCTTGTCCTTAGCCAAAATCTTTAGCTTCCTCAGGTCGCTTCTTGATCTGAGTGTACTGTGTTCTGCTTTTTAGAGGTCATTGTTGGCTCCCAGTAGGGCGAATTCCAAGTCTCTCTGTGCTGGTGTGTCTTCTGGCATCCTTAGCACATGGCCAAACATGGACCATCTTTGCTGGGCGGCTTCGTAGATCAAAGATGCCATTGACAAAAAAACTACATTTTTACAATGCAACTCGTGTATCCTGTGTCCTGTGTGCCCTTGATGCTGTGTAACTGTAATAGCTGGCCAATTCCAAAGGCATCTCTAGAAAAACGTAACGCCTGCCACCGCAAATACCTCACTGGAGACCGATGGCCAGACAGCATAATTTCCAATGATTGACAGGTGTGACTATAATTGATGCGCGTCTATCGCTACACCCCTAATCGATATAATTAGCGCGTCCATTGTTAATCGATAGCATAATTTTTGATTGACATGTTAGTTTGATATAAATAGTGGACTGTGTTTCTGCTTGAATACGAAGGATGAAGGAAATAAATACATCCTCGTATTGCAAGACTTTTTTGCTGGACCGTCACCATGAGGCATCCACAGTAGCAGAGGTCCTAGCAAGTAATGTGTTCTGTCATTTAGGTATGCCATATGAGTGGCATTCCGATCAAGGTAGCAATTTTGAGAATCGGCTGATCTCCGATCTCTGCAAAATGTTTCATATAGTCAAAACGCGCACAACACCGTACCATCCACGTGGAGACGGGGTGGTAGAGAGATTCAATAGAACTCTCGCGGTTATGCTGACTAAGGAAACACACCTTGATTGTCGTGATTGGGATCTGTGGCTCCCTATGTGCTCATGGCATACCGCACTTCAATACATTCCAGCACGGGTTACACTCTTGCTCAGTTAATGCTAGGCCGTGAGTTAGCCTTACCCTTGGATCTGGCCATGCCCAGAATTCCTGGGGAAAAGAACTCACCCTCTCTATATGTAGAACTCATGCGTCAGCGGATAGAACAGGCACATGAGCTAGTTAGAGAAACTATCCACTGTACATCAGCGCCAAAAAACCTGGCATGACCGCCATGTACATGGAGACCCATTTGAGGTGGGAAAAATTGTTTGGGGTCACGATACATGACGTTCTGCAAACGTGCCAAATAAACAAATGGAAAGGCCCCTATGTGGTAGTAGGTAAGAAGTCAGACGTGACCTACCAAATCCGCGCCTCAGATGGCCTGACCTCAATCATCCACTTCGATCGGCTTAAACCTTGTGATGGCGGCGACCGAGTGCCTGAGCTCTGGTTGGGCGACACGCACAACACTGGTACCCAGACCAATGCCTCTTCAGAGACACATATTCCCGACATTAGTCCAGTTCGACCCCTCACCTACCAAGCCAGGAGTTGCCTAACGCTGAGGACGATGACGAGCCACATACTCGTCCTCTCCCTCTTCGGAGCGGGTCTACTAGGTCTGGTAAACCATATTTGAAGACCTTTTCGTTTGTGCTTTCCAAGGGGAAGGATGGAAAAGTTGTTCCCCCATTCCTCTTCCCATTCCCATCTACTTCGTGCTATTACCACCATTATAGTTGCCACAAGCGGAGGCTGAAGCTGTCCCAAGCCAGAGTGCCCCTTGTGGGGTGGAACATATAATAAATAGCATGGAAGTGAGTAGGCTTGATGAAACCTTTGCCTGTTCTAGTCAACAGGGAAACTGTACAACTCAGTGTACTTGCCATCCAAACCATAGAATCTCTGTACCCCCACCCCCACCCACCTGCTATAGCCGTCAGAGGTGGATGTGGCTCCTCTGCAAGGTGTTGCTGGTTAGCTAGCCTCGGAGTTGGGGAGTGGATGTCGCGCATCTCCAGTGGCCAAGGCCGGTGGAACGATCATGTTCCAGTGGGCTCGTGCGGAAATTGAACACTACCGTCTCATCCTGGCTGTTTGCTGCTTTGTTTAAACGGTGTACATAAAAACAAAAGAGTGGTGTGTTATTCATATATCTTGTCAGAGGTACCTAACTGATCTAGTCATATATAGAGGGTATCGTGGAAGGTACCCCTGTGATGGAGGGGGGAGGGGTCCGGACAGGGCACGTCAGTTGGGTTAATATAAACTATATCTGCCTCAGGCTGGCCAAAAATTATTGGTTTGCGAGAGGAACGTGCCTCGTGTGTGCCCCCATTACAGGAAAATGCCTACAGTGCCGAAGCGGGGGAGGGGGTGGGGAGAGAGAGAGGGGGAGGGAGGGAAGGGAGGGGAGGGGAGGGAGGGAGGGAGATGCCCGTCCATAAACATGAGGGCCAAAAATGGAGGTACCCTTATCACTTGGGAAAACAAGTCATGATTTTGCGAAAGGAAAGCGCCTCGTGAGGTTCACCGTCCAGGAAAAATACCTACAACGCCAGAGCGGAGGAGGAGAGCGGTAAAAAGGGCTGCCCTCCTATTTTGAAGAATTGTAAAAGATTATAATATGCTTAGCCTAGTGTAGTTATTTGATGTTGGATGCATGCAGCTTTTACCTGACGATGGGGTAGCTGATTTCCACAGAATTCAGTACCGTCACCTTGTTTGTGTTAAACTTAAAGATATTATTTTAGTTGGTGCCGCTTTATTTTTGCGGGCCTTCTTGAAGGGTCTAGACTAACATTGAGATTTTATGACAAGACACAAAACTTTAGGCCGCAAATGGCTTAGCACCTACTTACTTTTTAACAAGTACGTCTTCCTGGCGAGGATGCTCGGTACCATTGCTGGTACTGTAGCACAGATCGACCGGATGGGTACGGACCATTCCAAGCACGCCCCCACACACCCCCCCCCCCCCCCGGTAGGATAGTATGCGTATATAAAGCCCTATGAGAGAGGGTTTGTTAAAATGGCCAAGTCTGTAAGAACATGTAGCGTGCATGCACGCGCGTCAGAGCGTCTCTAGCAACATGTGTCAGGATTGGGAGAGAATGTATGCTTATAGTGTACCGAGTTGGTACTGGTGATTTCTTCAAATCACACTATTCTCGTCGTTCTTGGAACCGATCAGGACCGAAATGAAACGAGAACTTCAGAACTTTTTACCTTTTTAAAATCGGACAAGAAATGGCCGAGTTATTATCAAAAGACTCACTTAAAATTATTTTCAAAATATTGCTTTACCGTTGTAATCGCGTGCATGTATTAAATGAAAGGGGAATGCGCAGTTCACGTGATAGCCACGTCACCATTTCTAGCTCCACGCTGATTGGCTACTGCTCGCCCTCTGACTGGCTGGAGCGTCCTGCCTCTGATGTCACGAGTAGTATAAAAGGAGCCAGAAAACGAGAATCGAGAGCATCATCGGCGTGGAAGCTGACCCGTCAGCAAGACTGCTGGACCAGCGCAGTGCAAGATGTGGGAGAACTGCTGACTGACTGTGGTACCTACACCACAGCTGTGCCATTCAGAATTGAGATCTCCTGCACCAGTGAGCAGTCTTGGACATCCGCGATACCAGTTTTGGAAGCTCCCGGATGGCCATCCGGGGGCAAAATAAAGTAATATAAGAACTCTCTTTCTCAGAACTTTCACAGAGGAGCTTCCTGCGGATGGGCCTTGCGGGCCCGATGTAATTCTACGGGATGTAGAGCTGATGGTGATTCTTGGTGGATAACTCACCAGATCTTCCGGACAATGCTGAAAAGTGGTATCAAACTTGCGCCCTGCATGTCGCATGTGTTATGGTGGGACTCTGCTCAGTGCGTCACAAGAGCTATGCAACATATCCCGCACCATGTACCCAGTTTTTTTACATGCATATTTAATTAAAACTGTAGCCCTCCTGTTAATGGGTAACTTTCAAACTACTGTCACCAGGCGGAAACTTTATCACAAACTGTGTAAATTCATGTATCAGTTATTTTCACTGTCTAGTGGGCATCTTTCTCTAACTGTTCTTCTTCACTGTCTTGAGAGTGAGCCGCATCACCAGTCTGCTTGCGGAAATCTTCCCTGCATTCAGGATCGTGCTATCTCACACTACTCAACTGTAGCGTATCAATTTCCGTCATTTATGAACTCTTACTGTACCGATGACCAATAGGTACTCAAGTAACTATACTATTGTGCATTTTATTATTTCCGTAAATGGTACTTATGACAGGATAGGTACCTACCCGGTCTTTCTGACCACATTTTTATACTTTCTGTTTCTTATTGTATGTATTATCTTTATTTCCGTGTGCTCCCAACTAACAGCACCATAAGGTCCTATGACCTGGATTACCGTTAGCACTGTATTAATTAGTTATGTATATGGCAAGTAGCCATCCTAGTTATTCTGTTTTGTTTATTTATGGAAACACTAGAACGCAGTACGCTAGGCAATACTATACATCAACATTATATCTGCATCACTATATTCCATCAGCATCAATTTTACGCTGAGGTCACTGTTCATGCTCACCATGCTCGAGCCTGACATGTGACTGACTAAAGCTGGCTATTTTAGCTCAATAGGATAGGTTTAAAGTAGTTAGGGACAATCTCTCCGTAACAGACTCTAGTGGATATGTAACACCATGCACCGGCTAAATTGTGTAAAATTGGCCACTTACCTTAGGGCCTCTTTCTGTGCTCCTCCAGCCTCACGGCTTAATTGTCTGGACTCCCAATCGACACGTTGGCAGGATCTGACTCTTAGGAAACTATTGGGGTTTCCGAGCGGTGATAACTAAAGTGTTGATTTACATACACTTCCCCAGTATCTTCGGATACCAGTTAGTTTAGATTCCTCCGCCAATGTAGGAAGCACTGCAAAAAGAAATTTTATTTTGTAGACCGGCCTGCAGTGCATCTCTGAGCATTCTGGAACTTAACCCTAATGACAGGTAAAATATTAATTCCGTAATGGACGAGACACAGATCTCCATCCAACTTGGTGTAGTGACTGGGTGAAGTCTTAGAACCCACCACGCCCTCATGGGAAGGTCACTAGCAATGGATATTGTAGTTCGGTTCAACCGGTCGGGTACCGGCCATACCAGCTAAGCTGGGTACGCGCCGCCCATCCTGGATTCGTTCCCTGAACACACACCCCTGGGTAGAGCCATAAGCGGATATGGGCCTATGGGAGAGATCACGTTGTAAAAACGACTTAGATTTATGATGGAGCACATAGGTTACGACCAAGATAGGATGACGCTTTTAGTGTAGAGAGATGGTACCCTGTACTCGTTTTTGATTACCTGTTCCCGCGGAATCTGGCATTAATCAAGAAGAGAATTCGACGGGATTTTTAAATCTGTAAACCATTTCAAAATCCATGGAAAACCCTTCTTGATTATCTTTAAAATATTGCCATGACGTCATAACCACGTGGACGCAGAACTTCTACCACGTTATTATCAGCTACGCGGTGATTGGTTGTTGCTCGAACGATGATTGGTTGGAGCCTGCGCCTGTGACGTCACGAGGAGTATAAAGTAGATGCGATTCAGAGATCGAGAGCATCCTCGGCCAGGGGCCGAATAGGTTGGACCTGTACCAGCTACTATTGAGCGACAGATATTATGCATATAACTTCACTTTCTGTCGGGTTCTCTCCCGTAGCTAGCAGTAAGCCAACCCACCGCACTAAAACAATTTTGTAACTCCCTACTTGCGGGAGCAATTTGGAACTTTCTAATTATCGTTCACGAGTATCAATATCTACTTCAGAACACGAACTTGCGGTGAGGCCTATATGGCCTGAATATGTGATTCTACAGATGTAGAGGCAGGATGTTCTTTGATGGATGACTCGCTGGATCTGCCAGCCACACCTAAAAGTGGTATTTCAACTGTCCCCACACTAATGTCATGTAGGTTCTTTTAACTTTCGACCACAGCAAGCAAACTTTTCCCAGTGCGTCTTCAGAGCTGGCTGACGTACCCAGCACAGTTAAGCTTTGTTTTGTATCTTCATTTGCATCTGACAACCCCCACTTGTGATCGGGTTGTTGACAACTTCCATCCATGCCATCGGTGTATGGGAACTTTCTTCGCATCAGTAATGCTATTGCATCTCTTGCTGACTACTCATTAGACATTCCATTGTGCTTACAGTCCTGAGCGATGTACCCCCAGAATGAGGTTCTTGTGGGAATCCTGTTTGCGGAACCAACTTGCAGGAACCAACCTGTGGAAACTTTCCAGCTTCCAGAAAATGCATCAACTCACGTCAAATAAGGAATGACGTATCAATTTCAGTAACACAGTAGCCTAACTTAAGAATGGCTACCGAGTATTCAAGTAACTATACTTAACCTTTTAATTATTCTGCTAAGTGTACTTTTCTAATTATATTGTATCCGTAAGAATGGTCCCGATGACTAAAAGGTACCGTACCAGTCTTAGGACTGCTAGTTATAATTTCTGTATATGTTTATAGTTATTCTCATTTTCTGTGAGATGTTTTCACTAACCGCACCGTAGTAGGTTCGTTAACCTGTACTAAGATATATAATTCTGATCATTTGATATTGTATTAATTGTTCTGGTTAGTTTCCTAAGTGCACTGCAGTCCTATATAGGAAACACTATACAGCAACAATTATATATACACCACTTTCTCCCGCCACCAACAATTTTTCACTGAGGTCGCTGTCCGTGCTATAACTCAGTTTAGCCCGGCATGCTACCGACTAAAACCTTTTCTATTCAGCTCGAGAGGATAGGTTTAATATGATTAGAGACACTTTCTTCGTTAAGAAATCTGTAGTATACTCTTCTCTTCCGGCAGTGCGATAATCTAGCCCCGCACTCCAGTAAGACTCATAACTCCAAGATTTTGTCTCTCTTCATGCTCCATTCAGCCTTGTGGCGTCTTAATTGTTTGGATGTCCCTATCCGCACCATGGGCTTATCCACCCCTGGGAAACTGTTGGGGTTTCCGAGTGGTAATGGCCATGGTGTGGTATCACACACACTCCCCCCCCCAACCCTGTAACCAAGAGGGATAGGCTCCTCAAAGGTTCGCGAGGAACAGGCGGCAGTGGATCCACGAGGGTCCGAGGACACATAAAAACAGGATTGTATAGTGCACAGGAGATACTGAAGGCCTCCGTGTCTAACGAAGCATAAATTAACATCCTACTGTGGTACCGTCTAGTCAGCGCCTTGTTTGGGCTGCTGAACTTGGTAATAGTAAGTGGACAATGCGTGGTACGTGGATGAGTCCACACCCAGGGCGCAAGTCTCTGCAATAAGACAAAAGATTGTTAGAGATGTCCTGCAAGCAAGGCCGGAGAAAACGGTCAAAGTTTGTACACTATTGGCAGATAGGTACGGATCAGAGGGTTGGTTGCCCCTGAGCATAAGCTCAGATGGTGATCGCTATCGACAGAGCCTCCGGCTGGTCATCTTAATCATGTCAGTTCATCAACCTTTTTCTGGTCATGAGTGGCCAAGATGGCTCAATGTACAGTCAGGCCATGGCAAGCGTTCGTATTGCGAGTCATGGCTCTTGTGATCAGAGAACATGAAAAGTGTTTCTCTGGGAAGCAGGAGGGTATGTTTGTGAGACAGGGTAACCTGTCACTTGCCGGACGAGTGGAGCGGTCTGGCACCCAGGTACCGGTGGGGTGGATGATCTGTCTAAGTACGATCTGCGCAGGGCCATAGCTGCGATGTGTCTAGCGGACATCGCCTCGATGGTACGGGCTATGCAGGGCTACAGCCCCTTGCCAAGATGACCCTATTGGCACCCAGTACTGTGTTCGCTTGGCTCGAGAGTCGTCAGTGTGCATCTTGACTCTGTCCCGGACTATGGACCCATAACTTGGACAGGTCTTTATCTCAGGCATATACGAGAGGTACCCAGCCTAGGCTACATCCTGTGTGGGGAACTGGGCGTTTGTCTGGCATGGCGGGGACAGGGAACCACGCCGGGAAGGCCAAAGGGTACAAGTGATCTTCAGATACTTAGTGGTTAGCACTTTTGCCAATGTAGGAAAGCACTGCGAAAACATATCTTAATTATTATTTTATTTGCTGAACCATCCTTCCGCACCGCAGTGCAAAACTGGGTAACTTGTATATAAACCTAACAACAGGTTAAAAGGTTAGTTCCATAGGACCGGGTGACGGGTGAGATACGTATCCCCACCGAATTCCATAAGAATGTCTGGGCATGATATTTAGATCTGCCATGCCCTTATGGGAAGGACATTTACGGTGGGTATTCGTCTCTCTTACCCCCACCATAACGATAGGACAATTGCCTAATAATGCTTTCGTGAAAAGTAACCTGTGTCCTGTAACCTTTTATGTGGTTATGGAGCGAGATGTTCGGATTCTTTTCCAGTTCAGAAATCTTACTAAGTAACATGTATGAGGGCTGTCTTCAGTATTGATGTCTTGGGCCATCGGTTCTCAATAATAACTGTGTCTAATAGCTAGGTAGATACCAGCCATTTGCGGCCTAAATTAGTTCTTGTTCTTAAAAACCTGAAAGATATTTAAGCAAAGCAGAAGGCCCGCATAAATAAAGCAGCGTCTACTAATTCAGCATACTAAGAATCACATAAGACGGTGATGTGGGAATCCTTCGGGAGTCATTCGTCCTATCTTCACGTAAAACAGCACACAACCCTATAGTCATAATCTCACTAGGTATGGTCTTTTCTTTTTCAAGCATTTTTGGTTGAAATATTAGGGTGGGCCCATTTTTGCCTACTACTCTTCTCCCGCTTTAAGCAGTGGCGACACTTTCCCGAGATGGAGGCCCACACGAAGCACTTTCCTCTCGCAAGGATTCAGCAATGACGGTCCATGCGAGGATAATACTCCTCACCCAAATTAGCACTAGGAGTAGTGCCCGCGTTAGGCACATGACTTTTCGTCCGAGATAATCTTCTTCCTTTCAGCTTAGAGGTATAATAACCCATATTAAGTTAATTAGTTAAGTCTCATGTATGGAAGCCTCCCTTGCAGGGATACCTCTGCAGACCAACGAGTCTGTGCGGTACCTCCTGGAGCCCTGTGTTTAAAAGTTCATCTAGCTGTCTCTATGTCTTGTATTTTCATATGCTCTTATTTTAGTTTTATCTAGCATACCCGATAGTCTGTTTAGGTAAAATCATTGTATAGACTGATATTTTTAGGTCACCAAATCAAATCTTGTAAGTCCATAGATCACGAAATTGCTATGGACAGGCATACTGGTGACATAAATTCTTGGGGTGAGACCATTGTATTTAATGGTCGCGACGATGGTCCCATGGCCCCACCAGAACGATTGAGTTCCACTGGCCTTAGGAGCCGGTTTTTGTTACCCGTATGGCAGTCTCGTACAGGATCCATCAACCCGAGACTGAATGCTAACCAGCGTCATCATTTGTCGTGCGCTTGTGGCGTGGCGAGTCAACATGATACACCGGAATGGACAGACACTACCCCTTGAGCTACAAGTGGCGCCCAATGTGGGGCTCGAAGAACATCCTTAACCACACGCAGCGAACTCACGCCCACACCATATAGTGAGCTCAGTTCAATACCTTCTCCATTTAGCGACGATTCCCTCGATCAATAGTTAGCATCATATGATGTTTTTTTCAGCTCACATGCTCAGCAATTATGCCGGAAATTCTCCGAAATCAACCACACCGCAATATAACCTGTTTTCGCCTGTCAGCGACGGCAACTTTCGGGATGCCTCAAAGGTGGGAACAAAGTTTAGAACTATATCGGATGTCCGTGACAGGCCACCACCATCAGGGCCGAATCGTGGACGACCCCGACAAACATCCGATTACGGGCATCTCAATAATCCTTCAGACTACTATTGTTCATCCGTGTCATCTACGGAGACCATATGGCCGGGTGACAATCCACATTACAGACAACCTCCCGCACCGCCCCCTTCTTGCACAATGCTATACTCAATGGGAACGCCACGGCATGATCAGGAGGAATCGGCACCACCATTTCAGTACATCAGTCACGCTACACAGCACGACCATCAGCCGACGGCACCACCACCATATGAGGAATATCAGTCCTCACCTCGGGGAGAACGTCTGCGTAATCTTCACAACATTCTGCCTCCCATCCATAGACCCATGCCGGTCTATGGCTCTACAACCGGGCCGGACTCATTGAATTGGAGTATGCGTGTCCTCGCTCCTCGGCATCGGCATCGACGGGAAACACCAGCAACACCACCTTCATCGACACCAACCACACAGACATCACCACCACCAGCAATACAGAATTCCAATCAGAATCAAGCACCTGGAGGAAGGGGGCGTGCCCGTAGAGGAAGCTACAACAGGGGCCCCGGGTGCAGGAACCAGCGCAACAATAACAATGGCAACATGAAAGAGCAGATAGATGAGATCAATAAACAGATCTCCGCACTAACAAATTTAGTTACGACACTTAGCACCAATCTCGCCACCACCCAGTTTAGCGCAACCAAAACCACCAGCACCGCACCACCACCAAACACTTGTTTCGGATGCGGTCAGCCAGGCCATTGGAGGGAGCGGTGTCCTAACCAACCTCTTTACACTACGCCTGCTCCTGACCGTAGCACACCGCAACCAGAGAAGCAATCAAACTCCACCTCTGTGCCCATATCCGCTTCCCGGCTCAACTGTGGCATTTGTACAACAACGTTCAGTGGCCAACAATCATCCACCGAAATCAGCTTTTACACCTACACCCAAATGCACGGCTTCACACATGTCAATACCTACGTTGCCTCCCCCATCCGCAGCTTTGCCACCTCCCTCTTTCTCTGCACATAACACGCCTTCTTTCCTATGTAAAACGGCAGTGGTAGGTTGTAGCACCTCCGCTGAAACAACGTTTTTGCAAGCACCACGTCCCGCCACCAAGACACTAAATTATTGGTGTCCTTTGGTCGTATGCAGAAAACCACCCCATCCAGCATTATCTCACGCATCCACAGACAGCAGCGACTCTGGAGAAGCAGTTCGCTCTGCTTCATGGATTTGCAAGCACCCCCGTAAGCAGGGAAAAACACGGCCCTGGCGGCATCACTGCTTTTCTGTGCTTCACCAAAACATCCAATGAAGCATTGTAAGAAATGGCTTGCACAGGTAGAGCTTATCCATCACCCCATGCGCACTGCTGTCTACACCAATACAGCATACCCGGAAACAGCACCCACTACATCACCATTGCTACCCCCAGCTCCGCCTTCACCGCATCCCTCACAGCAGTGGCGACGACGAACTGGCCCTTTCCTCACTCAGCCATCCACCACATTAAGAGAAGCAATTAGGAAACAGTCAGAGTACATACAGAGTGATTCCGCTCCGACGCCATTGTCGCAGACGGCATCATTGGAAACTCTTCCACAGGTACAGCAGAAAGTAATATACAAATGTGCCTGTCTGTTTAGTCGCATTTCCAACAGTGCCACCGTCGACACTGGTGCTTCAATCACTGTATTTAACAAGCGCTTATATGAGAGCATCCCACCTCATAAAAAGCCTCCCCTTAAACCTATAAACATTTACCTACAGACGGCTATGTGATCTGATGTGCCCGTAGCCAGTGTAGTCAATTTAGTTATCCAAATAGAGGAGATGCAATTCATACAGTGAGTTGTCATCGCCTCTATTCATAACGATGCCCTACTTGGCTCTGATTTCCTCAGTGCCAGCGAAGCCATCATACATTGCAAACAACAGAAACTCGACATGCACAGTCGACGAATATCTCTTGGACCGTCATCATCATTATACGATATGTGCGCGGTTATATTATCAAGTACTGCCACAGTTGAGCCGGGACAGGAACAAATCTTATGGGCCACCGCACCACAGTTAGGAAGCAACACACACATCGCCATGCTGGAACCCGATCCTGATTATATGATCGCCTCTCAATGCACAAGTCTCCGCATAATAGTAGACACTACTAATAAGGAAAATATACCTTTTAGAGTGTTTAAAGGTACTGCAGATCCCATCACTCTAGCACCAGGAATACGCTGCGGCCATTTAGTGGACATAATCTCATTGGAATCACCTACACCTGCTGACACACCACCACATATGACTGATGATTTACCCGAACATTTACATGATTTGTATCTATGTGCCACAGTTGGATTACTGCAATCACAGAAACGTGAAATTCTGAAACTGCTACATAAATGTCACGATAGTTTCTCCTCCGGAGACATGGATCTCATACGGCACTCCATCGACACAGGCAATAATCGCCCCGTACGACAACTTGTATGACGTCTTCCCATTCATAAGGAAGCGGAAGCACACCAACAAGTGAACGACATGTTGCGGACTGGTATTATTGAACCCTCAGCTTCTCTGTGGACTAGCCCAATAGTACTAGCAGGCAAAAAGGATGGAACCTTGCAGTTTTGTATCGACTACTGCCACCTTAATGATCTTAGCGTCAAGGACGCTTATCTGTTACCTCGGATAGATCAGGCCTTGGATTCCTTGTCTGGAGCCAAGTGGTTGTGTACCCTTGACTTGGCTAGCGGTTACTGGCAAGTAGCCATGGATGAAGCTGACATGAAAAAGACCGCATTCGTTTATAGGGATGGCCTTTTCCAATTCCGGAAGATTCCCTACAGGTTATGCAATGCTCCGGAACTTTTGAACGACTCATTGAGCAGGTATTAATCACCCTGCAATGGGAAATCTGTCTTTGTTACATCGATGACGTAATAGTCTTCGGACCCACGTTTGAGCAACCCTTAATAAATTCGGACACCGTGCTTTCCCGTTTCCGCACGGCCAATTTAAAACTCAAACGTAAGAAATGTCATCTCTTTAGACAGAGCGTTGAGTTGCTGGGACACGCCATATCCGGTGATGGAGTGGCTACTCAGCCGTAAAAAAACTAAGGCAGTAGCAGAGTGGCCACAGCCCTCTTCAGTTACAGAAACACAAAGTTTTCTTGGCCTATGCCAGTACTATCGCCATTACATCCGACATTTCAGCGAGATTGCTTCACCCCTCTGCAAGATCACCGAGAAAGATCGACCATTTGAGTGGACGAGTGAGTGTGAAGGCTCCTTCAGTGCGCTGAAGGAACCCTTGATGACCGCCCCGATTCTTGCTCACCCTGATCCAAACCTCGATTTCATCTTGGACACTGACGCATCAGCTTACGCTATCGGCGCGGTTCTATCTCAGGTCACGGAAGATGGAACGGAGCAGGTATTGGGTTATGGTTCGCGTACTCTGAATAAAATGGAGAGAAGATACGCAACCACCAAGCGAGATCTGTTAGCAGCGGTGCATTTCCTCAAGTATTATAAACACTTTCTGTACGGGCGCCCTTTTACCCTCCGTACAGACCATGTCTCACTACGGTGGCTCAGGAATTTGAAAAATCCGGAGGTCCAGGTAGCGAGATGGCAGGAATCCTTGCAGGCCTATAACTTTAACGTTGTTCACCATCCCGGCAAAGTGCATGGGAATGCCGACGCCCTCAGCAGAATTGGCGTGGAAGCTGAACATGAAGAGGCCGCCACCATGACACAGTCAACACAGCCATCCCAGGAGTTCCCCGAATTGAATGCGCAGAGTGGAATCCAGAGAAAATCGCACACCACCAAACAACAGAGGTGCAGACACGAAATATATACGCATGGATCCAGGAGGGGGTATGTCCTCCTAAGGAATCAGTAACACCTCTACCTACCATGGCAAAATATTATTACCAACGGTTCGAAGAAGGTCAATTAATAAATAACGTTCTATATATTAATGACCATTTGGTAGTCCCGGAAAGTTATCGTGAACTCATATTGAAACAACTAGATAATGACGCTGGGCATCTGGCCATGGAAAGGACTGTTGCCCATATCAAATTGAGGTTCCACTGGATCGGGATTCACGATAGTGTCAAGGCATGGGCCGCCAAATGTATCCCATGCCAAAGACGTGCTGTTGGCCAACACCATATTGCACCATCTCAAATTAAGATTGTTGGTGCTCCGTGGGAGCGAGTGGCTATCGACGTGCTCGGACCCTTGAATAAAACTGATGATGGAAATAAATATATCCTCGTATTACAAGATTATTTTACGAAGTGTGTAGAAGCATTTGCTCTGCCAGACCAAGAGGCATCCACCGTAGCAGAGGGCTTGGCCAGCAATGTGTTCTGCCGCTTTGGTATGCCTTATGAGTTGCACTCCAGTCAAGGAAGTAATTTTGAGAGCTGGCTCATATCAGAGCTCTGCAAATTGTTCCATATCGTCAAAACAAGGACGACTCCATACCACCCCCGGAGTGAGGGGATGGTAGAGAAATTCAACAGAACTCTTGCGGAGATGCTTACCAAGGAAACACGCCTTGATTGTAGAGATTGGGACCTACGGCTCCCATATATTCTCATGGCTTACTGCACTTCAGTACATTCCAGCACAGGATACACCTTTGCTCAGTTAATGTTAGGCCGTGAATTAGCCTTACCCCTGGATCTGGCCATGCCTCGAATACCAGGAGAGAAAAATTCAGCATCTTTCTATGTTGAACTCTTGCGGCAAAGGATAGAACAAGCCCACGAGTTAGTGAGAGAAACCTTATCCACTGCACACTGGCGGCAAAAGACATGGCACGACTGGAGGGTGCATGGAGATCCGTATGAATCAGGAAGGATGGTTTGGGTACATGATTCACGATGGTCTGCAAACATGCCAAGTAAACTGAGTTACCAGTGGAAAGGCCCCTATGTGTAGTAGGTAAGACATCGGACATGATCTACCGTATCCGTGCTTCGGATGGCCTGACCTCAGTCATCCACTTCGATCGACTTAAACCTTGTGTCAGTGATGACCTAGCACCAGAGCTCGGACTAGGCGTTTTTCATGACACCGGTACCGAGACAGATATTTCTAAGGAAATTAGTGTTCCCACGGTTAGCGCAGAGCATCGCAGTGCCAGTTCAGCCCCACTTCTACCAAACCAGAACATGGGTGAACAAGCAGCTAACACTGACGACGATGACGAGATACGTACTCGCGCTCTCCCTCCTCAGCGCGGGTCTACTCGATCTGTGAAGTCGTATCTGAAGAATGTTGTGTTTGTTTTGTCCAAGGGACCGGATAGAAAAGTTGTTCCTCCAATCTCTTCTCATTCCCACCCACTTCATGCTATGCCCCTCATCATAGAGTTACCACAAGCGGAAGCTGAGGCTGGCCCAAGCCATGCTTCCTGTGGGGTGGAACATATGGTGAATAGCATGTGCGTGAAGAGGCTGGATGAAGCCTTGGCGTGTCTAGAACCGCAGAATCGTACAACAAGGTGTATCCGACCAATTCCCAAAATCGCGAAACCATGCTCCCTCCAAGGGACACCCTCTCCCAGAGTCCCACCCCCGCCATCACTCCAATTCGCATCCCTTATCTATGCACCAAGTTCGAACATCACCGGCCCAGTCCATTTCACACTCCACTCGTCGTCTGTTGACCGTCAATCTTTTGATATGTGAGAGACTGCTGCAACAGAGGAGGTGGTATCCCGCACCGCACCAACCAACACTACCCCCGCGGTGGGCAGGGAAGCAGCCTGTTCAGCAGACTCTCGGCTCGAATTTTCCCAGTGTCTAAAAACTATGACAGGACACCAACCATCGTGTAATGGGAGATGACCACATCCCCCTGTCCAAAGGCCACCCCATCCAATTGGCCTACCATACTCCCCCGTGAGCAGTCAGGACATCACATAACAGACAGAACGTCAACACCTCCAGAGCACACCTGCCTTCAAGGCTGGACATGTCAATTCATCATTGCACGTCATCACATACGTGCTCGGTTATACTCAGCATAACAGAGACATTCAACATCGGCAACAACAGCATTTAGCAGCACCTGCCGGTCTTAATTAATTACCAGTAGAGACATAAAAATTCCCGAAACAAATTCCTCCCACACAAACTGCGGGAGAAATAATACCTCCCGCAGACTACACCTCCAGTAAATAACAACAGACTTGGCATTCACCAGCGTGGAAAACTGGAATGCGCGCACTTCGCTTATAACATTGGCATCATACAGCATCCCGGACATCCCGACAACAGCATTAGCATCAACAGACAACAGCCAACAAATCTCCTGCACACACCTTCTTGCCCAGTACGGGAGAACTGATCATATGGATTTAAGGAATGCGCTACAGCCATCTACAGTACGCGTCACGGATGGAACGTTTGTCCAACGGTCCTCCCGTTTCCCTTTTTCCTGACGTCGTACAGAAACAGCTAAATCTATATACATCATCTACACGTAATAACAGTCGATATTATTAAGAGGGCAAGATGTCCGCAGTGTCGTCAGTCACGAGTAGGAATTTGCTACCGAAAAGTTGAATTCGACAATGGATTGATCAAAGTTACGACAGCATCCGATAGGTCATCTGTGCTCTAAAATAACTCTGTCCCGCCCACGGGCTCGGCCATTACAGAGTGAAATACCCTCAGGGTTTGATAAAGTTGACATTCACTCGCCCCTCCCTCCCCACTCCCGCAACTGGTGGCCATAAAAATGTCACCTTCACCACAGCGCAAGTATCATCCACAAATAACCAGCCACGCGTATCAGATTCAAATCACCAACATGTCAGAAACAAAGACACTCAGGTCGACTGTATTCACAATCTCCAAACGACAGCATTGTAAATTGTAATGGCACCCACTTCCGAGTTGTTCTGTGATTTAACCATTATTAAACGGTATTAATGTGTCTGGTCTAGGCCGGGACGGAGCTAGTTTTGCCCATTGAGGAGAAGGCTTGGCAAGCCCTCCCGCTCGGAAAACACAGCTATCTTGTCGGGATCAGTAACGCTGATCTACCGCCTGAATATATCTGTTTAAACCACACATCAAATTACTTACAACTTTACTGTTAAATTTTTGATTAAGAACACAACTGCTCTACCGTGCTACAAATCATTAGCGCTCGGGCCGGTAAAGCGGCATCCAAAATCTGACAGTATAATTACAGAGAATTTCAAAAATTCTCTTCCGTGCGTTCCAGTCTATAATCAACTCAGGCTGAGAACTACCTATTACAGACATATACCAAGACGCATGTAAAAAAAACTCGCGCAAATAGGGGACATCATATTATAAAGATTCTTGATGTAACATATATATACATGTATTTCCACCTCTCGCATTTACAACGGACTACACCTCAGCAACAGTATTTTGGCCATTGCCATAAACAGCATATATGTTTCCGATCAACCACGTGCTTTTTAGAGCCACATGACATTTACTGCTATTTCCAGTAAATTGGATCAAACGCTTTAAACACAAGAGCCGCCCAAAGACGCGTCTACCACAGCGTGATGGAGGAGTGGTCAGGGTGAGTCGGGGGTAATAACCGCTGACGTCACCAGGCTCCCACACACCCCATCGAGCGCTCCAAGCTGGAGAACCACCTCAAGGTGAGGCCCCGCAAAGAAAAAGTAGTACCACGTTTCTATGTTGATCGAAGGCTGTTGAATGCGCGAAATTAGGACAAAGTTAACAAGCCATTCTTCCTATAATTAAAAGTACTCCATTTAGATGGGAAGAATTAATCCCTAGACGTCTAGAGCGGAAAAAGAGGAACCCTTCCATATAGGGCTGACCGAATCACCTGTAAAAACTTTTAGGTGTGGTCATCCGCCGCCTGTGACGTCACCAAATAGTATAAAAGGAGGAAGCGCGCTGTGAAATTTTGTCTTCCCGTCAAAACTCGAAACCAGGGAAGAACAGATAGCATTAGGCTTCTTTCGTGTCGAAAACCAAATTCTGCTGTTTTATTATTTCATTATTATACTTGGCCTGGAAAGTTAAATACAATGAAGAGATAAGGCATTAGGTTTTGAAAAAGGTTCCCGCAGCCAACTACCATTTCGGGAACGAGATGTCACTCCTTGAAGATTTAGCGTTATCGGATTCGTCTGAAGAAGAATCGGTACCAGTTCCAAAACGGTTGCCGTGCAGCTCATTATTAGCTAGCGGAGAGCCCTGTACCAGAACTTTTACGATAAAATCCGACCGCACCCTTCATGTTAATAAGGATCATCTCTTCCAGTCAGCCTTCTGCATGACGTGTCAGTATCTCTACACTGCTACTTGCTACGGGGTGACCGACGCGCTCCGTTATCATCACCATGTGTTAGAAGTGGCATTAGTTCCTGGGGAAGAGAACGAGGATGGTGCCGTTTTAGCCACATGTTTCGAATCTCGGTTTCTGGTCAAAGGTCTCCCGACCAAGAAGATGGCCTGCACAAAGAACACTACTCGTAGATATCCCATTAGGCATCGTCTTCCCGCGGCTACCGTAAGCAATGTACCGACAGCCAGACGTGAAATCCTGCCCGCAGCCACGTCGGGAAGTGTTGCGCTGCTACCAGTCACTTCATCTACACCAGTTCTGAAGCGGAGTAAGAAGCGAAAGTCTCCCGCAGAATCCAGTCCGGCAGCACCCACATCAGTAATTAGCCATCCAACTACCGTCACTACACCCACTCCCGTAGTGTCTAAGACAGTTTTAGCCAGCCAGCCAATTTCGGTAGTGATCACGACACCTGCGGGAATAGAGATTCCAAGTTACTCGCAGTCACCATCTCCGCCAGACCTGACCATAAATGAGGGACCAGGACCGTTACCGCCTATGGTGATTAGTATAACTCTGACCCGTGTTATCCAGCATCCGCCTCCTAGCCTTTCTGACCCTGTCATCAGAAAGGGACCTACGCCGGAATTACCATACGCGGGAAAGAGACATATCGCCCACACGCAGGACATTCAGCCAGTGCTTAACGTCACCGCAAATCGTCTGTTAAAATATGCTAAGTATCGGAAGATGTCATCTCCTGCCATATCCGCTCTCGCATCATTGCCTCAGCCTACGATACAGCTCACCGCCATCACCACGACAGCTACAACAGCCACCATGACGACTACCACCACTACAGCATCAATGACATTAGCAACCACTAGCACTCCCGCTGCCTTACGGATGGATATTTTAGAACCGGCAGTAACTGTGAGAGACATTATGGATGCTCATATTTCCGCCACCATCACTTCAGACATTTCCGACAGTGCCAGTAATAGTGAACGCATCTCAGCAATGATAGTGCATCCACCGCGACCAACCACCATCAGTCATGGGACCCAGACTCAATGGGGAAATTTTGCAGCGCAGGTGTGATCATTTGTGATACAGCAGAAACATCAATGGTGAAATTCATGGAAGTGTATTAATTATTACTTGATTTTTGTAATACTTTTCTTCTTATTATATATGTTAGATCAATTGAATCCCCTCCCTAGGATGACTATGGTTATCCGACACAGCCGCGCACTTCAGTGCCCGGCTGTGTCCCACACGAAATGAGCACTGCGGACTCTGGTGTTGTAAGAACGTTGTGTGCGACGTAAAGAATACAACATCCTGCAGTGCAATAATGTCTTAATCCCGTCATGCAGTCTCAGCTACGCTGGGGCTGCCTGATAAACTAACTATTAAGTTATTATTATATTCTATTTTTCTTATTATATTTCTTCCTGTCTTATATGTCAGGATGGATATGGGGTCAGCGAGAGCTGCCCGTTGTGGACCCTCTATAACGGGCCGCAAATATATTTTTGATAAATAATAAGAGATGCGTGTTGCATGCCCCTTTATTTACCCGGGGTGCGCAAGTAATTCGGGTGTAATTCACTAAATACCCCGTGAGGGTATGTTACATGGTTCATATATATTTATACATATATATATTATCTTATTTTTATTATATTATATTTTAAAATATAAATTGTGGTACGTTGGAGCTTGGGTGTTCTCTGTGGAGATAATGATTATCCGCACTGAGAGATGCGATGCGAGCAAGTGTTTAGAATCATTTACGAAATACAGTTACAGCAAGCACCGTAATATTAATGAAACGAAACAAAAAAAGAAAAGGCCTGGAAAAATAATTCCGGGTCAAAAATTGGAAACTAAAAGTATGCCTCCCCTCTCCTCTTTGGCACCTCTATGTGCTCTGTTTCTTGAATACGCAATTGCGTCACTACTCCTCTCCCACCACGCACCTACCCAGGAAGTCTATAATTCCCGCCTAGCGTATGTCTGTGCGTCGATCCGCCATGCGCGATCGTTTGTCTCGGATGTCAAACTAGGAGGGGGGGGGGGGGGGTGTAGTTCGGATCAACCGGTCGGGTACCGACCATACCAGCTAAGCTGGGTATGCACCGCCAGTCCTGGATTCGTTCCCTCAACACGCCCCCCTGGGTAGAGCCATAAGTGTATATGGGCCTAGGGCCCCTAGGCTAGGGGAGAGATCGTGTTGTAAAAATGACTAAGTTCGTTAAAGCGCATAGTGCGCATGCGCACGCGTGGATGCTTTTTATGATGGAGCACATATGTTACGACCAATATAGGATGACGCTTTTAGTGTACCGAGATGGTACCCTGTAATCCTTTTTGATTACCTGTTCCCACGGAATCGGGCATTGATCAAGACCAGAATTCGACAGGCTTTTTAAATCTGTAAACCATTTCAAAATCGGTCAATAAATGGCTGAGTTATCCACGGAAAACCCTTCGTGATTATCTTCAAAATATTGCCGTGACGTCATAACCACGTGGACGCAGAACTTCTAGAATGTTCTAGAACATTCGACAGCGTTATTATCAGCTACGCGCTGATTGGCTGTTGCTCAAACGATGATTGGTTGGAGCCTGTGCCTGTGACGTCACGAGGGGTATAAAAGGAGACGCGATCCAGAGATCGAGAGCATCCTCGGCCAGGGGCTGTATAGGTTGGACCTGTACCAGCTACTATTGAGCGACAGATATTACGCATATAACTTCACTTTCTGTCGGTTTCTCTCCCGTAGCTAGCAGTAAACCAACCCACCACACTAAAACAATTTTGTAACTCCCTACTTGCGGGAGCAATTTGGAACTTTCTAATTGTCGTCACGAGTATCAATATCTACTTCAGAACACGAACTTGAGGTGAGGCCTTTACGGCCTGAATATGTGATTCTACAGATGTAGAGGCAGGATGTTCTTTGATGGATGACTCGCTGGATCTGCCGGCCACACCTAAAAGTGGTATTTCTACCGTTCCGCACTAATGTCGTATAAGTGCTTTTAACTTTCGACCACAGCAAGTAAACTTTGCCCGGTGCGTCTTCAGAACTGGCTGACGTACCCAGCACCGTTAAGCTTTGTTTTGTATCTTCATTTGCATCTGACAACCCCCGCTTGTGATCGGGTTGTTGACAACTTCCATCCATGCCATCGGTGTATGGCAACTTTCTTCACATCAGTAATGCTATTGTATCTCTTGCTGACTACTCGTTAGACATTCCATTGTGCTTACAGTCCTGAGCGATGTACTCCCGCCATGAGCTTCTTGCGGGAATCCTGTTTGCGGAACCAACTTGCGGGAACCAACCTGCGGGAACTTTCCAGCTTCCAGAGAATGCATCAACTCGTGCCAACTAAAGAATGACGTATCAATTTCAGTAACACGATAGCCTAACTTAAGAATGGCTACCGAGTATTCAAGTAACTACACTTAACCTTTTAATTATTCCACTACATGTACTTTTCTAATTATATTGTATCCATAAGAATGGTCCCGATGCCTAAAAGGCACCGTACCGGTCTTAGGACTGCTAGTTATAATTTCTGTATATGTTTATAGTTATTCTCATTTTCTGTTAGGTGTTTTCACTAACCTGGACTGTTAACCTGTGCTAAGATATATAATTCTGATCATTTGATATTGTATTAATTGTTCTGGTTATTTTATATATATATATATATATATATATATATATATATATATATATATATATATATATATATATATATATATATATATATATATATATATATATATATATATATATATATATATATATATATATATATATATATATATATATATACATATATATGGCCAGTAGCCATCAGTTCATTTATTTTGTTTATTTATTTTTTAAAATATAGGACTGCAGTGCACCTAGGAAACACTATACAGCAGCATTTATATATACAACACTTTCTCCCGCCACCAACAATTTTTCACTGAGGTCGCTGTCCATGCTATAACTCTGTTTAGCCCGGCATACTACCGACTAAAACCTTTTCTATTCAGCTCGAGAGGATAGGTTTAATATGATTAGAGACACTTTCTTCGTTAAGAAATCTGTAGTATACTCTTCTCTTCCGGCAGTGCGATAATCTAGCCCCGCACTCCGGTAAGACTCATAACTCCAAGATTTTGTCTCTCATCATGCTCCACTCATCCTTGTGGCTTCTTAATTGTTAGGATGTCCCTATCCACACCATGGGCTGATCCGACCATGGGAAACTGTTGGGGTTTCCGAGCGGTGATGGCCAGGGTGTGGTATCACACACATCCCCTCCCCCCCCCACCCGTGACCAAGAGGGATAGGCTCCTCAAAGGGTCACGGGGAACAGGTGGCAGTGGGTCCGCGAGGGTCCGGGGACATGTAAAAACAGGAATGTATAGTGCAGAGGAGATACTGAAGGCCTCTGTGTCTAACGAAGGATAAATTAACATCCTACTGTGGTACTGTCTAGTCGGCGCATTGTTCGGGCTGCTGAACTTGATAATAGTAAGGGGACAAAGCGTGGTACCTGGATGACAATCCACACCCAGGGTGCAAGTCTCTGCAATGAGGCAAAAGGTTGTCAGAGATGTCCTGCAGGCAAGGCCGGAGAAAACGGTCAAAGTTCGTACACTGTTGGCAGATAGGTACGGATCAGATCGTCGGTTGCCCCTGAGCATGAGCTCAGATGGTGATCGCTATCGACAGGGTCCCCGGCCGGTTGTCTTAATCATGTTGGTTCATCAACCCGTATCTGGTTATGAGTGGTCAAGATGGCTCAATGTACAGTCAGGCCATGGCAAGTGTTCGTATTGTGAGTCATGCCTCCTGTGATCAGAGAACATGAAAAGTGTTTCTCTGGGAAGCAGGAGGGTATGTGTGTCCTGTCCTGTCCTGGACAAGTGGAGCGGTCTAGCATCCAGGTACCTGTGGGGTGGATGATCTGTCTAAGTACGATCTGCGCAGGGCCTCTCAGCTAAAATGATGTCAAAGTATGATCTACGTGAAGGCCTTAGCTGCGATGCATCTAGCGGACATCGCCTCGATGGTACGGTCTATGCGGGGCTACGGCCCCTTGCCATGATGACCCTATTGGTGCCCAGTACTGTATTCGCTCGGCTCGGGAGTCATCAGTGTGCATCTTGACTCTGTCCCAGATTATGGCCCCATAACTTGGACAGGTCTTTATCTCAGGCATATATGGAGAGGTACCCAGCCTAGGCTGCATCCTGTGTGGGGAACTGGGCGTCCGTCCAGCGTGGTGGGGACAGTGAACCACGCCAGGAAGGCCAAAGGGTACAAGTGATCTTCGGATACTTAGTAGTTTGCACTTTTGCCAATGTAGGAAAGCACTGCGAAAACATATCTTAATTATTATTTTATTTGCTGAACCATCCTCCCGCACAGCAGTGCAAAACTGGGCAACTTGTATATAAACCTAACGACAGGTTAAAAGGTTAGTTCCATAGGATCCGGTGATGGGTGAGATACACGTGTATCCCCACCGAATTCCATAAAAAATGTCTGGGTATGATATTTAGATCTGCCACGCCCTTACGGGAAGGACATTTACGGTGGGTATTCGTCTCTCTTACCCCAACCATAACGATAGGGCAATTGCCTAATAATGCTTTCGTGAAAAGTAACCTGTGTCCTGTAACCTTTTATGTTGTTACGGAGCGAGATGTTCAGATTCTTTTCCAGTTCGGAAATCTTACTAAGTTACATGTATGAGCGCTGTCTTCAGTATTGATGTCTTGGGGCATCGGTTCTCAATAACATCCATGTCTAATAGCTAGGTAGATATCAGCCATTTGCGGCCTAAATTAGTTCTTGTTCTTAAAAACCTAAAACCTAGTTAAGCAAAGCAGAAGGGCCGCATAAATAAAGCAGCGACTACTAATTCAGCATACTAAGAATCACATAAGACAGTGACGTGGGAATCATTCGGGAGTGGGCCCATTTTTGCCTACTACTCTTCTCCCACTTTAAGCAGTGGTGACACCTTCCTGAGACAGAGGCCCGCGCAAGGCACTTGCCTCTCACAAGGATTCAGCGATGACGGTCCATGCGAGGATAATACTCCTCACCCAAATTAGCACTAGGAGTAGTGCCCGTGTGAGGCACATGACTTTTCATCCCAGATAATCTTCTTCCTTTCAGCTTAGAGGGATAATAACTTATATTAATTTAATTAGTTAAGTCTCGTGTATGGGAGCCTCCCTTGCGGGGATACCTCTGCGGACCTACGAGTCTGTGTGGTACCTCCGGGAGCCCCATGTTTAAAAGTTCATCTAGCTGTCTCTATGTCTTGTATTTTCGTCTGCTCTTATTTTAGTTTTATCTAGCATACCCGATAGTCTGTTTAGGTAAAATCATTGTATAGACTTATATTTTTAGGTCACCAAATCAAATCTTGTAAGTCCATAGATCACGAAATTGCTATGGACAGGCATACTGGTGACACAAATTCTTGGGATGAGACCATAGTATTTAATGTTCGCGACAATGGTCGCACGGCCCCACCAGAATGATTGAGTTCCAATGGCCTTAGGAGCCGGTGTTTGTTACCCGTAGGGCAGTCTCGTATGGGATCCGTCACCCCGAGACCAAATGCTAACCAGCATCATCATTCGTCATGCACTTACTTGCGGCACAGCGAGTCAACATGATACACCGGAATGGCCTGACACTACCCCACGAGCTACAATATCTGTCTCTTACTCCCCACCATAAAATGATGTTGCGCTTTCTAAATTGCTTATGTGAACTGTAAATTGTCCTGGTGATGTTATATGTGGTTGTGGTGGAATGGTGACTGGATTGTCATATGATTCGGGAGTTATTGCTCCATAACATGTACGCATGGTGTCTTTCTGAGGAAGATGCTATGCGGGGTGACCTTCGGGAAGTTGGGCATCTTCACCAGTTAAATATATGTGTTTAAAGGTAGGTAGGAATCCCTGCCACTTGTGGCCAAAGCTTGGAACCTTATCTAATACATAAATGGTAGGTTAGAAGGTAGTAAAAGGCCCGCATAAATAAAGCAGCACCTACCAGTACAGTATCTTTTGACCCACATAAGATGGTGACCGATGAATTCTTCAGAAATCATCCGACCCGTCTTCACGTAAACCAGTGTGCATAACATTAATTACGACTTCACTAGGATTGACCAACACTTTGTTTGAACAAAAGAGTGGCCCTTTTTGGCAGCTCTTTTCCTCCGCTTCGACGTTGAAGGCATTTTCCTGTGATGGACGCCCGCGCGAGACACTTTCCTCTCGCAACAACAATATTTTTGTGTGTGTTAGGGGTATATTTGGTTTATATTAAACTATTCAAGTAGCCTCGTTGTGATGCTCCCTTGTGGGGATACCTCTGCGGATTTACAAATCTGTCTGGTACCTTCGGTGAGACCACGTAGAGAGAACACCAGGCAGCTCCGTGTACCATATTATTTTGCTCATTTATGGTCAAACGAGTAGCATTGTTTGTATAGTTATTATTCTGACTTTTTAATTATATCATCATGTCCATACTTTTAAATTAGATAATGGACCGACATACCGGTGATATGAACAGTTGGGACGAGAACGTGAGGTTCAATCTCAGTGGCAATGGTCGCATGGCCCCACTGGAACGTGAACATTCCACCGACTCTAGAGGCTGGTCTTTGTACCTTCCGGAGAGTCGTGATATGCGATCCGTAACCCCGAGAACCATAGCTAACCAGCCCTCTCATGCATCCTGTACATGCTGTGCAATGGAGTGGAGCAACATACCGGATCAGTGCATACCCCCGCGAGCTACAGTACCCCACGGAGCATCTCTCCTCAGTCTGAGAGCATGCAACATGTTGCCTGGTGGTAGTTTCAGAACCACAAAGCGATCCCTCTACATACCGCAGTGCACACACAAACAGCAAAACAGGGACAAGTCACATTATAAAAGCATTTGTTTAGAAAGCGGTTCTTAGCTTATTTATGGTGGGGAGAGAGAAATGGATTTCCATCTATGGTGGCCTTCCCAAAGAGGCGTGGTGGGTTCTAAGGCCACACCCAGTCACTGTTTGAGTTAGATGGCTATCTGTGTCTTTGTCCATCACCTAATGTTTCGAGTATGGATCATGTGAGATCCGTACCCTGGAGTTACCATTTAGTTGCGTTAGGTTTAGAGAAAATTGTCCAAAGGACACTGATGGACCGCAATGCTTGCATTTATGTATATTTTTGCAGTAGTTCCTATTTTGTCATAAATAATTACTTAATAAGTATCCGAAGATACACGTGGGAATGTATGGTCATCGACATTTTGATTCTGACCGTCAAGAAACCCCAGTAGTTTCTTAACACGGCCCTAACTAACGTGGGTGAGGGAAGCCAAACAATTATTTCAGCCAGATGGCCAGAGAAGCATAGTCAGAGGCAATCACTCGTTTGCTTAAATTTAGGCCTTAACATGAATGACCAACCATAAAAACTAATGGCACCATTAATATAACAGAGCCATTGCGCACGGAGAGATGTTTTATAATGACAAATCTCCGCTTTACGAGTAGTTGCCCTTGCCTTCTTCAAACCTAGCATATTGAGCTATCATAGTCAGGTTTAGTAGCTGCATGTTATGTTCGCCACTGAGAGCATGAACAGGGACCTTAGTGAAAAATTGCTGCTGTAAGGGTAGAACAGGGTGTTGCATTTGTTGTTGCTGTATAGTGTAACCTAAGTGAACTGCGGTCCACAAATCTTTGTAGATTTTCTAATACTAATAATAAGGGCAGAATGCCTGATTATTATTATACATTCATTAAAATATAGAGGTCGATCTGACCTACGGTGCCGTTTAATTGCTGTCACCATTCACAATGCAAATGATTATGTACAATATTAATCTATGACGCAGGTCACACCCGACCTTACGGTACCACTTACTTGTGGTACTTATTTATGTATAACGGTATAATGTAACTAACATATATATTTCTATGTGGTGCACCTATTGGTCATCAGTGCAGAACAAACATCACGTGTAGTTGCTGCCTGGAGAATTACTGCAGGATGCTAGCTGACTCGAGAACAGTGAAAAAAAAGTCATTTCTGGTGGCTAGCAAGTTTTCACATATAGTGCATAAAGTACAGTCCACCGTAATACTGCTATGTTGTTTGTGCTATAAGAATGACGGATGTCTCCATTGTATAAAAACTAATAGATACATAATGCAAGGTTATTATCTCGGCACAAGATGATCCATGCCGCTTAGCTCTTGCCTTGACTGCAGTCAAAACCTGAATTTATTAACGCTGGATGCGTCCATTGTTCTCTACCACCGTTTCTGTCGTGTTATGGCAAATCTGGTGAGATATTTAAAACAGCACTTGTCTCTACATACTAATTTTGTTAGTAACGGTCTAAAATCTTACACCGCAATGAAGGTACAGCTAATGATGGTGGTGGAATGAGAAACCTTTTAATTTATATTTTTGCCCCTGTTGATATACCAGGAGCTTCCAAAAACTTAGTTCAGTGCGGAGTGTGGGTGTCCTGAGAGGGAACCTGACTGTAATAAGATGCGTTGGTGTAGATTGCAGAACGCAAGCTCTGAGCAGTAGGCAGATATGAGCTTGCTCCCAATCAGACCGAAACCGTCTCCCTTCTGCTTGTTTCTGATTTTGAGAGCTCCTTTTATACTGACTGGAGAGGCAGCGCTAGCGGGCTCAGCCAGTCAGAGCGTGTTGTGTATGAGGTATGGTAGTCAGTGAAATAGTTCCTGTCCTTCACCCGATCATGCACACGCTCTAACGATGTCTGTGCTCTAATTGCTGCTCAAAATAATCCGTTTTAATTTTGTACTACGTTCGCCAGATCTGAACCGATTTAATTTTTGTTCAGAGTTTTACATTCCTTGTCCAATTCTGGTATTAATGCATACCAAAAATATGTGAAACAGTCAAGTACTACGAAATTGCTGTAATACAGGTAACTATATACATAAGCTTCCAGTCTTCACACACTAACCCCTGAGCGCTGGCTACCTCTCACGGCCGCGCATATGCATCGGGCGATCTCACGGACTCTACTATTTTGTTCCTCTTTTTACATGACTATACACGCGTGCCTTATGCTATTCAGGGGTGGGGTGGAGGTGGGTGGGGGGGGGGGGAAGCGTGGAGTATTCCAGACTGGGCCGTTCCATACCCAGTAATGCTGGGCCGGTCTGTACCTGACAGGGCGGTCCGCACTACACAACCCCCCACCTCCCAGTTTGGCACGTAGGCCAAACGATACCGCACCGTGGATCGCCAACCACAGGGCATATGCTGGCCGAGAATTATAGACTTCTCAGGTAGGCACGTAACCAAGAGGAGAGAGTGACGCATGAGGTGCATATTCATGAGAGGCAGGCCCATAGACGTGCGGAAAGAGAGGGGGAGAGAGGCATACTTTTTATTTTGATTTTTGTATTCTTGTGTGGTGTGTGCATAACTGTATTAAAAAGATAACGAGCTACAGCAATAGCGCACGAGGACGTTCTCTTGATGACGGGTAATATTTCCCAGTCTGAGAACGCCCTGGCTCCCGCATACCGCATTAACAATATAATATAATATATGAATAATATAATATTTTAAAATAGAAACATCCAAAACGGTATATCTTTGTATGTACATAATACTTAAGTGCAACTCTTTAGTGAGAGTCCGCATGAGTGTCTGTCGCCACCCCTTTAATTCGTCTTGCTTTGCAGGAAAAAAACAATAAGACAAAATGGTATCATAATAATAAAAAGTGTGTCAGGCGGACGGCATGACCAAGTTAAGTCTATTTTGCGGTGTGCCACATATGTACACCGCACACGGCGTGTTTGATGGCATATCCACCGCACGGAAAGATATTGTAGTTCGGATCGACCGGTCGGGTACCGGCCGTACCAGCTAAGCTGGGTACGCGCCGCCCGTCTTGGATTCGTTTCCTGAACACGCCCCTCTGGGTAGAGCCATAAGCGTATAAAGGCCTATGGGAGAGAGACCGTGTAGAAAAACGACTAAGTTAGTTAAAACGCATTATGCGCATGCATGCCGGGACGCTGTTTCTATGGAGCGTGTAGTTGTGACCTAGATAGGATGGCGCATTTAGTGTACCGAGAACATGCAGTGACTTGATTCCATAATCGTTGTAACAATTAGATACCATATTCATTTAGTCTATTGTCTGCACAAGCCAAGAGTTTTCAAACAAAACCAACACATTTGCACGTGCAAATAGTCTTGTCTGCCAGCTCTGGAAGCGTAACCATGCATGTAGAATGTATTCACAGCAGTACATTCGACAGCCTGTGTTTCGATACTATTCAGCGAATGGGTGTCAACTTCCCGGAGAAAATAAGAGAAAGCTTTTATATATTTTGACAATAATTTGCATGAAAGTTGTTGCTATAAATTTTTTCGTGCCAGATTTCGAAGCGCTCTAAACCTATACCCACAATTTTTTCAGCAGATCATGCAAGTTGTCTCATTTGTGCTTAGCCAGATCTCGAAGAGTTTTTATTTTTTAACCTACACAATATCTTTCCAGCCAATATATTACCCATAGACGAAGTGTCATGATATTGTTTCGGCAAAATCTGCCCATATTCACCAGCGTTATCTCCCTTGAAACATTACAATTCATCAAAATTGTCTTGTCTGGGCCAGATCTAGAAGAGTTTTGAACATACAAGTTCACAATCCATTTTTCAGCAGATGTCAAAATATTTGTGTCCAAGGCATGTCTCTGACGATTTTTATTTCAAATAGCACTGTTCTTCAACAACTGGCTTTATTGCGGGTGTATATTGAGATTCACTCAAATTCGCGTTGCAATATAAATTTCTTTGACAGGTACTGGGCTCAGAGACAAGAAAACCAAAGCAATCCAAAGTCTGAAGGATGACACAGATTTCTAAGGCATTTCAGGTATACATTAAAATGAAATAGCTATAGACGGTCAAGTTGAATTTAGTGTTATCTGATATTTATTTTAAAAGAACGTTTTAAAAACCCATGCCGATGTCTCACTGGTGTTTGGTGACGATCCTGCGAGTAAAACTGGTTGAATCGCTGCATCCTTTTCGGTGATCTTCACTTCTTAAGTTCACCACTGCAAGATCAAGAAACTTCATCAGGATGTCCAACGAAGCCAGCACAACAATGTATCTGTTAGAATTAGTATACTGCGAATAGCAGCGCTAATCTTTAATCTCTTCATAATCACATGAGATTCTCCCATTCAATCTATATCAGAAGAATCTGAAAAGCTTAATAAATAAATCATATATTTTGTGCTCAAAGGTTGTGGCAGTTGACTGTCCCTTTTGTAAGCAGCCAATATGCTCAGACGAAGAATTACTGGACCACGTCATTGGGGAATGTGTAAAGCTTGAAGGAGAACGGGTATGTTAATTTTTTTTGCTATTAGGCAATACAATTCCATAAAATGGTTGAAAAATACAATTTTTAATTTGGACCTATGTGAGATAAACTGAGTCCTTTGACAATAAACCTGCCCATCAGAGTATAAATATTGGACTGTTCTTACCTGCATTAGCTCTCGATTTTATTCGAGAAAATGTCAACTTTATCATAGAAAATATCCATTTGCAGACCAAGAGATTATTTTTTATACCTGTCAAAAAGAGTATTATGTGATGACATCTGGGCAGTAGAGTAGTTTCCGGATGATAACTCTTGCTGTTTATCCTATCGCAGTCCAAGATGGCTGTCAACCAAGGGTGGTCATCTTGAAAATTGTTTTCAGGACGATTACTCCATTACCGTTTATCGGATCACTGACAATTCATAGGATGACTGGCCTATGACAAATTGATAATATAATTATCAAAAATCTTGATGTGTGATAATGTGTCAATGCCAATCCTGTGAAAGTTGCAATCTATGGATTACTGATCCGATTTGGCTCAAAAATTTAACACAACAAAGGGTGTGACTGCACCAGGATTCTACAAATTTAGACGTACATGTAATTTGAATAGTCTGGAAAATCGGAAAAAATCTTTACAATGTCGCAGAAACAGAAAAGTGAGGATCTGCTCTTGTTATTAGTCCCCTACAGGTAAAACCGGGGGGCGGTGGACTATTTATATATTCCACCGTGGGGGGGGGGGGGGGCAGATGGGAACTATATCCTATATATATTCCACCGGGGTGGGGGGGGGGAGAACTATAGGTTTGCACTCTGTCTGTCTGTCAGTTTTCCACACTTCTTCGCACCTCTCCAAGATATTCGACTAAAAATTGGTGCACTGCTTTTCTATAAGAAGTTACAGAGCAAGTTTGACTTTCAGACATTTCCGTCAGCTTTTTATGTAGTTATCGGGTTTGAGTTTCAGGCGTTTCTGTCAATCTTTGATGGAGTTACGTCCCTATTCTACCTATGAAATAAATATCAGCTTTCGAGTCTTTTTCATTCTCCTTCACCATATTTAACTGAAAGTTGGTACATTGCTTTGTTATGAGAAATTGTAGGTCAAGTTTTCGACTGTCAATCTTGGAAGATTTGTATCACCAGGTAGCAAAGGAATTCTTACAGAATGCTTGGTAACTGTACATTTAAACCTTGAACTTAGGTTTTTATATTTTTATTGAAGATAGTAGATAATTGTTTATCTTTGCTTCTCGACCTACAGGCGATGCGGCTAGTGGAAAAGGCAACAACAGTTCAGCACAACAAGGTCAGTTCATTACTGCTGATCTTTCTTTACAAGCTTCCCTGTACATTATTATTTGCAATCAATGACAAGCAGTTAGTATTGACGTGTCTATACATAACTCAATTAGATGATTTCTAGGGATCTCAGGGAGATGTAAGCGTTCATTATAAAGGACTTCTTATATGCACAATGCACATTTAACTGTCTGGTGCGAGTAAGTTTGTAATCCTATGTTCACAGTGTACATTTACATGCACATTTTTATATTTTTTAAAGCGACATCCTATTATGTGACCTGGTGCTCATCATCTGCCTGATAGACTTAAATTTTTCAATTTTCTTGTGTGTGTCAGATCGCTGACAGTTACCTCTAGACACCTTTATAAAAAAAAGTTGGGAAAGTACATCAACATGTGACAAGCTGGGTTGTATTCATGTTTCAGCGATATCCATTTGTCTATGTCAGAGTTATCTCTCTTAAAACAACTTTCGCACTAATTATACACCCACCCACCCCTTACGGGTAGAACGGGTATTATGTTTTTGTCTCGTCTATACATCCTGAAAATCTTGTCGCTGCAACTCTTCCTACAGTTTGAGAGAATTGTTTGAAACTTGACAGGATAATTATATACCACCCAAAAATAGGCGTGCTGTAAAAAAATATTCATCCGTCTGTCCGTCCTTGGGTATGTTCATCCCCAAAGATCTCATCGCTGCAACTGTACTCAAGTTTGGATATATCAGCCTCCAGCTGGCTTTGAATTGTTACTCATATTTATGTTGAGTTTCATAAGCCTCAGTCGTGTTAGTTGATATGTTATGTTATGTGCATGCATTCTTTTGTGCTGAGGTGCAAATAAAATTCCCATGTATCTGATGGCTGGCATGAGCCCATGCTATGCTGGACATTACTTTAAATTCTAAGTTTAAATACAGGTCTTTGTTAAAGGAGACGGTGATCAACAACCAGAGCAACCAAAGATCATCAAGATGCCTTATAAGCTCATTTGAGCTACTGTCGGTATCACTGTTGCATTAAATCCCAAATCCACGGGTATACCACCAGAACAGGATCTTAGGAAAATAAAATCCATGTTAACTGATTCTAATTACGTGAGCTTTCCTTATGGAAATTTTAACAAGGAAGGTATTTCGGCACTACTTGACCTTCATATAAAGAAAAATTCAGCAACAGATAATAAGTGGCTTTCGGACAGTAGCTTGGAGAATTATCAAATAAAATTCAATTGTTTTTCAAAACTATAGTGGTGATGACCGATAATGAAATCTTAAATTTGCCTGGAAATTATCAAGTTAGCAAAGCAAGTTTTACTTCATTACTTTGTGACCACTGGATCTGGGATTGCATTATTTTTCAAATTTCTTGAGATCTTAATGATACAGCAGCAGGATGTTTATGCAGGTTATTTAAGTAACATTGCTGACTTCCTAAAGGCTGGTGAAGAAGCTAAGGCAAAGTATGGCAGTGATATAAAACACTTTGTATCTGCAATGAATGTTAAAATTAATGATTCACCAAATTCAATGGAATTCAAAACTGATATTACTGGAATCGAAATTAATAAAGGCAATCATTTCTCATTTTGTCTTTTAGATCTAAGCTCAGAAATGCCAAACCTTAAGTATATTGACACATTGGCTTACCCAGTACCGTCATCATTTGAAAAAGCGATCAAAGAATATCTGCTAGGATATGGTGTAGCCACTTTTGATGACTTAGTTGTTTCATCTTGCCATGACTGTTCTGGACATTCTTGTTCTCCACAGTGTACAATTTATCCTAAACAACGGTGTTGTTCTATCTGTGGTCGTGCTGTCATTTGTGGAATTGCATTATCAGGTTTTTTTGTCCGGACGCTTTTCATGATCTTGTTACTTTGAATCAAAAAGCGATTTTACCTGAAAATTTGTTGCCATTATCTTATTTCATGAACGATATATCTGCAAATTCCAAACTGCTCCGGTTAGGAATTCTAAGTTGGTTATTGGATGGTAAAATTAATATTGACAATATTCTGTTTTCTATTCCTCAAAAGAGGCCAAATAGATTATCATTGCCAAAGAAAAATGCAAATTTATCAGCGGCATCAAAGTTGCAGAAAGACCAAGTTAATACCCAACCAAATTTATTTAAGGAGGACTCAAATTCCATTTTCAAACAAGCTGATCAATCTAGCCATACAGACCTAGGATTGCCAGATTCTTCAAAATGTGTCAATGGCGAAGCTTCTTGTTCACAGAGTCATACATGTATTAGAACTGATTTCAGTGATTTACCAGCGAATGGCATGCCTGCCAATATACCAGCCAAGAGGACGAATACAAAATTATTAGATGTTCCTAATGAATTATGGAAATTTCTTAGTAAATATCCAGTTCTAACATTCATCAAACCAAAGTCTTTATCTTTGCGATGTTTTATTAAAAATTCTGTTAATCCATTATATAAAAACCTTTGATGTTCAGAAGCAGGAAGGGATGATCCTGCTGCAATTCAGGAAAGTAATAATTTTTTTAAAAAGTCTTGAATGTAAGGATTGGTTAGCACACAAGTTCAATCAAACTAAAGAATGGTTAGAATATTGTGAACTAGAAGTTGGAACTAAAACCAATGAATTTTTTGATCAATTTGCATTTGACTTTACGAAGCGTGTAAAAATGCACAAGGCTGTTGAAGTAAAATATCATGATCAGACAGCTAAAGTTTCGTTTACAGAGCATAGTTCATGGGGTAAAACGCTTCGTTTTGATGAACAGTATAAATTTGCTGGTGTTGTACCGGAAGGTCATTTCCCAGTGGTTACAATCCTTATTAAATGTGGATCTAGAAGCCAGCAGTGTAGGTCCGAGTGCCTTACTCCTCTGACAGACATTGATGCATCAGATTTTAAAGATATAAATATCCATACCTGTCCTGCATGCAAGGAAGAGATAACAATGGACAGCAGAAAATGTGATCATTGTGAAAAACAGAATTCTCATCAGTGGTATGTTGTTGAAGGAAAGCAGTACTGCAATGCTTGCTATAGGTATTATAAAAAGCATGGAATTAATAGGCCATCAGTACTGAAAGATTCTCACTTTATACCAATTAAAAAGAAAGAGGTATACCATAAACATTTCGAGTGTCATTGGCAATTGAAACTAATTTTGTACAATAATCAAATGGATTGCTGGAAAGTATATTCTTGGCATGGAAATCCTATGTATCATCAGGAGCTAGCAGTTCAAATTATTAAAAGGCCAAGTCTGTTCCACCGAGATAGCATTGATTTGCAGCGTGTCAGTCAGAGGAATACAGCCAAGCAGATATATATCAGTCAAAATAGAAAAACACCAATACATGTAAACAATCCTGGACAACACAGTCAATCATTTCATTCAGTTAAGCAGATACAAAATCGAGTGCAACTTGTTGACAGACATGGACTAAGCATGAGCATTAAGAATTTGGATGAATTTCCACTTCCTGGTTCTGATTGGCGAAAAACTGAAAAGGTTTTGGAAAGTAATTTAGAGTCAGTCTTATTATTTCAAAGAGGTTTTGATGACATTGGTAGAAATTACCACATTGTCCTTGCTAATAATAACAATTTGACCAATGTAAAGACATATGGCAAACACATGTTAGGTTATGATACTAAGCATGACTTTGTGTCTGTGCGATTTAGTACTGAGATGGTGACATTCGCTGATGCAAAAAATAAGGGTCGAGTAGCTTTGCTAGGAATTTGTAATCGTGAAGATGTAAATAGCCATGTTTTAACTTTTCAGGCACTTATAGCAAATTTGCCATGCTCAGATAGTTCATGTTCTCATGAGAGACAACTATATATATATATATATATATATATATATATATATATATATATATATATATATATATATATATATATATATATATATATATACATATATATATATATATATATATATATATATATATATATATATATATATATATATATATATATATATATATATATATATATATATATATATATATATATATATACACCTGTGCAAAAGTTAAGCACCACCCTATTTTTACGCACATGCGAGGGTATATTCATGTGCTATGAAGAAAGCAATAGCATAAACATTTATGTACCCATCCATCTTAGTGCAAGAGGTAATAATGCAACTAGAGGAATGCTGATTATGATGGTGGGGAAACACTGTATGTTTTTGTTTGAACTTGAAAACGAGGCCTGAATATGGTTACGTTGACACAACTGACAACTATTGCCCTACAGTTGACACACGTGGCTAGATTGTCATTAATGGTGTCTGGAAACGAAGTTTAACATCTGTGCACGAGTTTGAGACTGTCATTATTAATACCGGGTATATCCACCTTGTGCCTGGATGACGGCCTGGACACGACGTCTCATGCTGGTCACCAACCGACTGATACACCATTGTGGTATTCGTTGCCATTCAAGATGGAGTGCGTCTGTTAATTCCTGTAGGTTCTGCACAGGAGGATCCCTCCTTCTCACCATGTTTCCAAGAATGTCCCAGATATGCTCAATAGGGTTCATGTCAGGGCTCCTTGCTGGCCATGGTAGGGTTTCGATGGCATTCTGGCGGAGGTATTCATGCACATCTCTAGCACGATGTGGTCGGGCGTTGTCATCCATGAATATAGGGTGGGTTCCAGGTGCATGATTTACAAAATGAGGGACCACAACTCTATCCAGTATGGAATCTTGATATCTTTGTCCATTTAGTGTTCCAGGTACAGGCAACAGATCCAGCTTACAATCAAATGAGATGCCCCCCCCCCCCCATATCATAACGGAACCTCAACCAAATGGAACTTCTTCCATGATGTTACGTTGGTCGTACGCCGTGCGTCTGGACCTCCATACACGAGTTCGACCATCTGTGGCATGAAGCAGGAACCGACTTTCATCGGACCAGTGTACCCGTCTCCAGGATCTCATGTTCCAGTGTCTTCTTTCGTTGCACCACCTCAGACGCTCCTCTTTGTGGTGTGCAGTGAGGAGAGGACGTCTGACAGGTCTCCTAGCTTTCATGCCAGCAGCATACAGTCTCCTTTTGACGGTAGACATTGACACTCTATTGCGCGTTTCCCATTGCTGGCTGAGCACTCTGCTGTTGGTGAATGGAGATCTCCTAACAAGGCGTACTAGGGCTCGATCATCACGGGCAGTAGTCTTCTTTGGTCTTCCAGATCTAGGCCTGTCCTTCACCTCGTTAGTTTGCCCATGTTTTGCAATCAAACGACTGATTACAGTATGGTTAATGTTCAGCTGTCTGCCAATCTCTCTGCATGACATACCAGTGGTATGCATGCCTATGATTTGCCATTTCACACGATCACTTAACCTTCGTCTTGCCATAGCGGTTCACCATCAAGAGCTAATTCTCTCTGTACAAATAAACCACGGTCATGAACACAAAATTCCTAATCTTGTCGCCTAAATCTGTATGTAATGTTCTACACCTCAAACTGGACTTTTACATAACTGAACACGTGTGCTGTTTCCCGCCACGCATGGACATCAAGCGGCGTGAAGTCATGCATGCATGTGCATTTCGTACTTGGAATTATGTCAGCTAACGCGGGGACAAAAAGTATGGCAGCCTAGTTGTACCATCATGTTTCTACGTTCTATTGTTTTTGCTGGTGCTTAACTTTTGCACAGGTGTATATATATATATATATATATATATATATATATATATATATATATATATATATATATATATATATATATATATATATATATATATATATATATATATATATATATATATATATATATATATATATATATATATATATATATATATATATATATATATATATATATATATATATATATATATATATATATATATATATATATATATATATATATATATATATATATATATATATATATATATATATATATATATATATATATATATATATATATATATATATATATATATATATATATATATATATATATATATATATATATTTAATGATCTAAATGGATTATTTTATTTCAGGCCTTGTTCACTGAAACACCCATTCAAACCAATGATTCAGCATGATAAGAGCAGCTCTATAAAAGCTGCTGTGAACCAACTTGGTCTTGCATCATCTTTGTGTAATTTCCATGGATTAAAAGCATTCCGTGAACATATTATTGGTGAATCTAGTTTGAAAATGTTTCTATGTCCATTAGAATCAGGCTTTAGAGTCATTATCCATAGCTGGAACATAGATGCATATGAAACTTTCATCAATCACTATTTTGACTTTATTAAGAATGACATTCCAGAGACATTTGTTGATGTGGACAACCAAACATAAGTTGACAGCTTATTTAAATGAGAGTTGGTTTCAGTCTACATGGGCACATGATTTTACATCTGAAGTTATTTATAAGTTGCCTGTGGAAGAGAGAAGAACCCCTTTAATTCTAACTGATAAAATTACCGAGAGAAAGTTTCGTGATATTGATGAAAGCTTACTAAATTCACATTTGAATAAATCTGTTGCTAATTTTGTAAATTTAATGACAGACAATTTTCTGTCAGCAGATCATGCTGAATTGCACCATTTCTTATGTCATAATAATGTTCGCACAGCTAATGTCATTAATAAGTCAATTGAGATGAATAAGATAAATAAAGCATTGGCCATGATTGAAGACGATACTGTTAATGGCATTCCACAAACTGATAGTTGGATGTTGGTTTAAAAAACTGGTCTAAACACTAGATTGCGAGATGTAGAACTTAGCGATGACTTTTTACCGGTGATACCGAAGCTAGATATTTAGATTTAGAAAATTTAGAAGATGTAGATCATGAAAATATTTCTCAAAAAAGCCTTCAATCATTAGTGCAAGAAATCACAGATGAACACAATTATGATGCTGTTAACACATGTAAAACGTTATTGTTTGAGCTGCAAGCAAAGGTATGCATGCTTTCAAAACGTATCCAATATTGTGTTTACCAAATTCTTTGCAAACCCTTTATAAAGATCAAAATATTTGCAATTTGGAATATAGCATTTGCTCATGTCACTATTTTGTTATGCGAGGTCAGCCATACTTTTGCAAACATTTATCTGCTTGTCCTGCGAAAACAAAGGGAATAAGACTAGCCTCTGAACTTTTTGATGCTTATGTACATCATGCACCTAGCTTTAAAAGCACGGAAAACACTGGTGATAACACCATACATTGTAAATTAGACAAGATCAATGAACTAATTCCTGTGTCTCATATTGCTTCAGAAACTGAGCTAGAATCAGCAGAGAAGGGTAGTATTTTAAAACTACTCCATCATAAACTTATTCCATTGTCATTAGCACCAGGTAGACAGGCTAAGAGAGACCCGCACTATGACGGATATAGACGAAAAGATGGTGCTGTGGAAGAAAGCGCGTATTCATTAGTAGAAAATAATGAGTTAATAGAAGACCCTTATAGGCCAAAAGTTCATTACCTGGAAAATTCTAAGGAACGTTTTGGAGGAAGGAAGAGAAACAGAGTTGTGTCACGGGGTCTGAATTTTGCACAAATTGCTCATCTTGCTATGGAAACTGCAAGCATGAAAATGAAAAGAAAAGTCTAGAGACAATAATGATACAAATTTAGATAACATGGATAAAGACCTGTTAGGTGATATTGATTTGGAAATCAAAGAGCAGATTGACCATCAAATTGCTAATAAACCTGTTAAACCAACCTGTAGCAATCTGCCACAGAAAACTATTAAGACAGCATCGGAAAAGAATATTGTATGCACACTCTGTATCACTAACAAAATTGTGCCTTTGTTTTCTTGTAGTACCCTAAGCATTCTATTGAGGCACATTTCTACTGCTCATGGCTTGAAGCTATTAACCTGTGCTGGCTGTTTAAAAGATTACGGTGAAGTAGTTAGTTTTGAAAATGAAAATATGCTGAAAAAACATGCTTCTATTCTCCATGTTATTAATGATGGTAAAGTCACTGCAAATAATACAACAATACCCTCTGAACAAATTGATAGTCTTCCAAGCTTAATATTGAAGAGATTACTAATATCTCCAGTAATTCATCACAGGCAGAGGCATGTACTGCTAGTTTCATGCACTCTAGGGGTTTTGAGACAGGCAGTAATAAAAAGTGTAGGTTGTCTAAAGGATTGGGAGCTAAAAACATTGCAGAGTATAAACGGAGACTTAAACTCAAGGGTAGAAAATGTAAAGACGCTCGTCAGCTATTATCCAAAGAACAAAAGAAAACGTAATTAGGAAACGATTATATCCATGTCCAATTTGTAATGAAGAATGTAAAGAAAATCCACCATCTATTTGTTGTGACCAATGCGATAAATGGTTCCATTGGCGGTGTGTAAGTATTTGTAAGGAGCCTTTAGTAAAGAAATGTTTATATTGTTCTGAACCAACATCCTACTGATACACTCCATATGAAATATCTGGATTATCTTACAAGTCAGATATTTGCAAAACTATTCTAGGTAAAGTGAGTATTCAGAAACATTGACTTTTGTTTCTTTAGTATATCGGGAATGTATGTCAATAAAAATTGTTTTAACATTTATGTTAGTGTGTATATAGTGTGTTGAACATTGATCGACACCATTTTAACTCCTCGAGCGATAGTGTGTGATGTCATGTAAGTGCAAATGCATTACATTCTTTATTATGTAATACTCATCCAGTTGAATATTTTGAAACCAATTTCACTGGAAGTTGGTGCTGCCTATGGCAACAGCAAAGTCCAGCCAAATTAGTTTTAAAATTTTCAACAGCTTACCTGTATGATTGCTTTTATACCATATTGCCAACCTATAGCTGGTACCTCTATGACTGAGCGTATATCGAGGCAGACTCGCGAGGATTTTTCTGATTGGTTGAAAAGTAAATCATGGCAGTCATCGTAGGCTGTAGAAATGCCCCAATATTTAGGTACTACGGCCTGAATATCTTTCTTTAGCGCCATAATAAAAAGCTTTAAATGACCTGCATAGGTTTTTGAGTGGCATACTAGATCACCTGAATAGCTATCAAGAGATGAAGTTAGTTACCCTTTAATTTATATGCAATGAAATCATATTTTACGACTTATTTCGTTTCATTACATATAGGTACATAATTTAAGCCTCTGAAATTAAACAATTTTATTTTCAAGCATTCTGGTGTGAATATGCACCTTTAAAACATTTTATAAAGTATGAAAACAGACACCAGTATTATTCATCCTGCTGTTGATATTAATTTTAAACTATTATTGCTTTTTGTATACATTGTATGTTCGTCTTTAGTCAGGATGTATTATGTTCTGGTGGATTGTCTGGATATTTAATCCTTTTGAACTCCTCACTGAAATCTGGCTGGATTTCTTTGAAATTTAGAAAACAGTACAATCATATCTGGAGATGTGTAGCCCATGGCTTTTACAACAGTGTGCTTGTCAAATTTAGAAAGTAATCAAGCCTGGAATATACTTATGTATCATACAGTCTTTGACAGAGTGCTTCAAGATTTGCATTAGTTTAGTGATTTGGTGTAGTAAAGTCAAACCACTTTAAACATTGAGCATATTGGAACACAGAGGGAAAATTTCTTGTCCCACTGTATGCTATGTCACTTGTAAACGTGAAATCAAAAGCTATCTGTAGTGCCTATTAATACATCTTCTTTGAGTTTCTAACGCACATATAGTGTATAACTTGCTGTGTTGATGTTTTTAAAATCAGTGTTAGGAAGCTGCACTACCGTACATGTAAGATGCTAATGAATAAGGATGCTCATTGTTTAACCCTTTCGCTGATACATTCCCCGTATCTCAATCTCAGGGCAAACAAACAAGAAAGCTGTTGAATATATTGAAATTAATATGGCTGGAAGCCATTGCGGCTAATCCTGCTATAGGCAGCAAGGGCTTCCAGTCTTATTAATTTCAAAATAATATACATTATATGATATATATTGTAAAGATTTCAAGCAGTGTGCAGTCTCCGGACAGTGAAATTATTATTATACGCTACCCAAGGGTATGCTGATGAAACCTCCTGGATACCTGTAGTTACTTTATTAACCCTTTAACTTGCATATCGGCCACTTCTGCAGTGGTCTTGAGAAATGCCCATTTGCAGACCAAGAGAAGACTATTTTTGAAAATTTACAACTGGAATGACTTGGGGGGATGTATATATCAGCCAGATTCAGCACAAGCCTATTAAGGCCACAGGTCAAGTCATGGGAGTAAATCCTTGGGGGGGGGGGGATAAATTCACACACACACCCACCCCCCCCCCCCCATTTCCGGGGGAAGAACCCCCGAACCCACTGCTAATGTCCCCTCCCAGTCCCCTCCCCAAATCATCCCCCCAAATATTACTTTAAATCTACACCACTGGGTCAAGTTCACCGTGACCTTAACATAAAATTATTCTTTTTGGCTAAATTTGTTGGTTTAGCTCAACATATTGTCTTATATCTGAGGATTGGTTCATCCTACTTGAACTAAACTTGGTCGCATGTTTACTTATATTCAGTACAATGATACAGAAGTCAAGATCATTGTAACATTTGTATAAAATAGACTTTAACAGTTTCACTCTGGTTAGCTCGCCTGGCCCCTATTTCAGAATTGGCCAAATTATTAGAACTAAGCATCGTCATATAGTTACCTTAACCTAGAGGAGCAGTACAGACATTCATACTTCCGAGGTCAAGGTCACTGTGATCGTGATACAAAGATAGATTTGCATTTGGAAATGCAATATGCCAAGATTTTCTCCAATATCCTGTTAGTGTAACACGGATGATGTCTTATATTTACTATTTCTTATTCTATGTATGTGGTAGATATCCAATCCGTATTAAATGTAATCGCCTTCCTTATTATTTGTTTATATATATATATATGTTATATGTTTACGAATTGTTAACTTTATTCATTAAATTTATTAATATTATTCTACTTGTTCGTGATGTTCGTTCGAGATGTCGACTCCCATCCTAAATTGTCTGTTAGCCGGGTGGTAATAGGATATTCATTGATTCATTCATTCATTTCATTCATCCAACCGCTCGTCTCTTATCTTTCATTGATTCACACACTTACATATATACACACGCATTCATTCATTCATCATTTATTTATTCACTTATATAGGGCTTAATTATTCGGCGGTGACGGGAAAGTAAAATCCTGGGCTCACTGCTTTTCAGTACTGCTGACATTGCCGCACGCTGCATCATGGGGAACATAGCTTTCCAGTCCTTCTGAAAGCTATGGATTCGTAGATCAAAGATGCCCTTGATAAAAAGGCTACGTTTATACAATGCAACCTGTGTATCCTTGGTGCTGTATAACTGTAACAGTTGGACAGCTCCAAAGGCATCTCTACACAAACTTGATGCCTGCCACCGCAAACACCTATGCACCATCACTGGACACCGATGGTCAAAGAGAATAATTTCCAATGATGCACTAAACAAGATGTGCAATACATTGTCGCTGTGATGCTGTTTGTAAATGTCACCCAGCAAAGATGGTCCATGTTTGGCCATGTGCTAAGGATGTCAGAAGACAAGCCTTGGAATTCTCCCTACTGGAAGCCAGCAAATACAAAGCCAAAGCCAGAATAGGTCGTCAGCATGCTATGAAGTGACCTCAAGAAAGCATGATCGGTACACACAAATCAAGAATGGCCCTGATGAAGCTAAAGATTTCAGCTGAGGACAAGACATAGTGGGCAAAAGCGAGCTGTATGATGGTTCTACTACTACAGCCACAGAATACAGTAATCATCATCACAGGGCTAAACCCGCAAATTTGTTCAAGAAACTCAATTTCCCCATAGAAAGTGTCCATTGCAGACCAAGAGATTATTTTTGAAAATGTATCACTGAGATGACCGGCTTGCTTATCGAGCCAGTCATTTGACTGGTAAGTTCTCAAAAATAGTATTCTCTTGGCTTGCAAATGGACCTGTCTGAAGACTACTGTAGAAGCCGTTTTGCCTGCCGTGAGTGTTAAAGGATTAATAGTGCATTCAACACATAGGAAAAATTCATTTATCCATTCAATCGCTCATCTCAATCATTCATTGATTTTCAGTCACCCATACAAGAACCCAAGCATTCATCTGCTTGTCATTCAATCAACCATTCATTCATCATTTATTCATTTTGGGGTTAATACTGCAGTCAAAACATATGATAATTTCCATCATTGTACACACTCACAACTGCCAGTTGTTACAAGCCAGCCCTAGATGAGATTAATGTCGGCGCCACTCAAGAGGGAATTTAGACACACACGTTCTACTGTTGACGACTAGCTTACTGTCGGTGCAAGAGGGAACTTCCAACACAAGAAGAAGAAGAAGATTGCACATAATGGTTAAGAACAGAACTCGCTTTCCTTGTTATATCAAGTCCACTAGAATTAAGGGCAGGGACAGCTACAACATGCATACATCTATTGTTTAGGCCTCTGGGATATTGAGGTGCCTCTGAAGCTAGTCCACTGTTGAGTGGACAGTAGTGTGAATGTGGGTTGACGAACGTATATAGGCGCACTCAGTACATTTCTTTGGGTGGGGAATTCTACAGAAATATGCTGATGAAAGAGATGTACGAACAGCCTCGTTGATTAGCCAGGAGTGTTGATCAGTGTATTTAGACCTAAGAATCGGCTAATCCTGCCTCATATGTGACCAGTTGTGTGGCCTCCATTAACAAACATGTGTCCATCAGAATGATGCTGGCCCTCGAATTAAACATAAACAATTGTCTAAAGAAAAAAGTAAATTGCTTTGCTCACGCATTTATTTACCAGTGTAATTTTCAGGCTAATTATACGGGGTAAGATAAAAAAAAAAAAGGCCAATTGCATATGCATCACTTTTACGATGACGGCTTCAATGTTAAGGTTTTGCGTTTTCCGTATAGACCACACACTAGATTGTAAAGCATGTCTTATTGGACTGACCAACTTACATACCACACACTCGGTCAAAATGTAGGTGTGTGAGAGAGGTATGGAGAGGGGAGAGTGAGGAGAGAGTTGTAGAGTGTGATAGAGGTGTTGGGGAGAGAGAGAGCATACTTAGGTCTTAGCCAGGCTTGACTAGGCCTTACTTAGAGCTTAGCTAAGACTGTCTAGGTCTTACCTAGTCTTAGCTTTGCCTTACATATGTATTAGGTAGGTTTAGTTAGCCTTGGGTAGGTCTAACAAGCGTTCCCTAGGTGTGGCCTGACATTTGTTAGGGTTGACTAGGCCTTAGCCAAGTTTTGCTAGGCCGTACCTCTGTCGTAGCCAAGCTTCGCTAGGCCTTAGCCAGGCTTACATCGGCTTTAACTAGGCTGGTCTAAGCCTTATTCAGTATGGGTTAGGCCTTATCTAGTCCTGGATAGGTCTTAGCTAGATTTTAGCAAGCCTATAGGCTAAGACCTAGCCAAGCCTAACTAAGGCCTAGGTAAGGACTGGCTAATGCTTACATATGTCTAGGTAATACCTATCCAAGCTTAGACAAGGTCTATCCAAGCCTAGATAAGGCCTAGCCAAGCCTGGCTAAGGTCTAGCTGATGCATAGCTCAATGCCTAGTCAAGCTTGATTAATGCCTAGTTAAGCCTGTCTAAGGCTTAGGTATGGCCTAGTCAAGCCTGGCTAATGCCTAGTCAAGCCTGGCTAATGCCAAGTTATGGCCTATATAAGACTAGCTAAGGCTCATGTAAAACCTAGACTAAAGCCTTGTTAAGGCCTATGGTCTAAGTAAGGCCTAGTCAAGCCTGTCTAAGGCCTACCCTACGCTACCATCTCCTATTCTAACGGATAGCTTCAGCTATGCCAAATTTTCATTTAGAAAACCTGACACTTCGTCAGATATCTTATTGGACCACCTTATAGCCCACATACACATAGTCGCCATAGACACTAAAACAAATCTTATTGGGACACCTTATAGATCAAATACACTTATTCACCCGACAATAAAGCCTGTTGTATTGGACCACCTTAGACCAGACACTATAGACAGTAAAATGTCTTATTAGACCACTATAGAATACATACACACAGAAACCAGATTGTAAAACCTGTCTTATTAGACCACCTCATAGGCCACATAAAACCTTAGAACAGACATGACAGACTAAAACCGGTCTTATTAGAGAACCTTATAGATTTCATACACTTAGTCGCCATAGACAGTAAACCTGTCTTATTGGACCACCTTACAGGTAATTTATCATCAGACTGCCTAAAGGCCGTATTATAGTTGTAGCAATGCATGGTGAGATGCTGGGGAAAAGGTTCACCATTGCCGACTGTATGGCATGCTCGCCCGAGTTATCAACAAAATATCGCAGTAAAGGTAGTGACGCTGTCACGGAAACGTATGCACTTTTACTGATAAAGATTTTTCCAAAATATTTATAGCAAAAATTACATCTATGTTGTTCCGTTTTAGCATGATCTACAAATAGTTCGTTATCTAATTACAGTTGAGCGTTCTCGTTATATTGATAAATCTGCGTGAAAATTACTGAGTACAAATCGCTGACAAGGTATAAGTAAAGTCAAAATTCCAAAGTCCAATAGTTGAGTGAGTACGCATGCGTCTGGTGTAGCCAATCAGTATCAGGTCCATTCATCCCTATTTGCACACGGAAAGTCATTCGTGCAAGTTATCGTATTTTGCATCGTATATTGCATAACGAATGCACATAATGGTTTCAATAACACTTCCAAATAGTTGTGCAAATTCACTGGCATATTTACTTCTCGGTGCACTGCCGATAGAGGCGCAAATTGAAAAGAAGAAGCTGACATTACTTGGGGCAATACTAAGGAGTGAAGGCTCTGTCGAACAACAAATAGCAATTCGGCAGCTCGTTATGAAAAGAGAAGGCAGACACAGTTGGTTTCAAGATGTCGAATTGATTTTACAAAAATATCAATTACCATCAGCCCACCTGCTGCTACAAGACCCACCACCTAAATGTGTATAGAAGCGTCATGTCCAAAAAGCTGTAAACACAGTAGTCCTAGAGATGCTAAAGGAAGACATTAAGCAGAAATCATCAGCCCGGTTTGTGAATGTTGACATCCTTGATATCGGAAGGCCACATCCGATCCGGTCAACAGTGACAGCAAATACATATGATGTAAAACGTGCCATCATCAAGGCAAGGTTACTAACCGGTACATACTATCTGCAAGCACACAGATCCAAATTTAATCAATATGAGAATGATACCTGTCCTTTTTGTAAGAACGTTATAGAAGACTGTATATATTTCCTAGTTCAGTGTCCAGAATTTGCAGATATCAGAAGCATCTATATAGCGGAAATCGAGCATCTAGTGGCGGCAGATAGCTGAGAATTAATAAGCAAGGATGAGAATCTTATTCTCCAGATGTTACTTGACACAACTCTCTTGTTTGGCCTGATTGGAGCCGATTCAATGTCGAAAATTGAATCCATCTCCAGGAAACTCTGCTATAAACTTCATATCAGACGTAATCATCTCTTAAATAAAATGAATTACCTAACAAAGCTTGCATTATAAAATATCAAGTTAGTATCAATTGCACATCGAAAAATATGGTGCACCTTGTGCTTTCTGGATTCTCCTACATGTATTTCAATAACAATGAACTCATTTACGCGTCTGGTGAACATAAATTTACTCGTCTATGAACTATCTATATACAGATAGGAAAATCACTTGCGTGTGTACATGCATGTACATAAATGTCAGATTTAATGATCGTTTGCGTGTGTGTATATAATATAATATATAATTAATGGAAAACTCCAGTAATTTGCGGATTCTAGAGATTCCCGGATAATACACCGAAAGGTGGTGTGCCAGACATTGGCGGAAACTCCAAGAACAGAACAGAATGCCTAGTGAAAATTCTTCAAGCACTCGGTAATAATATATTAGCTAGGGTAATCATATAGCAATTTGGTTGGATGAATGCAAATTATATGTTTCACTAACGATTTCTTAAAATCGCAACTTTCATGCTAAATAAACGAAAATGCTGCAAGAATAATACAAAGTTACCAGTTTTTGTTAGTCATCATCGTCATCATCATTTCACGAGGTCCACCATGTCATAGACATTACCTGTGGTGGATGCCTGTTTTGAACTCTTAAATTAGGCCTAGTTATCTATATGAATATAAATCTTGCATACTCCCTTGGCTTGTTATTGCCTCAGAAGATTGTGTTGGTATTGGTGTATGACGATAACAGCCGCCGTCGAAAACAGCCGGCGGTAGATCAACAACAGCCGCCAGGTTATACCCCGGCCTATTCCTAGAGGCGTATTGCTCCTACTATCATTACCTGCTATGTATGTCTCAGTATACTGGTAGATCAATAACAGCCCCCCCCCCGGGTTATACCCCGGCCTATTCCTAGAGGTGTATTGCTCCTACTATTATTACCTGCTATGTATGTCTCAGTATACTGGTAGATCAATAACAGCCCCCCCCCCCCCGGGTTATACCCCGGCCTATTCCTAGAGGTGTATTGCTCCTACTATTATTACCTGCTATGTATGTCTCAGTATACTGGTAGATCAATAACAGCCCCCCCCCCTGGGTTATACCCCTGCCTATTCCTAGAGGTGTATTGCTCCTACTATTATTACCTGCTATGTATGTCTCAGTATACTGGTAGATCAATAACAGCCCCCCCCCCCCGGGTTATACCACTGCCTATTCCTAGAGGTGTATTGCTCCTACTATTATTACCTGCTATGTATGTCTCAGTATACTGGTAGATCAATAACAGCCCCCCCCCCCCCGGGTTATACCCCTGCCTATTCCTAGAGGTGTATTGCTCCTACTATTATTACCTGCTATGTATGTCTCAGTATACGGGTAGATCAATAACAGCCCCCCCCCCCCGGGTTATACCCCGGCCTATTCCTAGAGGTGTATTGCTCCTACTATTATTACCTGCTATGTATGTCTCAGTATACTGGTAGATCAATAACAGCCCCCCCCCGGGTTATACCCCGGCCTATTCCTAGAGGTGTATTGCTCCTACTATTATTACCTGCTATGTATGTCTCAGTATACTGGTAGATCAATAACAGCCCCCCCCCCGGGTTATACCCCTGCCTATTCCTAGAGGTGTATTGCTCCTACTATTATTACCTGCTATGTATGTCTCAGTATACTGGTAGATCAATAACAGCCCCCCCCCCCCGGGTTATACCCCTGCCTATTCCTAGAGGTGTATTGCTCCTACTATTATTACCTGCTATGTATGTCTCACTATATTGTTAATAATTTAATACTCAAGTAAAGGTCCATTAGGAGACGAAAGAAAAGGTTATTTTTGAAAATTTATCATTGGAAATGACTGGCTTAGTTGATCGGGACACTCAGTCCAGTGCTAAAATTTTAAAAACAAATCTTCAGTAAATGGATGTTTTCTATGAAAACTCGTAATTTCCTGTGAACAAATTTAGATCAATGCTGGTTTCTAACTTAACTTCCTATTTCTAACTTATCGTTCTTATTCTTTTTCAGATGACTAAGAGACGGTGGCATTGCTAAAGACTGTAAAATTTCTGTAATCCGGATGTTTGAAATCCAAAATACGTTTGAAACGTATGAATAGATTCAATAAAATCTGCTTAGTAATTTGGTATACTATCATGATTCGGATTCATTTTTATATGCGCAAATGAGCATAATTGACTGCTGTATGTTTGAATAAAAATAATTTCGAATGTACGTGCACATTTAAGACATACACATATTTGATTAAAAGTTAAATAGACTTACTATAGAAAATGTGAATCTACAATGTTTGGAAAAGATTCATTAAAGAATTGAATCGATTTCGTCAAAAAGGATAGATTTGGAATGTACGCGCTTGTACTGTACGGAATTTAAAGCGAGGAAAATAAATTAGAAAAAATTGAAAGAGAATTTGAATCTTACAAGTTTGCATCTGTTTGGCTCAAAAGACTACTACAGACTGATCAGCAATCTAAGTCCAGTGGATGTCCAGCAAGTACACGTGCGTTTCTATTTGCTGAAGACGTTTCTGAGAGCTGACTGGATAGAGCAATGTTCATTGCATTTGTCGAGGATATTCAGCCCATTGTAATGGTTTCCTGCAATTAAATCTCCTAGCCCAGTTGATACAATGCTGTGGGTGCTAACAATTAAATAATCCCTGTTGTTTTTTCACGCCAAAAAGTTAAAATTTTGAAACCTTTCTCCCAATGAATGCCAGCAACATTTAACGCACACATTGCGGTGGTTCAAACTGAATAACCATTGTTGACGGTGGTTGTAAAAGACCCCGTTCATATGTATGATGATAAGGTAGTTGGGTTTTAAAAAAAATATTAGTGAATAATTAGCCTAATGCATAGCACCACCTACTATATCTACGGTGAACCACTTGAGGTTTCCTGATGTTGGTTAAAAAAACATGTGAAATAGCACCTGGTGGTTCTAAAAAGAAATCTGTTTGTCTGTGGACAACTTAAGTTAATGCGAGGCAGCGGCAACTTTCACTAAGAGATATGATGATGTATGATGATGGTGGTTCTTAACCCATTCACCCACGAATTCCCCATATCACATTTTCAATGCTGTCATACAGAAAAACGGTTGCATAATTAGAAATTAATTTGACTGGAAGCTGTTGCTGCCTTAGGCAGAATATATTTTATCCCGTAAAGAATTAACTTTTTCATGGAGTTGTCGGTGAAAGGGGTAAGTGGACCACTCGCATGGTGGTTCTTAAAAACGTTCATACAGTTTCCTATTCACGTCACTGTCTGGGAACCCCAACTCTAAATAAATCTAATGTATGATGATGGTGGATCTTAAGTTTTGGCGGTTAATTAGCCAACTTGATAGCATGTAATGGTGGACAACTAAAACGCGTTTACATGAGGCAGCAACATGATTCTACGACATATGACAAATTCTGGTGGTTCTTAAATTTAGTGGAACACTTGAGTGGTTGTTGGTTCTCAAAAAACATTTCTATATGACTTTCAATAAGAATTAGCATACGCAACACAGAGGTTCCTACTATTAATATAGTTTGTTGAAAATCCCTCCCCCCCCCCCCTCTCTCGCAACAATAATTAACACTCACATATAGCATATTGTTATCGTAATCATATATATATATATGGTTATGACATGAGATGTGGTGTTTATTATTGCTGTGAATTTGCGTAAAAATAGGTGATATGAGATGCGGTGTACTATGTAATATGTGGAAGTCGAAACTTTCACCATCGAAACTGATGCTGCTGATGTTGCAATTGCTGCAGTCTTAAATCAGAACAGTCGTCCAGTGGCATTTTTCTCTCGGACACTCACTCAAAAAAAAAATACGAGTTCGTTTTTCTGTTGATTAAAGCCAAACTTTGATCTATAACATTCGTTGTTTTATCATGAACATTAGTTGGTTTACAACACATAGGCTCCTGTACTACACAATGAGTCAACTTATTTTCGCATCATACATGGATATTGTATAGAATTGCCATTTACTAACATCAATGCATGTACAAATTACACAGACCGGAAACGATATCCAAGCATGTAACATCTCAATACATCAGGAGTAATGGGGATGTGTATGTTAGATAGATGCGCCTGTTTGATTGGCTCTCACAAATCATATGATTTCGAGAGACGGAGCTTAATTGCCCATGTATGGAGGGGGAAAATGGGTGTGTTTTGGTGGGCGTTCTTGTCCAAACAATAACCCGCCCATATTGGCACTCAATATATGGGTAATTACGCCCCATACTCTGGAAATCACATGACTTGTGAGAGCCAATCAAAAAGCGTGCCTATCTTAATGAAGACGTGAGAAAGACAGGTATAATTACTGATTTAAAAAAAATTTTAAATGGACTCTGTGGTCTTATACTATTTTCTTCTAACCGTATGTAACCGTATGTTGATACGGGACGAAAGGTTATGTCCTATGAGTCCAGATCTTCTTCCTCTTCATCTTTCGTTACATTAACTGACGCGTTGTATCTTGCAGCAGAGATCTCTAGTTCCGCATCAGGCCGATATTTCATCTCCTGTCCTGCCCAATGTTTGTCACGTCTTGTTTCAAAGGCCTTTACAGTTGGCGCACTCACAACTTCTTCTGGCAGACTATTCCATGGATCAGCTATTCTGATGCAGAAACTGTGTTGCCTTCGCTGACTGTTTGCCCTCATCTTATAAATTTTTAGATGGTGTTTTGGCGTTGTCGAATCTCTGAGCTGGATAGTTGGGCAAACCTCATGGTCATATATGCCTCTCAACATCTTGAATGCCTCAATCATATCTCCTCGCAGTCTTCTGTAGGTCAGTGTGGGTAGTTTCAGCTTCTGCAGCCTCTCTTCGTAGCTCAGGTCTTGGAGCGCAGGGATAAGTTTTGTAGCCCTTCTCTGGACGTTCTCGACTGTCACCAAGTCTTTCTTCCTAAGTGGATACCACACTGCATTTGCGTACTCGAGGTGAGGACGAACTCGTGCCTTGTACAACCATGTGAAGCTATCTAAGTCTACATAGGTAAATGATCTTCGAATCAGTCCCATTATCTGAGTTGCCTTGTTGACTTTTTTGCTTATGAGTTCTTCGAAGGACAATCTTGCATCAATGGTCACATCTAGATCCTTTTCCTTGTCGACCTTTGCTAAAGTGTTTTGTGGGTCATCTCCTCGATCTCCTCTCATGTGGTAACTTCTTTCTTCTTCATGTGATTTCCTTCCCGCTGTCCTGAGCTTACACTTATCTGGGTGGAAGCATAGTAGCCACTTATCAGACCTGTCTTGCAGTCTGTACATATCTGATTGCAGTTTTCTTGTGTCTTCGGCACCGTTGATTTGATGTGATACTTTTGTGTCATTTGCGTACATTTAGGTTTCTGATGAGAGTAATTGAAGCACATCATTTATATATAGCACGAAGAGCACGGGTCCCAGAACGCTTCCTTGTGGGATCCCACTTAATACACTGGCCCACGTTGATGCTGAGTTGTTCACTCTGACTCTTTGCTTCCGGTTGGATAAAAAGGATGCTATCCAGTTGTACACATTGCCAGCGATTCTGTATCCCGTTAGTTTAGTCATAAGTCATTGATGTGGAACCGTGTCGAATGCTTTCAAAAAGTCGAGATAGATTACGTCGATGTTTCCGCCATTATCGAGTTGCTCTGTACAGGAGTCTAGCACTTTTAGCAGTTGCAGTGTGGTCGATCTTCCCTCTATAAATCCGAACTGCTTTTCACTGAAGAGTGAGTTCCTCTTCATATGGTCTATAACATAGACTCTGATAATTGTCTCAAGAACTTGGCATAATATACATGTGAGGCTGACTGGTCTGTAATTGCTTGCTGCCTTTCTGCTTCCTTTTTTAATATAGCAGTGATATTTGCCGTCTTCCAGTCCGTTGGTACTTTGCCACTGCCAAGGGACGTGTTAAAAAGTATTGACAATGGTCTACTTAATTCTTCATGCATCTCTTTAAGAAGTCGCGGATGTACCCCATCTGGCCCTGGTGATTTGTCAATTTTGATCTTTGATAGCTTCTTCTTAACAATTTCTTCTGTGATCATAATGTTGTCAAGTGCTTTATCTCATTCCCTCATTGGTACTGTCGGCATATCCATGCCTGTCTCTATTGTGAAAACACTTGAGAAGAAATCGGAGAGCACTTATGCCTTTTCTTGATCAGTTGATTTAAGTGATTCTTGCTCTCTCGAGCCGGGTACAACCAGACCTGAGACTAATTTTGTGGCTTTCATCTTACTTTTAACATATTTCCAAAACGGCTTTGGGCTGGTCTTTGCATCTTTTGCAATAGAACTTTCTAAGATATTATAAAATTCACTTTAAAATACATATTTTCGTTGTTTCCTCATCCTCTTCTTCCGAATCCGGTAAATCGCTTGGTATACCTGTAAATTACATATCTTCCTGCACAGAGTACTACTACCAATAGCAGACTAATTATAAGATCCATTACTACTAATACTAGTTCTAACAATAATGTAAGTATAGAGAAAACATCCATTACAACTAGTACACAGATATGTTCACTCTAGTTCGCTCTGTCATAGAATGAGCAGCAGAACCAGGACGTGTAATCTGAATACATGAGTGATAGACGTGAGTAAATTATCGACTATCCCTGTAGTCACTACAGACGTGCATAAAACATTGATTACTCCTTTAACGAGTGACATGTAATCTGATTGGCTGAGTGATAGAGGCACACTTATCGACTAGGGATGTAGCTATAGATGCGCATACATTCTCAATTACCCCTGTAGCGATGGGCGCACAATTTGATTGGATGAGTGATAGACGCACAAAAATTATCGATTACCCCTTTAGCAATGAATGCACAATCTGATTGGTTGAACGATAGATGTGCATAACTTATAGATGACCCCTGCAATAATGAATGCACAATCTGATTAGTTTAATGATAGATGTTTAGAAATTATAGAGTACCCTGTAGTAATGGACTCACGTAACTTATAGCCACCTGTAAGCAATATTGATTATTGTCCAAGTGGTCAATTTTAGCCATCGACAGTGTCAGTTATTGTAACAGTCAAAAGTGGCATACTCAGCTTGACAGGTTGAACCAATGCAAATCAATTATTGAACATTGGCGCAAAGTGACAGTGTCACTTTTTCTCACCTGTCCTCACAATTATAGATTATTGGAACAGGCAAAGGTGTCAGGCATATGTTCATGGTGATTAATTATTAATACCATTATATCAGACCCCACCCTCACCCCACAAACTTGTATACATTTCGGCAAATATGTAGAAATACGCTATGATTCAGATTGTAATAACTTGCCAATGGCTACTGACACCGCCAGTCTGATAATATAGCCGTATTAGCCTAGTCGTTGAGGGGTGTGAACCTTGACAAAGTTCCCACCTAAGGTTTTGTGGTGTCATTCGAAGCTGACGTTAATCCCGAATCGCATCCTAAAAATCCCCATTGATCCCATATTGGCGGAATTCTTTACACAGGTTTTAATTTGAGGACTATTTTTACATCATGTGTGAAGTCTGATAAGGTGCTATGGTAACAGAAAACAGTGTTGTTTGCTATTTTCCAACAAAACACCACATTCAACAATCTGAAATAATACAAATATGAAAAAATAAAATATATTCCTTGTCACTCAACAGCTGGGATGCACAGGTGTCAGCGAAAAAAATATTTATCACTGAGGATAGTATAGAGATGCTCATTAACACACGCTTTGAGGTCGGGATGTGCTCTGCGATGACATCAGATTATACCTCCAAACCATCATTTTCTTCATCAATAGTTACCAGATGGTCGATGTTGCTGCAAATTTGACCTCGGCACCCCGCACATACGATCACACAGTTCAATCCCTTTTGTTGCATAAGCATTGCTTGGTGCCACACGGACTGTTTGTTGTTACTTTGCATTTGCAATGAATGAAACTGAGTACCTTCGATGGAGAAACTTCAAGATCTGTCATTATCGGGCATAAAGACGCATTTTCCTTTTTCCATCCCCAATCATTGTGGTCCAGTTCATCGTTGATAAGAGTTAGCCATCTGACAATATGGAGGTGAACGCGGAGGCTGTCGAAATAAACTGCATGCTCAGTTGGTGGCAGTCGTTGTGGCTCTATCTTACTTCCTTTCACAACCATCTGCATATATCGGGCAGAAGATTCGTCTTACCATGGCCAAACGTGGCAGAAGTTGTATCGCACCCACTCCAGGCATGAATTATAAGAATACGCTTTTGTATCTTTGCTGGCACAACATCAGCAGCTTCTTTGAGACTGTACAATTGCCGACGTGTTGAGTGTTTCACTTCCTTCTTCAAGAAAGTGTCTGCCAATCTATTGTTCCAGTGATACAGCAACATTGTGAAGATGTCCGTGTCCTCAGCAACAACCATGACTGGCTGACCATCTCTAGCATAGTCAAGTGCCGTTGATACTATCAGTGTATCTGCATCGCCCGTGCTTATCTTCGTGGTATGGCCCAGCGATTGAAGATGACTTGACAGAAGGCTAATTAACTGGGTTTTGTTTCGTTTATTCAATAGGAATGCCTCCTGGTCAGCATGAGCCTTCGCTGTGATGTTCAGCAATATATCAGCAGAGATCTTGCCTATTTGCCGTCGACCTTGTTTATGATCCTTGGTTGAAAGAACATCCTCATTTCCATCAAACACAATGAAACTCATTCTGTGCTTGTGTTCAAGATATGAACTGCATTGTTCAAGCACCTGAGCATATGTTGTATTTTTGGCCATATTATATAATGTAGATGCCAGCCCCCATCTACCATCACAGGCATTCTACGCTTTGGTAATGGGGACAGTTTCGTCGTTGTTTGTCAGATCAATCTGTATTTTTCTTGCTAGTTCTGATTTATCCACCTTCCTCATGGAAAAATCTTTGGATAACGAGGCAGAGACTGCATTCATTTCGTGTCTAAAGTAAGGAAGAATATCTTCATCTTCTCTTTGCGCTAGTGCAGTACATCACATGAACCAAACCGATGGATCAATTCACACAGTTTGTTTATAAATCTTGATTCCCGGTTTAAGGTCATCTGTAATATAATACTTACAGAATGCTTCTTCTTCTTCTTCTTGAAACAATATAAAACACACCTGTTTTATATGCCTTAATACCCCATCCCACTAATAGACAGTTCGAAGTGTGGCATATTGTCATTTATTATTATTGATTTAAAGTAGCGAGTCCTGGGATTTGGGCTTATACAGTTTAATTAATTAAGCTACTATACGAATTTTGTGGTCATATTCACTAGACACCAGTATCATTGATACGATGAGTGGAATTGATTCTACTGATAGTGGCAGTAACTGTGACAGCGCTCATCCTCGTGTAATTACACGAGATAAACTGTGTGATCTGCTTCCAGCCATTTGAGATATGCGGCCATCCAATTCATGTGAGGAGAAAGGGTCTTGAAACACTAATCCGTCTCAGTGATATTCGATAGGATGAAGAACTGCAGCGCTATATGGTTAACAAGAGTGATGCTACACCCATGGGCAAAGAGCGTGTTCATGCTGGCTGTAGAAAGAGATACACTGACCATAGGAAAACCAAAGTCGGGTTGCAGGGAGTGGCGCCATCCCCCAAAAGATTACGATCCTCTATTCCACATCCATTCGACTGGAACACTGATTGCCTCTTATGTGAGGAGGCGGCGATAATAGATAGAAAAAATCCAGAGAGGAGTGTTATCAGGTTTGTGCAGACATTAGAGCTAAAGAAAAGTATACATTTAGATCAATCTTTAGAGATTGACAGTTAAAAACTCCATTAAAAATCGACAGAAACAGCTGAAACTCGAACTTGATCTGTAACTTATCATAACACAGCAATAAACTAAGGTTCAGTTATATATGGTGAAGGAGAACGAAAAGGTCTTGAAAGCTGATATGTTTGTATTTCACAAGTCGAAATGGGACATAACTCCATCAAAAATTGACACAAACGCCTGAAACTCGAACTTGGTCTGTAATTTCACATAATAAAGCGACGTACCAATCCTCAGTTGAATATCTTGAAAGACTGCGAGAAAAAAGACAGAAAACTAATATCTTTCGTATTTCATAAGTCGAAAGGTGGCATAACTCCATGAAAAACTGACGAAAATGTCTGAAACTCGAACTTGCTCTGTAACTCCTCATGCTAAAGCGATGTACCAATTTTCCATTAAAGGAGTGAGAAAGAAAGTGCGGAAAGCTGATATATTTTGTATTTCTTAAGTCGAAAGGGACAACTGCATCAAAAATTGCCGCATACGCTTGAAACTCGAACTTGGTCTGTAGCTTCTCATAACAAAGCAATGTACCAATTCTTAGTTTAATATCTTGAAGGACTGCGAAAAAAAAATGGACGGACAGACGGATGGACAGACAGACAGAGTGCAAACCTATAGTCCCCCGGTTTTACCGGTAGGTGACTAATAATGAAGTCAAGTCGTTATACACACTGTATAATTATGACTTCGCAGAAATGAGGTTTGATTTACTTGATAACACGTTTTCTAAATTTACCCTGGAACAAATATTATTAAAATTATAAACAACCAGATATTCAAATTCAGATTAAATCTATCACGAGACACCTTAATAATGTATTATTAAGGGTAATACGACAAATGAATTGTTAGATATGATTTTAAAGAATATCGTGAACATAGATTTAAGATATCTATAAAAGCGGTTTGAGAAGAGAATAAAAACATGCTCAAATTAAAACCCTAGCCAAAAGTTCCACCCAAAAGGGATCGATGGGGATTTTTAGTATGTGATTCTGGGTGACCTTACAAATCAAATGACACAAAAAAGACTCAGGTGGGAGTTTTGTCTAGATTGACCCACCAAAACTGGCTCCTACGACTAGACTATATGCACCCCGTAGCAAAACACTATAATAGTAAATATCTGTGTTACTATTAGAAAGACTTAATGAAACACTAACATGATTCCATGTATAATGAATAGATCGATTACCACTAGTACAGGGAAATGCTCATCCTTGCTCGCTCTGTCGCTGGCGGCTGCTACTGCTGACGGCTGCTGCTAGTGGCGGCCTGCTACTGCTGGTGGCGGCTGCTGCTAGTGGCGGACTGCTGCTGGCGGCTGCTGCTGCTGTTGGTAGGGGCTGTTGCTGGTGTGAGCTGCTGCTGCTGCGTGTGGCTGCTGGTGGCTGCTGCTGCTGGTGGTGGCTGCTGCTAGCGGGTGCTACTGCTGACTCCTGCTGCTGGCTCCTGCTGCTGCTGGTGGCTGCTGTTAGCGGCGGCTGCTACTGGCTGTTGCTGCTGCTGGTGGTGCTGATAAATATATCTCCTAAGATGAAGTTTCTCTAGTTTTTCATGAATCTGCCAATTGGTTTCGGAGATTTTTAAATATGTTAAACGTGTTTCTAAAACCAAAGTAAAGTTCAAGATGGTCGCCGGCCAAATCGGCAATCGACTTCTTTTGAATAAACAGGGATATTTATGCCCTAAAGAAACTTGCTACCAAAAATAATTTTGAAATCAAGCCCAGTGATTCTTGAGAACAGATCATTTAAAAAAGTAAAATTAATGGCTTTTACGCTTACCTTACTAGAATGGCCAAGTGAGTTTATGCCACAGCGACCATCCATCGTAAGTTCATCCGTCAAGGTAAGTAAAGAAGCCATTAGCTTAAAATGTATCCTTACATCAAGTTTGGTTACTGTATGTGAAGTTGAAATTACGGTCCAAATATTGTACTCTTGTTCCAGAGGGAGTATAGGGACATTTTGGCCACGATTGATATAAAGCTCTCCAGAAATAACAAAATGGGCCACCAATGTTGACGACACACAGACAGACGGACGGATGGATTTTGATGAATATTGTGTCCTTGGCACTATTGACCAACGGGAAATGTACCATTGGTCAATAGGGCAGCCATTCCCGAAACGGTTGGGACCCATGACCCATTATTCTATAGTGTCAGGGAGGGCTGTGTGATGCCACAGGGGCAAAGGTCAGTCAAAGATTTGGATGAGGATATGCAAAAAATATCGGCATCCCTGATGTATGTATTTTCCCCAATAAATCTGGGGAATAGTGACAGATTTTGCTGAAACGAAATCATGAGCGTAAGTTGAAAACATTCCAAGATCTAAACAAGAGGCCCAAAGGGCCTGTATCTCTCACCTGGAATTATTAGACATTCGCCAAAAACACACTAAATTTTAAGTCACTTTCAGGAAAACTGAGTCATCCAAGATGGCCGTTGAAACTTGTATCATTTCAAAAAATTGGCCAAATCCCAAGATGGCCACCAGCCAAATTGGCAGATCGGCTTTGTTTGAGCAAACTTGAATCTCTATGCTGTAAGGATGCTTTCTGCCAATTATACTTGAAATTGGTAAGTGGTTCTCGAGAAGACACAAAAATTTAGCAGAGTTGTGGCCCTTGCTATTTTTTTCAAACCTATGGGGAAAATACGTTCGTGGCACCTTATGTCATTTATCAATGAATCACAGTTACTGCCGGTTCTAATATATCCGTCCGTAATGCAGCGGCGGTACTAGTGGTTGCTAATGTCATTGATGCTGTAGTGGTGCTAGTCGTCATGGTGGCTGCTGTAGCTGTCGTGGTGATGGTGGTGAGCTGTACCGTAGGCTGAGGCCATGATGCGGGAGCAGATACGGCAGGAGACGACATCTTCCGAAACTTAGCATATTTTAACAGACGATTTGCGGTGACATTAGGTACAGGTTGAATGTCCTGTGTGTGGGCGATTCGTCTCTTTCCCGCGTATGGACATTCCGGCGTAGTTCCATTTCTGATAGCCGGGTCAGAAAGGCTAGGAGGCGGATGCTGGATAACACGGGTCGGAGTTATACTAATCGCCGCAGCCTGCGACGGTCCTGGTCCCTCATCTATGGTCAGTTCTGGCGGAGATGGTGACTGCGGGTAACTTGGAATGTCTAGTTCCGCAGGTGTCATGATCACTACCGAAATCGGCTGACTGGCTAATACTGTCTTAGACACTACGAGTGCGGGTGTAGTGACCGTAGCCGGATGTCTAATAACTGATGCGGGTGCTGCCGGACTGGATTCTGCGGGAGACTTTCGCTTCTTACTTCGCTTCAGGACTGGTTTAGATGCAGTAACTGGTACCGGCGTAACACTTCCTGACACGGCTGTGGGCAGGATTTCACGTCCGGCTGTTGGTACATTGCTTACGGTAGCCACGGGAAGACGATGATTAATGGGATATCTACGAGTAGTGTTCTTTGTGTGGGCCATTTTCTCGGTCGGGAGAACTTTGACCGGGAACCGAGATTCGAAACGGGTGGCTAAAACGGCCCGATCCTCGTTCTCTTCTCCAGGAACTAATGTTACTTCTAACACACGGTGATGATATCGGAGCGTGTGGGTCACCCATAGCGAGTAGTGGTGTAGAGATACTGGCATGTCACACAGAAGGCTGACTGGAAGAGATTATCCTTATTAACATGAAGGGTGCGGTCGGATTTTCTCATAAAAGTTCTGGTACAGGGCTCTCAGCTAGCTAATAACGAGCTGCATGGGAACCGTTTTGGAACTGGTACCGGTTCTTCTTCAGACGAATCCGATAACGCTAAATCTTCAAGGAGTGACATCTCGTTCCCGCATGGTAGTTGGCTGCGGGAACCTTATTCAAAACCTAATGCCCTATCTCTTCATTGTATTTAACGTTCCAGGCCAAGTATAATAATGAAATAATAATAAAACAGCAGAATTTGGTTTGCAACACGAAAGAAGCATAATGCTATCTGTTCTTCCTTGGTGTCGAGTTTTGATGGGAAGACAAAGTTTTAGAGCTCGCTTCCTTTTATACTATTTGGTGGCGTCACAGGTGGCGGATGACCACACCTAAAAGTTTTAACATGTGATTCGGTCATTCTTATATGAAAGTTTCCTCTTTTTCTGACCTAGACGTCCAGTGATTATTCTTCCCGTATAAAGGGAGTACTTTTAATTATAGGAAGAATGGCTCGTTAACCTTGTTTTAATTTCGTGCATTTAACAGTCTTCGATCAACATAGAAACGTGGTACTACTTTTTCTTTGCGGGGCCTCACCTTTTAATTAGCATGAGGCGGTTCTCCAGATTGGGTGCTTATAAACTTGCCTGTTTTAGTTTTAGGTTGGAGCGCTCGATGGAGTGTGTGGGAGCCAGGTGACGTCAGCGGCAATTACCCTGGCTCACCCTCACCACTCCTCCATCACGCTGTGGTAGTCTCGTCTTTGGGCGGCTCTTGTGTTTAAAGTGTTTGATCCAATTTACTGGAAAATAGCAGTAAATGTCACGCGTCAGTAAAAAGCATGTGTTTGATCGGAACATATATGCTGTTCATGGCGACAGCCAAAATGCTGTTGCTGAGGTGTAGTCTTGTTGCAGATGCGAGAGAGAAATATATATGTTACATCAAGATCTTTATAATGTCCCCTTTTTGCGCGAGTTCTTTAACATGCGTGTTGGTAGGTGTCTGTAATAGGTAGTTCTCAGCCCGTGTTGATTATAGCCTGGAACGCGAGGAAGAGAATTTTTGAAATTCTCTCTGTACTTATACTGTCAGATTTTTGATGCCGCTTTACCGGCCCGTGCACTAATGATTTGTAGCACGGTAGAGCAGCTGTGTTCTTAATCAAAAATTTAACAGTAAAGTTGTAATTAATTTGATGTGTGGTTTAAACAGATCCTATTCAGGCGATAGATCAAGGTTACTGATCCCGACAAGATAGCTGTGTTTTCCGAGCGGGATGGCTTGCCAAGCATTCTCCTCAATGGGTAGAACTAGCTCCGTCCCGGCCTAAACCAGACACATTAATACCATTTAATAATGGCTAAATTACAGTACAACTCGAAAGTGTGTGCCACAGTTATTACAATTTACAATGCTGTCGTTCGGAGATCGTGAATACAGTCAACCTGAGTGTCTATGTTTCTGACATGTTGGTGATTTGAATCTGATACGCGTGACTGGTTATCTGTGGATGATACTTGCGCTGTGGTGATGGTGACATGTTTATGGCCGCCAGGTGCGGGAGTGGGGAGGGAGAGGCGACGTGAATGTCAACTTTATCGAACCCTGAGGGTATTTCACCCTGTAATGGCCAAGCCCGTTGGCGGGACAGAGTTACTTTAGAGCACAGATGACCTGTCAGATGCTGTCGTAACTTTGATCAATCCATTGTCGGATTCAATTTTTCGGTAGCAAAACCCTACTTATGACTGACGACAATGCGGGCATCCTGCTCTCTTAATAATATCGACTGTTATTACGTGAAGTATGTAGATTTAGCTGTTTCCGTACGACGTCTGGAAAAGGGAAAGGGGGGGGATCATTGGACAAACATTCCTCCAGTGATGCGTAGTGTAGATGGCTGTAATGCATTCCTTATATCCAATTGATCAGTTCTCCCGTAACTGGATAAGGTGTGTGCGGGAGATTTGTCGGCTGTTGTCTGTTGATGATAATGGTGTTGTTGGGATGTCCGAGCTGCTGTATGATGCCGATGTTATAAGCGTAGTGGGCGCATTCCAGTTTTTCACGCTGGTGAATGCCAAGTCTGTTGTTATTTGCGGGAGGTGTGGTCTGCGGGAGATATTATTCTCCCGCAATTTGTGCGGGAGGAACTGTTGCGGGAATTTTAATACCGGTAGGTGCTGCTAAATGATGTTGTTGCCGATGTTGAATGTCTCTGTTATGCTGAGTATAACCGAGTAAGTATGTGATGTACGTGCAATGACGAATTGACGTATCCAGTCTTGAAGGCAGGTGTGTTCGATAGGTGTTGACGTTCTGTCTGTTGTGTGATGTCCTGACTGCTCACGGGGGAGTATGGTAGGCCAAGTGGATGGGGATGGTAGGCCTTTGGAGAGGGGGATGTGGTCATCTACCATTACACGACGGTTGGTGTCTTGTCGTAACTTTTAGACACCGGGAAAATTCGAGCCGAGAGTCTGTTGAACAGGCTGCTTCCCAGCCCACCGGGGGGGGGGGGGGGGGGGGGGGGTAATGGTGGTCGGTGCGGTGCTGGATGCCACCTTCTCTGTTGCAGCAGTCTCTCTCATATCTGAAGATTGACGGTCAACAGACGACGAGTGGAGTGTGAAATGGACTGGGCCGTGATGTGGTTGAGAATTGGTCTGGCGTTTTCGGGAAGTGGTCGGGTACACCTTGCTGTACGGTTCTGCAGTTCTAGACTCGCTAATGGTTCATCCCGCCTCTTCACTTCCATGCTATTCACCATATGTTCCATGCCACGGGAAGCATGGCTCGGGTCAGCCTCAGCTTCCGCTTGTGGTAACTCTATGATGTGGTGGGGGGGGGGGGCATAGCATGAAGTGGGTGGGAATTGGAAGAGATCGGATTAACAACTTTTCCATCCGGTCCCTTGGACAAAACTTCAGATACAACTTTCCCAGATCGAGTAGACCCGTGTTGAGGAGGGAGAGGGCGAGTACGTATCTCGTCATCATCGTCAGCGTTAGCTGCTTGTTTACTCACGTTCTGGCTTGGTAGAACTGGGGCTGAACTGGCACCGCAGTGCTCTGTGCTAACCGTGGGAATACTAATTTCTGTAGAAATTTCTGTCTGTGTACTGGTGTCACGAGAAATGCCTAGTCCGAGCTCTGGTGCTGGGTCGTCACTGACACAAGGTTTAAGTCGATTGAAGTGGATGACTGAGGTCAGGCCATCCGAAGCACGGATACGGTAGGTTACATCCGACGTCTTACCTACTACCACATAGGGGCCTTTCCACTGGTAACTCAGTTTACTTGGCACGTTTGCAGATCGTCGTGAATTGTGTACCCAAACCATCATTCCTGCTTCATACGGATCTCCATGCACCCTCCGGTCGTGCCATGTCTTTTGCCACTGGTGTGCAGTGGATAAGGTTTCTCTCAATAACTTATGGGCTTGTTCTATCCTTTGCCGCAAGAGTTCAACATAGAGAGAATCTCTCTACCATCCCGTCACTCCGGGGGTGGTATGGAGTTGTCCTTGTTTTGACGATATGGAACAATTTGCAGAGCTCTGATATGAGCCAGCTCTCAAAATTACTTCCTTGATCGGAGTGCAACTCGTAAGGCATACCAAAGCGGCAGAACACATTGCTGGCCAAGACCTCCGCTACGGTGGATGCCTCTTGGTCTGCCAGAGCAAATGCTTCTACCCACTTCATAAAATAATCTTGTAATACGAGGATGTATTTATTTCCATCATCCATCATATTCAAGAGTCCGAGCACGTCGATATCCACTCGCTCCCACGGTGCACCAACAATCTTAATTTGAGATGGTGCGATATGGTGTTGACCAACAGCGCGTCTTTGACATGGGATACATTTGGCAACCCATGCCTTGACACCATCGCGAATCCCGATCCAGTGGAATCTCAATTTGATACTGGCAACAGTGCTTTCCATGGCCAGATGCCCGGCGTTATCGTGTAGTTGTTTCAATATAAGTTCACGATAACTTTCCGGGACTACCAAACGGTCATTAATATAAAAGAACTTTGCTTATTAATTGACATTCTCCGAACCATTGGTAATAATATTTTGCTGTGGTCGAAAGTGGCGTTACCGATTCCTTGGGAGGACGTACCCCCTCATGGATCCACGCATATATATATATCTCATGACTGCACGTCTGTTGTTTGGTGGTGTGCGATTTCCTCTGGATTCCACCCTGTGCACCTCAATTCGGGGAACTCTGGAGATGGCTGTGTTGACTGTGTCACGGTGGCGGCGTCTTCGTGTTCAGCTTCCGCGCTGATTCTGCTGAGGGCGGTGGCATTCCCATGCAATTTGGTGGGACGGTGAACAACGTTAAGGTTATAGGCCTACAGGGATTCCTGCCATCTCGCTAACTGGCCCTCCCGATTTTTTAAGTTCCTGAGCCACCATAGTGAGGCATGGTCTGTACAGAGTGTATAAGGATGCCCATACAGAAAGTGTTTATAATACTTGATGAAATGGACCGCCGCCAATAGTTCTCGCTTGGTGGTTGGGTATCTTCTCTCCATTTTATTCAGAGTATGCGAACCATAACGCAATACCTGCTCCATTCCATCTTCAGTGACCTGAGATAGAACTGCGCCGATAGTGTAAGCTGAAGCGTCAGTGTCTAAGATGAAATTGAGATTTAGATTAGTGTGAGCAAGAATCGGGGGTGGTCGTCAAAAAGTTCCTTCAGCGCCCTGAAGGAGCCTTCACACTCACTCGTCCACTCAAATGGTCGATCTTTCTCGGTGATCTTGTAGAGGGGTGAAGCAATCTCACTGAAATGTCGGAAGTAACGACGATAGTACGGGCATAGGCCAAGAAAACTGTGTCTCCGTAACTGAAGAGGGCCGAGGCCACTTTGCTCCTGCCTTAGTTTTTGACGGCTGAGTAGCCACTCTATCACAGGATATGATGTGTCCCAGGAACTCAACGCTCTGTCTAAAGAGATGACATTTCTTCGGTTTGAGTTTCAAATTGGCTGTGCGGAATTGTGAAAGTACGGTGTCCAAATTTATTAGGGTTTGCTCAAACTTAGCCCGAAGACTATTACGTCATCGATGTGACAGAGACAGATTTCCCATTGCAGGGTGGTTAGTACCTGCTCAGAGTCATTCAAAAGTTCCGGGAGCATTGCACAACACGTAGGGCATCTTGCGGAATTGGAAAAGGCCATCCCTACAAACGAATGCGGTCTTTTCCATGTCAGCTTCATCCATGGCTACTTGTCAGTAACCGCTAGCTAAGTCAAGGGTACAAAACCACTTGGCTCCGGATAAAGAATCCAAGGCCTGATCTATCCGGAGTAACGGATAAGCGTCCTTAACACTAAGATCATTAAGGCAGCGGTAATTTATACAAAACCACAAGGTTCCATCCTTTTTGCCTGCTAGCACTATTGGGCTAGCCCATGGAGATGCTGAAGGTTCAATAATACCAGTCCGCAACATGTCGTTCACTTGTTGGTGTGCTTTTGCTTCCTTATGAATGGGAAGACATCATACCGGTTGTCGTATGGGGTGATTATTGCCTGTGTCGATGGAGTGTCATACGAGATGAGTTTCTCCGAGGTCCATGTCTCAAAAAGAAAAACTATCGCGATATTTATATAGTAGTTTCCGAATTTCACGTTTCTGTGATTGCAGTAATCCAACTGAGGCATGTAGATACAAATCATGTAAATGTTCGGGTAAATCATCAGTCATATGTGGTGGTGTGTCAGCAGGTGCAGGTAATTCCAATGAGATTATGTCCACTAAATGGCCGCAGCGTATTCCGGGTTCCAGAGTGATGGGATCTGCGGTACCATTAAACACTCTAAAAGGTATATTTTCCTTATTAGTAGTGTCTACTATTATGCGGGGACTTGCGCATTGTGAGGCGATCATATAATCAGGATCGGGTTCCAGCATGGCGATGTGTGTGTTGTGGCCCATAAGATTTGTTCCTGTCCTGGCTCAACTGTGGCGGTACTTGATAATATAACCGCACATGTGTCGTATAATGACGACGCCAGTCCAAGAGGTATTCGTCGGCCGTGTATGTCGAGTTCCTGTTGTTTGCCGTGTATGATGGCTTCGCTGGCACTGAGGAAATCAGAGCCAAGTAGGGCATCATTATGAAGAGGCGATGACAACTCGCTGTATGAATTGCATCTCCTCTATCTGGATAACTAAATTGACTATACCGGCTACGGTCACATCAGCTCCCGTAGCCGTCTGTAGGTAAATGTTTGTAGGCTTAAAGGGAGGCTTCTTATGAGATGGGATGCTCTCATATAAGCGCTTGTTAAATACTGTGATTGAAGCACCAGTGTCGACGGTGGCACTGGTGGAAACGCCACTAAACAGACAGACACATTTGTATATCAGATGATAACAACGTAATCAGTTATATGAGCTACTCGTCGAAGGTTGTTAAGCCTGACGCTTGGTCTCGATGTGAGACCAAAAGTCTGAATGACCTGGACTGGAATTTTCTTCCCTTTTATACCCTTCCTGAGCGAGCCTGTGGATTGAGTCGATCTTGACTATATATGGGCAGAAAAGAACCAGATTGGTGGTTCCCCTGTTTGGAAATTTTGGGGGGTTTGGCGGCCCGGTCAAACATTTTACCGGTTGACCTGTTTTGGCGGGCGGTGACCGTTTTTTGGCGGTTGCGACTTTTTACCAGTTGTGCCAGTTTTGGTGGTTTGTGACCTTTTTTTGGCGGTTGTGATAATTTTTACCGGTTGTAAGTTTTTTGCCGGTTCTGCCATTTTTGGCGGTTGAGCAACTTTTTTGGCGGTTGTGGTAATTTTTACCGGTTGCGATTGTTTTTTCCCGGTTGTGTCCATTTTGGCGGTTAAAAAAACTTTTTGGCGGTTCAGGATTTTTTACCGGTTGTGGGTCATTTTGGTAAACGATTTCCAAGGGTTTTCTGATGGTCAGGATCGTAGAGGTATTGTTCCTTTAGTGGAGATTTTTTGCCTGCTTGTATGGGTAATGATCATGAGTGGTCATTACTGTTTTTATTCAGACTTCATGGCGTTTCGTTCCTTGAGCGGAACTCATCAGAGGCGTACACTAAAAGCGCCATCCTATCTTGGTTGTAAATCACGCGCTCCATCAAAAATAGCATCTAAGCACGGGCATGCGCATTATGTGCTTTAACGAACTTAGTAGTTTTCGCAACGCGATCTCTCATAGGCCCATATACGCTTATGGCTCTACCCAGGGGAGGGGGGGCCGTGTTCGTGGAACGAATCCAGGATGGGCGGCGCGTACCCAGCTTAGCTGGTACGGCCGGTACCCGACCGGTCGATTCGAACTACACTTAGTCATGAAATCTCGACCCAGGATGATATCTGCTACAAAGTTGTCAAGAATCATCAATTTTTGTTCAGGATATGTGTGGTTTTGAAGGGATAGCTGTACTTCACACGTGCCGACAACTGGCGGTTTGCAATTACTGGCGGCGAGTATCACAGATTTTCCTGATGGATTTATGTCTAAGTTCATGGACCACGTTACAGATGCCTTTATGAATGATACAGAACTCCCGGTGTCAACTAGTGCTCTCATGGCATGACCATTCACAAGTACATCTTGCATGGCATCATTCACTACTTTTAAGTTTTCGGCGTGGGTAGCAGCTAATAAATATTCATCATCTGAATGTTCTTCGGCTAATAAATATTCATCATCTGAATGTTCTTCGGCTAATAAATATTCATCATCTGAATGTTCTTCGGCTAATAAATATTCATCATCTGAATTTTCTTCGATCGCTGCAGATTTAACTGTCCTACAAATACGTGACATATGGGCATATCTACGACATTTTCTGCACTGCTTGTTTCGCAGCGAACACTTGTAATGAGGATGCCATGGTTCTTCACCACCGTTTCCGCATGATGAGAAGTGTCGTTGGGGTTTTTGTGCTTGTTTCTGGAATTGTTTTCTTGGTGCTCTAATTTGAGTAGCTTGTTCATTGAAATTATCATATGTACCACGTCGAGGGGCTGATTTCTCAGAACTTAGCCCGCCAGAGAGCTTCGATACTGTCATTGCACTTAGAGAGCTAACAGGAACAAAGTAAGCCGCGCTATTCTTTTCAGCCATTTCCAAAGCCTTGGCGGTTTCTTTAGCTGCATCTAGTGTCAGGTCACGTTTTTCTAGCAGTCGTTGTCTGATGTTTGGAGATAACAAACCCGCTATGAATGCATTGTTTTGATCAGCTGTCAGGGCATTGAAGTGACAGTTACGAGCTACAGAAGCGAGATCATTTATAAAATGCTGTATATCTTCACTTCATTTTTGTTTCCGCGTTGCTAACAGGTATCTAGCAGCAATTTTGTTTGGTCTACGATTATAAATTTCAGCTAGGCCTGCCATTGCTGTGTTATACGTCCGAAATTGTGCAATGTAGTGCAACGTTTTTTCGTAGTAGACGTAGGTTGCGAGCGCAGTTATTGTTGACATCATTTCCATGTTCCTCCAAGTAACCATCGAAAATTGCTTTCCAGTACTCCCATGAGATCGTGGCCTCCGGGTCATCAGTGTCGATGTCTAATATGTCTGGTCGCAGTGCTTTGTCGGTGTCGAATGGCATCGTGAATAAACGAAAACTGGTGTCGTGGATGAATTACCGATTGGATGGACGAAATATGATGTCTTTGATGAACGGCAGGTTTGCGAAGATTTCTGTTGATTAAATTGTTGTAAACCAACTAATGGTCATGATAAAACAACGGATGTTAAAGATTAAAGTTTGGCTTTAATCAACAGAAGAACGAACTCGTATTTCACCCATAGACATATCTAGGAATAAACAGCAAAACGAATATGTGAAAACTCGGAACGATCACACATGTACGTGAAATAGCCTTCCAGAGGGAAATCACATGATTTTGTTGTTCTACATCTTCAAATCAATCAGAATCACTATGTGCATATTTTCTCATAGCTGGTGTAATATATTCCAATTCTCTTTAATCCTTACAAATTTGCTGCACAAAATTGTCAGTAATTTAGACATAATCAAGTCTCATATTAGTCCGAGTTCTCTGACTTCACCCTATGCCATTTCTGATATGCCGGGCGAGGTATATCAGAAACGGTATAGGGCGGAGTCAGAGAACTGTGACTATAGTTATAGTTATGTTGAAATTTAGATTCTGGGGCATCAGGTTTCAAATATTCATATCGATTCAAACATGTATTAAAAAAAGTGGGCAGAGCATAGCTAGAAATGAGCGGGTCATAGCTAGAGTTGGATCTCTCTATTCTTATGAAGTCAGTAGTTCATATGGTCCGTTCAGTTCCATAGGGCATGTAGTTAAGTGGAGGAATGAGGAGGTTTGACTGACCTGGTTTTAGGGGGTTTCCAAAAGAATTAATTTTTTGTATTTATGTCCTATATATGACGTCAGGGGCTTTCGCAATGACCTAGTTTTTGGTGTTTATACTCAATATCACACTACCACAGTCATGGGGGATTTCCCAATGACCTAATTTTGGTATTTATTCACTAAATTACGATGTTAGGGGAAAAGGACGGTATTAATATAGGCAATATTAATTGGTTTGTATAATTAATGCTCACTGAAACCACAGCTCAGCCAGTCCCCACTCCACATTGCATCGGGGTGTTAAGGGGCCAGAATGGTCTGTGTCCTTTTGCTCCCTAACAATGTGCTCTCACAAAGAGGGCAGAGCCCAGAAGATGAATTGGTAACAAAGAGATTCGATTAGTGAACACCTCTCTCTCTCCCTCTCCCTCCCTCCCTCCCCATCCTTCCCTCCCTTCTCCCTCCCCTCCTTTCTTAGCAGCCAAGGCATAATCTATACTGAAGATATAGATAATCAATATTCTAGGATTTACATTCACCTCTCTTTTCATCTAATCCAATGCATCGTTTATGAAAAATTTGCATACAGACTTCAAGGCAGGCACAACCCTACACGTTAGCTGCTGAATATGTTGAGGCTTAGTAAATCATACGCGTTCCATAACAATGCTATAAAGTGGCTCACCAATGCAATATCTATTTCACCATAATTGTAAACAGCTAGAGGTGGTGGATGTGTATTTTATCTACAGAGGCTTAGCGAGTTAAAAGCTTTCCCCCATCTAGGGCATCATAAAATACCTTCACAAATAATTGAACAATTCACTCCAATTTAAACCAACAAAGTGACCCGACGTGAATTTTATATGCAGAGAGAATTTAGAGAGGATTAGTTAGTCAGAACCTTTCCCCAACTACAACACCATAAACTCCCTTCTCAAATAAATGAGCAACTAACTCTAGTCTAAAGCATAAAAGCATAAAATGAGCGGACATGTGGGAGAAATTAGAGGCTTAGTTAATCTCAAACTTTCCACTACATCACCATAACACCTTTTTACAAGTATATTGTACATATTGTATGCCCTGTGTGAAAAAAAGAGACTTGATTTATAACTTGAGTGATTGCTAGATTTAGCCTATGATCAATGTGCCAAGCCTTGAATGTCCTGAATGTCGTGCAACTTTCACTCAGGCAAACTATCTGCTGCGGCACAAGACCCAATTCCATATTACTAAAGTCGAAGAAACAACAGAGATGGAGAGTGAAAATGATGAAACAATGGAGTGAAATGAAGAATCAAGCGATTCTGAGTGTGCAGACGAAGAACCCAGCGAGTCTGAGTGTGAAGTCAAACACGAAGATGAAGACAAAGAGAAAGAAGAAGCCATATGCAATCAAGAGCTCTTCGCCATATTCCATAATGTTTAGCATGGCTTACGTAATAAGCAATTTTAAGTTTATGACACCCCATATGCATATCTGTGTTTCCTCCATCTTACCACGTCATTATAGTCATCATGAAAATGTAAAAATTCAGCAGTTTACATAACAGAAGCTTCAATGACCATACAAAACTCTTCATTAACATCAATGGCCAAGTGATTCGTGAACTTTACTATAATCACATTCATCCTAATTATGATGGCATGAAACTAATGTCAGATAACATGATGTCTTATGTCATCAGTCTTCTTGAGAATATTAAACCAAGGGTGCCTCAAGAGTCTAGTGGTTTTTATACAATCCGAAATCGAGGAAAATGACAACATTTTAACAATCAAAGCAATCTTTTCAAATGACTTATGGTACAATCATTCAATCCAACTTGTGAGTGCATGGATACAAAGACGCGACCAACACAACAGCATTCTCAATTATGCTGCATCTGTGTACTGCTGGAGGAACTCTTATGAGAGCACGGCTGTAACACCTTAACCCTTTTGAAATTTGTTCAAGAAAATCGAAAATTTTACAGACCAAAAGATAATTTGACATGGCATTCCGATAATAAATATTCCCAAAAATAGCCTTCTCTTGGTTTGTAAATGGACATTTTTCAAGAGCAATACATTAGCTATCAGGACGGACCTGGGTGTTAACGTGTTAAGCACGAAAGCTTGGGCATGTCAATTTCCTGTCAACATTCTTAATTGGTAGATTGATAGATAGATAGATAGAGAGCACATTTATATTGCGCTGATCAGCATGCGATTTCATACTATAACCGCTATATGTCTGATCCCCTTGACCCACCCCCACCACCCCGACCACCCCACCCCACACCCGCCCACCCCGCCCCCGTTTATTTGGCGCGCAGAGAGCTACGTCATCACAGGTACCTATTTACAGCTAGGTAGACTGGAGCACCACAGAGTTAAGTGGCTTGCTCTAGAATACAATGCAGCGGACGTGCAGGGAGGTGAACTAGCTAACTAGAGTTGCGAGCTCAAATCCATAACAACTCGCCCACTCGCCTATGTATGTGCAGTCTTGTTGATTGAGCCAGCAAACGAATCAAAATATTACTCCTCATATAACTGTTGTACATTGCACTAGAGATGATCCAATGAAAGTCCATTCGATCCCAAAATTTAGTCTTACTCACACTTCAACAAGTTATGGCAAGTAAACGAATCTTTGCGATTGATCGGACTTACTGTGGACATATTAGTCATGTTAGTCTAGTCGAGTTTATACCCATCGTCATATTGCACTGGCCTCACCCTCCCACTACGCTCCCGTATCAAGTCGAAGCTATGTGAGTGGGAGCATGTTAATTTGATGGTGTATACCTTGTCAGCGTTGCCTTGTGAGAATTTATCCAATTAGCTGTGGTACGGGAAGTGTAAACTATCCAGTCTGGCGAAGCTTTGCATGGAATCAGGGCAGTGACACCACTTAAAGTTATCACGAATTTAAAAGTGAAATAAATGAAACCAAAGTAACTCCGAGCAGACGCCATATTTGACCATTAGAACGCTAGATTCCCATACTCTCTATTTCAAGATAACTATACATGTAAGCTGTTGATTATTATGAAACTAATTTGACCGGAATCTCCTGCTGACTACAGCAGTCAAATTAGTTTCAAAATATTTAACAGAAATGTATTACGTTGTAAATGATTTTTTAATTTGGCTTTCAGGGGTGAGATAGTTAATGACATTATCGGGCAACTTGTTTTGCATTCTCTGACAGCTTGTTTTACATTATCTAACAGCTTGTTTTGCATCATCTGACAGCTTGTTTTGCATTATCCGACAGCTTGTCTTGCATTCTCCGACAGCTTGTTTTGCATTCTCCGACAGCTTGTTTTGCATTCTCCGACAGCTTGTTTTGCATTCTTTGACAGCTTGTTTTGCATTCTCCGACAGCTTGTTTTGCATTCTCCGACAGCTTGTCTTGCATTCTCCGCCAGCTTGTTTTGCATTCTCCGACAGCTTGTTTTGCATTCTCCGACAGCTTGTCTTGCATTCTCCGACAGCTTGTTTTGCATTCTCCGACAGCTTGTTTTGTTTTGTGGGGTAGTGAGGTCATAGGGTTGGGGGGGGGGGGCATACATAAGTCTTATACAGTGCATTTCCGAAATAATATAACATGTCTCAAACAAAATAAAACGATACTGTTGAATATTTTGAACATAATTGAATTGGAAGACATTACTTCCTAATGACATTATCGGGCAACTTGTTTTGCATTCTCTGACAGCTTGTCTTGCATTTTCCGACAGCTTGTTTTACATTATCTAACAGCTTGTTTTGCATCATCTGACAGCTTGTTTTGCATTCTCCGACAGCTTGTTTTGCATTCTCCGACAGCTTGTTTTGCATTCTCTGACAGCTTGTTTTGCATTCTCCGACAGCTTGTTTTGCATTCTCCGACAGCTTGTCTTGCATTCCCCGACAGCTTGTTTTGCATTCTCCGACAGCTTGTTTTGCATTCTCCGACAGCTTGTCTTGCATTCTCCGACAGCTTGTTTTGCATTCTCCGACAGCTTGTTTTGCATTCTCCGACAGCTTGTTTTGCATTCTCCGACAGCTTGTTTTGCATTCTCCGACAGCTTGTTTTGCATTCTCCGACAGCTTGTTTTGCATTCTCCGACAGCTTGTTTTGCATTATCTGACAGCTTGTTTTGCATTCTCCGACAGCTTGTTTTGCATTATCTGACAGCTTGTTTTGCATTCTCTGACAGCTTGTTTTGCATTCCCCGACAGCTTGTTTTGCATTATCTGACAGCTTGTTTTGCATTATCTGACAGCTTGTTTTGCATTATCTGACAGCTTGTTTTGCATTCTCCGACAGCTTGTTTTGCATTCTCTGACAGCTTGTTTTGCATTCTCCGACAGCTTGTTTTGCATTCTCCGACAGCTTGTTTTGCATTCTCCGACAGCTTGTTTTGCATTCTCCGACAGCTTGTTTTGCATTATCTGACAGCTTGTTTTGCATTCTCCTACAGCTTGTTTTGCATTCTCCGACAGCTTGTTTTGCATTCTCCGACAGCTTGTTTTGCATTCTCCGACAGCTTGTTTTGCATTATCTGACAGCTTGTTTTGCATTCTCCGACAGCTTGTTTTGCATTATCTAACAGCTTGTTTTGCATTATCTGACAGCTTGTTTTGCATTATCTAACAGCTTGTTTTGCATTATCTGACAGCTTGTTTTGCATTCTCTGACTGCTTGTTTTGCATTATCTGACAGCTTGTTTTGCATTCTCCGACAGCTTGTTTTGCATTCTCTGACAGCTTGTTTTGCATTCTCTGACAGCTTGTTTTGCATTATCTGACAGCTTGTTTTGCATTCTCTGACAGCTTGTTTTGCATTCTCTGACAGCTTGTTTTGCATTATCTGACAGCTTGTTTTGCATTCTCCGACAGCTTGTTTTGCATTCTCCGACAGCTTGTTTTGCATTCTCCGACAGCTTGTTTTGCATTATCTGACAGCTTGTTTTGCATTCTCCGACAGCTTGTTTTGCATTCTCCGACAGCTTGTTTTGCATTCTCCGACAGCTTGTTTTGCATTCTCCGACAGCTTGTTTTGCATTCTCCGACAGCTTGTTTTGCATTCTCCGACAGCTTGTTTTGCATTCTCCGACAGCTTGTTTTGCATTATCTGACAGCTTGTTTTGCATTATCTGACAGCTTGTTTTGCATTCTCCGACAGCTTGTTTTGCATTATCTGACAGCTTGTTTTGCATTCTCTGACAGCTTGTTTTGCATTCCCCGACAGCTTGTTTTGCATTATCTGACAGCTTGTTTTGCATTATCTGACAGCTTGTTTTGCATTATCTGACAGCTTGTTTTGCATTCTCCGACAGCTTGTTTTGCATTCTCTGACAGCTTGTTTTGCATTCTCCGACAGCTTGTTTTGCATTCTCCGACAGCTTGTTTTGCATTCTCCGACAGCTTGTTTTGCATTCTCCGACAGCTTGTTTTGCATTATCTGACAGCTTGTTTTGCATTCTCCTACAGCTTGTTTTGCATTCTCCGACAGCTTGTTTTGCATTCTCCGACAGCTTGTTTTGCATTCTCTGACAGCTTGTTTTGCATTATCTGACAGCTTGTTTTGCATTCTCCGACAGCTTGTTTTGCATTATCTAACAGCTTGTTTTGCATTATCTGACAGCTTGTTTTGCATTATCTAACAGCTTGTTTTGCATTATCTGACAGCTTGTTTTGCATTCTCTGACTGCTTGTTTTGCATTATCTGACAGCTTGTTTTGCATTCTCCGACAGCTTGTTTTGCATTCTCTGACAGCTTGTTTTGCATTCTCTGACAGCTTGTTTTGCATTATCTGACAGCTTGTTTTGCATTCTCTGACAGCTTGTTTTGCATTCTCTGACAGCTTGTTTTGCATTATCTGACAGCTTGTTTTGCATTCTCCGACAGCTTGTTTTGCATTCTCCGACAGCTTGTTTTGCATTCTCCGACAGCTTGTTTTGCATTATCTGACAGCTTGTTTTGCATTCTCCGACAGCTTGTTTTGCATTCTCCGACAGCTTGTTTTGCATTCTCCGACAGCTTGTTTTGCATTATCTGACAGCTTGTTTTGCATTATCTGACAGCTTGTTTTGCATTATCTGACAGCTTGTTTTGCATTCTCTGACAGCTTGTTTTGCATTCTCCGACAGCTTGTTTAGCATTCTCCGACAGCTTGTTTTGCATTCTCCGACAGCTTGTTTTGCATTCTCCGACAGCTTGTTTTGCATTATCTGACAGCTTGTTTTGCATTATCTGACAGCTTGTTTTGCATTCTCTGACAGCTTGTTTTGCATTCTCCGACAGCTTGTTTTGCACTCTCCTACAGCTTGTTTTGCATTATCTGACAGCTTGTTTTGCATTCTCCGACAGCTTGTTTTGCATTATCTGACAGCTTGTTTTGCATTCTCTGACAGCTTGTTTTGCATTCTCTGACAGCTTGTTTTGCATTATCTGACAGCTTGTTTTGCATTCTCCGACAGCTTGTTTTGCATTCTCCGACAGCTTGTTTTGCATTCTCCGACAGCTTGTTTTGCATTCTCCGACAGCTTGTTTTGCATTCTCCGACAGCTTGTTTTGCATTCTCCGACAGCTTGTTTTGCATTCTCCGACAGCTTGTTTTGCATTATCTGACAGCTTGTTTTGCATTCTCCTACAGCTTGTTTTGCATTATCTGACAGCTTGTCTTGCATTCTCCTACAGCTTGTTTTGCATTATCTGACAGCTTGTTTTGCATTATCTGACAGCTTGTTTTGCATTCTCCGACAGCTTGTTTTGCATTCTCCTACAGCTTGTTTTGCATTATCTGACAGCTTGTTTTGCATTCTCCGACAGCTTGTTTTGCATTCTCCGACAGCTTGTTTTGCATTCTCCGACAGCTTGTTTTGCATTCTCCGACAGCTTGTTTTGCATTATCTGACAGCTTGTTTTGCATTCTCTGACAGCTTGTTTTGCATTCTCTGACAGCTTGTTTTGCATTATCTGACAGCTTGTTTTGCATTCTCCGACAGCTTGTTTTGCATTCTCTGACAGCTTGTTTTGCATTCTCTGACAGCTTGTTTTGCATTATCTGACAGCTTGTTTTGCATTCTCTGACAGCTTGTTTTGCATTCTCTGACAGCTTGTTTTGCATTATCTGACAGCTTGTTTTGCATTCTCCGACAGCTTGTTTTGCATTCTCCGACAGCTTGTTTTGCATTCTCCGACAGCTTGTTTTGCATTCTCCGACAGCTTGTTTTGCATTCTCCGACAGCTTGTTTTGCATTATCTGACAGCTTGTTTTGCATTCTCCGACAGCTTGTTTTGCATTCTCCGACAGCTTGTTTTGCATTATCTGACAGCTTGTTTTGCATTATCTGACAGCTTGTTTTGCATTATCTGACAGCTTGTTTTGCATTATCTAACAGCTTGTTTTGCATTATCTAACAGCTTGTTTTGCATTATCTGACAGCTTGTTTTGCATTATCTAACAGCTTGTTTTGCATTCTCCTACAGCTTGTTTTGCATTATCTAACAGCTTGTTTTGCATTATCTGACAGCTTGTTTTGCATTCTCTGACAGCTTGTTTTGCATTCTCTGACAGCTTGTTTTGCATTATCTGACAGCTTGTTTTGCATTCTCCTACAGCTTGTTTTGCATTATCTAACAGCTTGTTTTGCATTCTCCTACAGCTTGTTTTGCATTATCTGACAGCTTGTTTTGCATTCTCCGACAGCTTGTTTTGCATTCTCTGACAGCTTGTTTTGCATTATCTGACAGCTTGTTTTGCATTCTCCTACAGCTTGTTTTGCATTATCTGACAGCTTGTTTTGCATTCTCCTACAGCTTGTTTTGCATTATCTAACAGCTTGTTTTGCATTCTCCTACAGCTTGTTTTGCATTATCTGACAGCTTGTTTTGCATTCTCCGACAGCTTGTTTTGCATTCTCTGACAGCTTGTTTTGCATTATCTGACAGCTTGTTTTGCATTCTCCTACAGCTTGTTTTGCATTATCTGACAGCTTGTTTTGCATTCTCCTACAGCTTGTTTTGCATTCTCTGACAGCTTGTTTTGCATTATCTGACAGCTTGTTTTGCATTCTCCTACAGCTTGTTTTGCATTATCTGACAGCTTGTTTTGCATTCTCCTACAGCTTGTTTTGCATTCTCCTACAGCTTGTTTTGCATTATCTAACAGCTTGTTTTGCATTATCTGACAGCTTGTTTTGCATTCTCTGACAGCTTGTTTTGCATTCTCCGACAGCTTGTTTTGCATTCTCTGACAGCTTGTTTTGCATTCTCCGACAGCTTGTTTTGCATTCTCCTACAGCTTGTTTTGCATTATCTGACAGCTTGTTTTGCATTCTCCTACAGCTTGTTTTGCATTATCTAACAGCTTGTTTTGCATTCTCCTACAGCTTGTTTTGCATTATCTGACAGCTTGTTTTGCATTCTCCGACAGCTTGTTTTGCATTCTCTGACAGCTTGTTTTGCATTATCTGACAGCTTGTTTTGCATTCTCCTACAGCTTGTTTTGCATTATCTGACAGCTTGTTTTGCATTCTCCTACAGCTTGTTTTGCATTCTCTGACAGCTTGTTTTGCATTATCTGACAGCTTGTTTTGCATTCTCCTACAGCTTGTTTTGCATTATCTGACAGCTTGTTTTGCATTCTCCTACAGCTTGTTTTGCATTCTCCTACAGCTTGTTTTGCATTATCTAACAGCTTGTTTTGCATTATCTGACAGCTTGTTTTGCATTCTCTGACAGCTTGTTTTGCATTCTCCGACAGCTTGTTTTGCATTATCTGACAGCTTGTTTTGCATTATCTGACAGCTTGTTTTGCATTCTCCTACAGCTTGTTTTGCATTCTCCTACAGCTTGTTTTGCATTATCTGACAGCTTGTTTTGCATTCTCCTACAGCTTGTTTTGCATTATCTGACAGCTTGTTTTGCATTATCTAACAGCTTGTTTTGCATTCTCCGACAGCTTGTTTTGCATTCTCCGACAGCTTGTTTTGCATTATCTGACAGCTTGTTTTGCATTCTCTGACAGCTTGTTTTGCATTATCTGACAGCTTGTTTTGCATTATCTGACAGCTTGTTTTGCATTCTCCGACAGCTTGTTTTGCATTATCTGACAGCTTGTTTTGCATTATCTGACAGCTTGTTTTGCATTCTCCGACAGCTTGTTTTGCATTCTCTGACAGCTTGTTTTGCATTCTCTGACAGCTTGTTTTGCATTATCTGACAGCTTGTTTTGCATTCTCCGACAGCTTGTTTTGCATTCTCCGACAGCTTGTTTTGCATTCTCCGACAGCTTGTTTTGCATTGTCCGACAGCTTGTTTTGCATTCTCCGACAGCTTGTTTTGCATTATCTGACAGCTTGTTTTGCATTATCTGACAGCTTGTTTTGCATTATCTGACAGCTTGTTTTGCATTCTCCGACAGCTTGTTTTGCATTATCTGACAGCTTGTTTTGCATTATCTGACAGCTTGTTTTGCATTATCTGACAGCTTGTTTTGCATTCTCCGACAGCTTGTTTTGCATTATCTGACAGCTTGTTTTGCATTATCTGACAGCTTGTTTTGCATTCTCCGACAGCTTGTTTTGCATTCTCTGACAGCTTGTTTTGCATTCTCTGACAGCTTGTTTTGCATTATCTGACAGCTTGTTTTGCATTCTCTGACAGCTTGTTTTGCATTCTCTGACAGCTTGTTTTGCATTCTCTGACAGCTTGTTTTGCATTATCTGACAGCTTGTTTTGCATTATCTGACAGCTTGTTTTGCATTCTCCGACAGCTTGTTTTGCATTATCTGACAGCTTGTTTTGCATTCTCTGACAGCTTGTTTTGCATTCTCTGACAGCTTGCTTTACATTCTATTGTTTTACTCGGTGCCTAAACGTACAGACATATCCATTTCGGAATAATAAGTCTAAAATTTGAGAAGAGGTGTCTACCAATAACGTATATCAAGGGCCGAACTTAGGACTCATGAGGCACTGTTATGAAATTCTTACCCGGGGCCATCGTAACAACCATTATGATCGCGAGAAAGCTAGGGTCAAGTTTCAAACGTAATGCTGCTGGGGGTGGGGTAGTGAGGTGATAGGGTTGGGGGGGGGGCATACATAAGTCTTATACAGTGCATTTCCGAAATAATATAACATGTCTCAAACAAAATAAAACGATACTGTTGAATATTTTGAACATAATTGAATTGGAAGACATTACTTCCTAAGGCAGTTTTATATCATGTTTAAAATTGGGGTTATTTGGAAACGTATTGACTGATTTATGAATTGTACTATAGGTGTGGCATCTATGCATGTAACTTGAAGTTATGAAGCGGCTCAAATAGTAAGACAAAAATTAATTTTTGTGTCACCTTTTGCGACCCTGGAAATTTGGGGCCCCTGAATTTGTTGCACTGCCTTAAAGGATAACTAATCTGAACTCATGATAGCTATTCAGGTGATATAGTATACCACTCATAAACTATACAGGTAATGTTAAGCTTTTCATCATGCCGCGAAAGAAAGATATTCCGGCTTTAGTAGCTAAATGTTGCTACGTTTCTACAACCTATGATGGCTGTCATGATTTACTTTTCAACCAATCAGAAAAATCCTAGCTTGCCTGACTCGGAATATAGCTCAGTCATAGAGGCGCCAGCTATAGTTTGGCAGTGTGGTATAAAAGCAATCATACAGGTAAGCGGTTGAATATTTTGAAACTAATTTGACTGGAAATTGTTGCTGCCATAAGCCATAACGAGATGAATATTACATAATAAAGAATGTAATGCATTGGCACTTACATGACATCACACACTATCGGTTGAGGAAACAAAATGGCAGCGATCACTGTTCAACATTTACAACGCAGATAATTGCGATACAGATAAGGGAATGTGACAGGATATGAATGATCTGGAATCAATCAACCATAATCTATCGGTGTAGTATAAGATTTGAGATGAGATTAGCATCCCTTTAAGTTCGGTCATGCGTATATCAATCTGTATTGTGACATTATATACGTCATTGTACTAGGCTATTTAGAGGCATGTCTGTTATGCAATAATGTATTACATTACAGCTCAGAAATAACTTATTATTTTATCAAAACAAAATAAAATGTACTGTTGAATATTTAGGACTTAATTTGATTGGAAGGCATTGCTGCCTAATGTAGCAATGGCTTCTAATCAAATTAAGTCCAAAATATTCAACAAAACACTTCTTACATCGTGTTCAAAATTTTACTTTTTGTTTTGAAAACATGCTAACTTATTTATGAAACAAAAATGCAACAAGATGTTGTCAGGTGATTTGAATAAATAAAGTCTCTTAAACATCGCCTTGTCTTCTAGATCTGACAGGTAGGCCTTATTTTATTTACTGAGTCAAATATAAATAGAATTAACAACACAAGACCTAATGAGAAGAGTTAATTGTACTATAGGAACAAATTTTCTCCTCTCGAGTGCGTGTGAGGTTAGCACTAATACTGTTCATACGGCCAATGTCAGGTTTGCGTGAGGTTAGCTCTAATACTGTTCATATGGTCAATGTCAGGTTTGCGTGAGGTTAGCACTAATACTGTTCATACGGTCAATGTCAGGTTTGCGTGAGGTTAGCTCTAATACTGTTCATATGGTCAATGTCAGGTTTGCGTGAGATTAGCTCTAATACTGTTCATACGGTCCATGTCAGTTTTGTTTTTCCACGAAGATGCACTCGAATAGATTGGTTTCTTTTCACTCAAACTCCGAGATGAGTCATTATTCACAAGAACAGAATCTTTCAGATTCTTCAGATGATTGAGGTGGGCGTCTTCTGACACTAGCCTCCTTATATGTCTGTCATAATTCAAAGACCTCTCAGCTTCCTTTCTGTCACAATGAGCTTTAATAATATGGTTAGATTGTGTGTTTGTCTCACCCCTTCCAGGATTAGGTACAAGTTGCAGTCTGGGTGGTAGAGAATTTGTACTAAGTTTATGTATATCTTCCCCTAAGCGAGATTTACTATCAACCAATGACGCAGGATTACGATCCCGTCGTGCAGAGCGTGTTTTGTTCATGACCATCCCATTAGCAGTACCATCATTACTGGCAGCTGCTGAAGACGACTGATGCTGCAGGACACTTGTAGTGCCACTTTGTGGTCCTGCCATGGAATGTCCTGATGCTACATTTGCTGAATATAACTCAGATTTAGACTGTGTGCTTGTATCAGCAATGCTTCCTGGCATGTGCCTTGGGATTAGTTGCTGCTTGTAGGAAGCATTCTCTTCTAGCACATGTGGACGGTCCACTCCGGTCTGATCGTGATCCTGCAGTATGTGTTTATTCTTATTACGAGTGTCATTGTGAAACCCTTGTTTCCGTCTTAGTGTCTCAGAATGGCCAGGTCTTGTGTCACTAATACCATGCACGTCATCGACAAGTGGAAGCACTGTGTTGTACCGCCTCAGCACAGGTCCTGAAGTTGGAGATACCCTAGAAGGAATCATTGCTTGTCGAACTGTGTGAATCTGTGGATCGGCGTGCTTGATGATATGGCTTGTCTTATTGCCTCGTGACTGTGTGTCAGACCTTGATCCAACAGCAACATTTTGAAAATGTTTGCTGTATTTTTCTGGAAAAGGTTGGAGAAAATCAAAAGGAATAAAACTGATACTTTTACTAGAAACAAACTTGTTTTCCTTAGTAATGCTTGTCTTGGCGCGTGTCAGCTTGGGTACCGCATGATTCACATTTAGAACATTTCCATTTGATAATCGTGGATACACACGTGGTGGTGGCGGATACACACGCGGAGGTGGCGGCATGTTTTGAGAGTATGCTGTTGTTGACGTTACTGTTGTTGATGGTGTTGTTGTTATTGTTGTTATTACTGATTTTGGTTTACGGATATAAGAGACTGAGAGTCGTTCTCCAATTCCATGACTAAGACTTTGGTCACATTCTAGTTGCAAGTCATCTAATAATGGTACCCTCTTGTAATCATTAATGTCATCACAGTTTTTGACAAGTAAACGGTTAGCCTCATATTGTTCACTATGTACATCAAGACACGTGCTATTAAGGGCCGTACTGTCGTCACCAGGCTTATGCATGCTTCCCGAATTTGACGACTCTTCAAATAGCTCATCAATCGATGATGCTTCCACTGAAATACCAAAATAACAATAAAACACATTAATGAAATGAAGAATGGACTTACCCCTTTAAATACTGCTGTCACAATTTCAAGACAATTCCTGTAGGAAAGCTGTTGAATATTTTGAAACTAACTTCACTGGGCGCAGTTGCTGCCATTCACAGTAACAACTCCCAGTCAAATTAGTTTTCAAATATTCAACAGCATATTTCTTTTATCATAAATAATTTGTCGGCTCTAGTATATAAAGGTTACAGAGTTAATTGACATATATGATATTTCCCCCAAATGAGCCATGAATACTCTTGAGGTGACCCTGCCAGGACAAATAGAGGAGTTCAAACGAGTTCCCAATTCATAGCAAAGTTCTTAACAGAATTTAGTTAATATATTATAATTGTGTCTTTCACACAAACCCGCATCAATGTCACGTATAATGCTTGATTAATCCATTTATTACAGAATTGTCTGTTAGCTTCTCTCTGTACACAGTTCATATAGTGTTGAGGTAAGCAGCTTAATACACGGTTATATCATCGAAAATCTGTCTTAATTATTAATACCATCTTACATGTATGCTTGCTTAGACCAGGTGATAATGGCGCATAGAACTCTGCCAGACTGGTAACCGTCTTCTCTCGATACAGCTCATTCTGTGTTGATACATTCTCCTGGAACCAAGACACAAATCAATCAAGAACATCATTACATAGCCGAGTATGTAAGAGAAAGAACAATTCAATGTTCATATAATGATGACGATGTATGCTTAGCATGCGATATATCTAGCATAATATTCACATGAACCAAAATGGCTCTCAAACTGCTGCTGCTGCTGCTGCTGCTGCTGCTGCTGCTGCTGCTGCTGCTGCTGCTCTACTACTACTACTACTACTACTACTACTACTACTACTACTACGACTACTACTACTACTACTACTACTACTACTACAACAACAACAACAACAACAACAACAAGAAGCAGCAAAGGAAGAGGAACATCGGTAGGTTTATACAAGAAAACTGTAATAAATAATTCAGTTGAATAACCACATGATGAAGTAGATAAAAAGCCTCGCTGACGATAAAGCTGGCCGTGGCTACTTTGCAGTCAGCTTTTTATAGCACACTCTTGCGTCATACGATGTGTTGCTTGGTGCTGGTTGTAATACCTCATATGCATTTGTTGCTCCCAAATGTGCGATTCTGACTCATGAATACTACTACATGACGGATGGCCTTGTATGGAACTCTTAAGAACGCATAGCTAATGGAGATTACCTGTACATGAGCCATGCGTGGTGACATGTCCATCCAACACTGGTTCTCTTCCTGTAACTCGTCCTCTGACTCTGATGATGACGAATCAAAGATTTCATTTCCATGTACAATATCAGATGTATCTGTCAAACAATGAGCAGGGTAGTATTAGTAATGAATAAAGATCAAAAGCATCATCATGAAGATACCATTAACCTTTCAATGACAACAACTGTATCATGCTTGACTCTTCACATATATAACCTTGCATTGTTTCTGTCTGATTGGATGGATGGATGGATGGATGGATGGATGGCACAAATGGAATAACCAAAAGTGGAATGATGTCATCGCATTGAAGTTAGTCATTCACCTCCGAAAAAACCCATTTACCTGGAAGTCCAGTGACGCACACAGCATGCCAGGCCCCACATATGATGTCACGCACAGGATCAGAACCTAGATTCATGCATATGGGCTCATAAACATGGAATGATGATGTCTGTATCGATACGATCACGTGATTACTGCGTCCCCACATGTACAGGAGTCCATTGGCTGAAAAAGAAATTATGACTGGTAATGATCGCAGAGTAATGAACGGAATTTACATTCGCCAGGCGTTACAAAATAGCATTCGTATTTTAGGCACTGTTCAAACAAACACAGTATTCCGTAATTAATTTGACTTGATGATTTTTCAGCCATTGGCTCCAAAACGGATCTAGTAAAATCAGTCTGACAGTCTTGTACTATTTGTGCCTCATAAGCACCTGGTTCCCAGCTCCCAGCACTTGAATCGAACAATTCAATTTGAGCTACAAAACCGTTCCTCAAAAGGTTTGATGATATTTGAAGTTGTTTTGTGTCAGAGAGACGCATAAAGAGATGCAGTACTTTAATTTCAGTCAAAATTTCACAAAAGCGAGGAATTGCAACATGACACGACGACGGAAATGGAATATGCTTTACTATAGATCAGGGTTTGTCAAATTCCTTTGCAGCATTGGGTTTAATTTTTCTTCTGACAGTCATTCTGAATTTCAGTCTGGCCATTAGTTAGCAAATGTTAATATTCAGATATTTTATTTGCCTTCAATGTACTTGGATGATACTATCACCGTTCCTTTCTTCCTTTCTTGTCTTCTCATGACGGAAATCAACATGCTCTTGTGGCACGTGCTAGGACTATAGATTGCGCGATAAGCAGGGAATCTGATTGTTTTAGAGAAGCCACATGGTTTTGATTCCACCGGGCACGCCTCTCCACACCACAGCCACTCAAAACCATGTGACATCTCTAAACCAATCAGGTTTTCCGCTTATCGCCCATCTATACTACTCACACTACTCTCTATCACAAGCTTTAGATATGTTCAAAGTTCGTGCAATATGTGATACCAAGATGGTAGAAACTGATTGGCTTCATCATCTCGTAAATGAGCCGTCAGGAAATCATGTAGATCTGTCAGATATGCTTCCCAGTTTAAAATTTCGCACCCGAATATCCAAACACCACATATTTTTGACAATTTAATAATTATTACGTTAAGCAGTTTGAAACTAATGTGGTTGAGGATTATCGTGGCTATGGCAGCAACAAATGTTTGTCAAATTAGTTTCAAAATAGTCAATAGCTTACTGGTATAGTTACCGCGAAATCGGTATTCTGTGAATTCATGATGGAATGGGTTAAGGTGCGCATTATGAAAGCAGATGGGTTGAACCTTATGCCCATATGTTAAATAAAGATAGGTCTATAGTACATGGAAAAGTACCACCCTGTACCTAGTCGTTCATGTATGACCGAGGATTTGTAGTTTGTTACGGAGGATGGACAATCCTCTTAGCATTTCCTTGTGTCTAATATGTTGGGTCGGTTTGTTTGCTTGCAATAGGACTTTGACCAATTACTTGGACTGAATATAATAAGGCAAGAGGAGATAACTGGTCATTGTATGGATTAAGAGAACATACCTGTAATTGCTGCGCTATAGCTGTCACCACAAGCTATTCGGCTCACACTCCCCTGGAACTTGCCATACAATAACCGCCTTGGACGTTCACAAAAACATATCCGTGTTCCGTGTCCAAGTTGTCCTTCTAAACCACTGCCCCAGGAGTACACACAACCGGACACTGCAAACAGGAAACCTGTTCAACATCACCAGTTATTTATAGAATTATGTTTATCTGTGAAGATTTGTTAATTATGTATGAAGTAATGGTCATAGGAAATACTTTGATCGATGCAGCTTGATATGGTGATAAAGTATGGTCTTTGGCATTGGAGTGCATCGTGCCGCGATCATGGCCCATGCAGTCATGGACATAGTTGGGACTTGCAAATATGTCTAATACCTTATCAAATATTCATTAAATAAATACCTAGTCCTGTCACGTGACCGACCTGTTAGAGCTAGACTATGAGCGCCACCTGCTGCCACATGTAGCACCTGTCGGGTAAGCTGCACATTTTCAGGACAGAGAATGTCAATCTTCTGTCTGCCGCAGGCTCGGGAATATCCCCACTGAAGCACAGTGTGGTCAGCTGCAAGGCAAATATATAATCAGCATCTCTGAAAACATCAGTGTCCAATTAACGGTAGAGAGACGATTTCAATTTGGATTATTTTCAACAAAGAAACATATGCATATAAATCTACACATCTACAAATGACCCATATTGGACATTAACATTATGGTATTACGAGACAGATATTGCCAATCATAATCAATGGACCTTTCCAGTTTTTGCTAAGCCCCGCCAACCTCTAGCTGAACTCCACCCTCACCTCGCTCGTGTTGGGATCAATCGATCCCTGAACTCCCTGAATATCAATTTCCAGAAAACGATACAGTTATTAGTTTCAAAATATTCAACATAATATTTATTAAATAGTAAAGACATACAAATCATACAACAATGCATAGTCCGTCTTCAATTATGCGTTCGTGGCTTATTTATTTACGTCATTCATGACGTCACAATGACGCCATTGAGTATGATGTCATTCTACACGTCACCCAGTTAATTATGACGTTATGATGGATTGATAAAGTGGAAAGGTATATTTCAAGTCTCTTCAGACACTTGTCAGATTTCTTCATCGATGACCTCATTAAAATTCTGTATTAAATTACACCCACACACACACACACTCACTCACTCACTCACTCACTCACTCACACTCACACACACACACACACACACACACACACACACACACACACACACACACACACACGACATCACAAATCCCTGTTTTACGTTTGGATTAATAAGGGCAACTGGCATAGGAAACATAAATTAACAAGACAAATCAGAACTGACCTTCATGATTTCGTAATATTATTTAAAAAGTGGATCTATCGAATTTTCCGGATTTTTCTGATTTTTCATACGGATCGTGACAAAAGTTGTGGAATACTAACATACAGTCGGTTCTAGCCGCTCTTTTGTTAAAATTTCAGGCAAAGCAGACCAGGAAACTGGCACAAATCCAGAATTTGATCTGATCTGGATTTATTCTGGTGCGTGCGCGAGTTAGTGCGTGGTGGTGTGTTCCTATTGCACGCATACAGATATAGGCTGCTTCGCCAATATAGATGGTATTTGATCATTTGAAGGACGGCCAATGAAGAAGTTCATTGAAACGATGTAGACGCTCACATGTTCTTGGAATCTATCTCCAATGAATTTTCAAAAGAAATTCATTTGATATATAACGTGATAATTGGTAAAGTCTAAAATAGAAACTCTTCGAAAAATGGAAAATTATGTTAAAATACGCTATTGACATCACAATATAAAGTTATGGCATTTTAGCGTTAGCCGTTTAGCGCTGACATTACTACTACTTGGCATGTGGGCGATAAGCGTAGCCCCCCCCCCCACCTCCCCCACCCCACCCCACCCACCCCGCCCCTCCCCTACACCACCCCACCCCACCCCTATTCACCCACCACCGCGCCCTATTCCGCCGCTACCGCCTGTAATCATTGCATGGGCATGGTCAATGTTCGAGTATACATACCTGTAATGACAAGACTGTGATTTGCTCCAGCGCACACGTAGATAACAGACTTATCCAAATCCAGTGCCTTAGGAACCACACAATCATCACGGCCGTCTGTCCCTAGCTGACCATGGAGATTATGGCTGAACACAAAACAGATAACATCAAGCACACTGGACCTTTACAGTTTTTGCTATGCCCCGCCCACCTCTAACTAGGCTCCACCCACACGTCGCTCGTGTTGGGCTCGATCGATCTCTGAACTTCCTGACTATCAATTTCCAGAAAACTACAGGTAAGCAGTTGAATACTTTGAAACTGATTTTACTCGGTGCTGTTGCTGCCAATGACAGCAACAGCGCCCAGTCAAATTAGTTTCAAAATATCCAACAACATGTTTATTAAATAGTAAAGACATACAGTTCATACAACCTGACGGACGTTTAATAAGGCTAAATCGAGTCTCATGACGTAGTGATTATGACGATTGATTTTGACGTCATGTGATGGATGGAAAAGGTCAATTATATAATACTTTGTGTTTTTCAAACAACCCGTGTCAACTAGCTATCATTCACTGCTTTGACCTCTTGAGCCCCACCACGGCCCTGGTGGCAGAGTCAAATGTAAATGTTCTCTTACACTCTACCATCACATAGGTTTTGGATGAGTAGCATAACAATCAGTTTCTTGACCTTTTGACACCTTCCCCAGCCACTGGGGCTGGAGCGGCGGATTCCAAACGTGGATGTTGTCACACAATCCGCAATTATATGGGCAACCCACATACTACCCGAGGTTAACCACATTTGATATGTAGATTTCCATATGATTACGCTCTGCAAGACAACATTTAGATTTGACTGTCCCTAAATCACAGGGGGCGAGGTGGCCCAATGGTAAAAATTATCCTAAAAACTGTCGATCATGCACCGTCTTACATTTTAGGAAGCAGTCATCGGAAACTGTCAAAACACATTTGTACATTTATCAAACTTTGCTAAAAGTAGTATGTGGTCGTAAGCTCTCAAATAGTTTCACAATCAACGTTGTTTGGTAAATATCTTGCTATGCGGAATCTGAGGGTCCTATGTCCTAGGCCATTTGTTTTATCCTAGATATGATATGATGTGATATTTATTTGTATTTTTGCCAGTTTAGGCAAATCATCATAAATAACGCGAGACAATCAATACAACTTACAGTAATTAAAGGTGTATGCTCGCGCCATAGTGCTTGAGAATAGAATTGTTGAGATTATGTGCTTTTGGGGGCTTGGATTGTGTGCCTCGATGTAGTGGGGCGGGGTGAGTCATGGCGCATGATGATTTCATTCCTTATAAATAAATTTCGTAAGGTTAGTTGTGAATTTGAATGGGAGACTCGTGCCTCTAATTCAATTTGGCAGCTTATAGAAATTATATTAATTAATATGCGTAGTCAAATCATCGCGTGCTGGGATTTATTTCGTTTCATTGCATCTGGGCGCACAGTTTAGGCCTCTAGGAGCATGTGGTTTTAGCAGTTTTGTTTTCGGGCATTCTGCTGTGGATATGCACCTTTAAGATCTATACATATATACATGATAAAATGGACCCTTCCAAGTATATCCCTTGATCATATGACGTCATAATCAACTACGTGATCTGTAAGATGACGTCACAATCATGACGCCATGAATGCCTCGTTATAGTCAGTCTTAAACGATTAATAGTCTGACACGTACGAATTCACCTTTCCAAAGTATCCATTCATCATCTGACCTAGTATGACGTCATAATCAGTTCCGCGCGTGTATGATGACGTCACAATCATTACGTCACAAATGGTTCCATATAGACAGTCATCAAATCGCAGAGTCTGACACGTTGTATAAATTGTATATCTTTGTAATTCTTTGCCATTGTGCGTGCGTGTGTGTGTGTGTGTGTGTTTTAAATGTACACTCAAGGGCCTATGGCTTATTGTGGAATAAATCAATCAATAAATCAATCAATACCTGTATGTAATTTAACCAAATTTGATATGTAGTTTACCCATATAATTGTGGATTGCCTGACGACATGGTACGTATTCGTCCCGTTGGATGGGGGTGGAATGGGTGCCGGGCAGGGGATGGGGTCAAACGGTAACAAATATCATACAATCTGTCTGTCACAATATCTCCTCCAAAACCGTTGTGTGGAATTCAAACAAATCTATGTACCACGTGTTTAAATTTCAATACAATCACGTGACTTACTCGACTAAGCATGTCTATTACAGTTTAGGCCACTATAGTAGAGTGAACGGCTACCTGAGTTACTTGAGTTGCGCCTCAACGGCTAGAGTTCTACTACAGTAACTGTTTAAAGCTACCCGCCTACAAAGCAGGGTCAGTCGATTAAGTCACGTTGAAGATTTTGGATCTCCGGGTGGTTTCCTAACGATGATGGTTCCGCTTCGCCAACGGCAAGATTATGATGTTAGCGGTTACTGTGACAACCTCTTACCAATGGTGACGCAGACGGATGACAGTCGGCTCGCCTCGTCGAGAAGATGGATTACGATGATATTTCTTTATAGACTGCCGGGCCTATCTGACGATGAAGATTCGCTTGTTCGGATTAGATGTGTCGTCTAACTCTGGAGTCCTAAGCTATTGAAAACCAAACTATTGTCTTACTTTTGTAAGATGATAACTTTTATTAACGGTTACAATTAACTGTACAAACTGATAAAGTAATTTGATAAATCTCTCATATATAACAAGTACCCGGCTGGTACAATTCAAGTATCTATTCTACTAGCCACGAACGTAGCACCGGCGATGTGCTACGTGAACCCTGGTGTTGGATTGACTAACTTTACTAACTGCAAAGTGCGTCATTTATAGCCTTCAGAATCTCTGAGGATATATTCATATCTAAATATTTAGATCTATACATATTGAGATATTTAGATCTTGTTCTGATGACTCTTCTAGGTATATTATAAGCACAGCTTGATTGGCCCGGATAATCAGTCCATCAATCAACTTCTGCTTATTCCTTCCTAGAATGTTCTACTTACTAAATGTTGGTCGTTCTGACCAATCACTGATCACTACATTTCGATTTCAACTTCGAAACTTATTCGTTTTAATTCTCTGATACAGAGTTTGATCGACGCTCATTGATCGTGACGTCATTCTGACCAATCAAACTCTGAGCTACTCTTCTATGGCGATGCTGCCTCACATAGACAGAGCGGTGGTAGCTGGTTCTGATTTGATGCGATCTGTCAGCTAACTAACAACATTACGGAATGTGTTGTTGTTGCATGCCATTGTATGAGTGACATATAGTTGATATACAAATTTCGATTATGTTATTCATTCCTACAGGACGCTACAATGTCTATGTCCTGTCCATTGCCTATCGTGAATAAGCCTGTAGGATGCTAGAGTTAATAGGCAAATGAGCCATATGATCTCATTGCCAGCTGGTGTTGTTCTATTCTCGTGTGAGAATCAGAATGCCTATCGTCATCAACTAAGTCCGTTTGTCACGTACGATTCCATCGATTCTTATACAATTATTATTTTCTAAACTACTACTCTAAACAACTGCTGAATACTATAAAAGTGTGTGCCGACTGAACAGCAACAACTTTTATCTCAACTATTTCCCGATACACATCAACTCAGAACCGTGGGACATATTCTAATCAATTCGATTGTTTCAATTTTGTGATAAAACTTTATCCAACAATCGATCAGGTTTCGCGGAAACTGTATATCATCAGCACTGGCTGATGTCAACTAGTTACCGTATAATAATAAACTCAATAATAAGATATACAGTCAACCGGTCCATTAGCTCACCTGGTATTTTCAAATCATAAATTTCACTTAGGACTTACTCGTAAATATAAGATATCCAGCGGGGTCATGACTTCCCACAAGACAATCCCATATCTACAACGTGTTTGTATTGAAATCAGTGTAATTTAAACATACAGTAGATCTACTCGTCTAATCGAAGGTAGATGATTTACCCTAGAGTAGGTACGAGAGTATTCACCTAAACTCACTCTGAGTGATAATTATGCTAGGTCCTCTAACTCATGTTTCTCAGTCACGTGATGCTTACATTACTCACCCCATCGTTGCCACGACGCCATCATCAAATAATATGAGAGTATGTTTGTCACCACACGAGACTTGCTTCACCACTCGGTGTCTCAGGAACGATAACCATCGCGGGGATACCTGGGCAGAATGAAAGAGAATTGGGAATCAGAAAGTCTGACACGTGACCAGTACAGATTTTCTGACTTTTTCAGCTTAGAATAGTAAAGATTGTGGTTTTAATCGACATATCGATATATCCTATCGGAAGAGCGTGTATGCTATTACGGGTACCTGATTCTCTTTGTAATTCTCCACTTGGAAGTCATACCCGAGTTGAGCATAGAAGTTATTGCCGCAGCTGAACACGTGTCCGCACGTGAGGAGGAAGATGGTGTGACGAGCGCCACAGGACACCCCGCATACTGAAGCTGGTTGCTCAGAACATCGGCTACACGTATGTCCTATATGCAGGCGACGTGCTTTCCGACATGTCGCCATCTCTCCAATTCCCAACCTGCCAATATAGTGGATGGGTTGGTGACAAAACGGAAGGATCAGATCTGTCACTCAAGTTTCTGACATTGTAATTAAAACGCATCACTTGATAGCTGACGTCACAATCACATGACGTAGCCTACACAAAGAAATACAACTTAGATCATTTTGTGACGTAGGCCTACCTACGTAGGTACATCACAAAAGTATTTGTATTTCTTTACGTTTAATAGTTTAAAACTACTTGATTGTATGTTAATACCATAGGCTCCCAGTCAACTTAGTTTCAAGATATTCACCTGTTTTTTTACCTGTAAAAATACCTTAAGATTTGAATTCCGGCAAGTCAGGGTTCAAAATGTTAAAATCGAATCAAACACACGTACAAAGTGGGCGGAGCATGGATAGAAATGGGTGGGTCAAAGCGAGATATGGGCGGAGCATTGCTAGAAATGGGTTAGGCATAGCTAGAAATGAGCGAAGCATAGCTAGAGATCGACAGGTCATAGGTAAAAATGGACGGGTCATAGCTAGAAATGGGCAGGGTACAGCTGCTAGAAATGGGCAGAGCATAGCCAGAAATGGGTAGGCATATCTAGAAATGGGTGGAGCATAGCTAGAAATAGGCGGGTCATAGCTAGCAATGGGCGGGTCGTAGCCATAAATAGGTGGGTCATAGCTATAAACGGGAGGGCATAGCTAGAAATGGGCGGACGAAGCTAGAAATGGGAAGAACTTTGAACTATTGTGATGCTTAATTCAAGTAAATGTGTTACTGTCTATGGCAGCTTGCACGCATATTTGTAAAAATGAGATAGCTGGACCTCTGTATTGAACGGTATGTACGAAGCGACATTGGTAATACTTACTGACCACTATTGCCATTTCCCCAGACATAAATTGCACCAGCATCTGAAATTAATACAGCCAAGAATAAGTTAATAAAATATTGGTATGATATATCTTGCACTCGCTAATGACCCTAGATATTAATTTTTACTATGCTTGCAAGGGGCATTCATACACCATTCTGGCAATGCTATTCTGGGACAGTTTTGGTAGGTTTACCACAAGGTATAACACAGGATGAAATGATTACTGCAAATGTGATCATGGCTCATACCCCCGAATTTTTCTATTTAAATCTAGATCCTGCACTTTTAGAGATAAATATAGACAATTAGTTGGCTGTGAAATTATTCTATTTTACCCATTTTTACTCTACTACATAGATAAGTAATTGAGTATTTTGAAACTAATTTGATTGGGGGTCCAGTCAAATTAGTTTCAACATATTCAACAGAATGATTATTGAATTGTAAATCCGTTAAAAATGTACAATTCATACAGTTTGGTGACGGACATTTCGATGTGCGTAACGGCTCGACGCCATTATGATTTGTGAACTGCTCATATTCGGAACGCTGCACTCTCTAATGTATACCATGGCTTACTAAGAGACTTGTGAACTGCTAATATTGGGAACACTGCACTGTCTATTGTATACCCTGGCTTACTATGAGACTTGTGAACTGCTCATATGGGGAATGCTGCACTCTCTAATGTATACCATGGCTTACTATGAGACTTGTGAACTGCTCATATTGGGAACGCTGCACTCTCTAATGTATACCATGGCTTACTATGAGACTTGTGAACTGCTCATATTGGGAACGCTGCACTCTCTAATGTATACCCTGGCTTACGAAGAGATTTGTGAACTGCTCATATTGGGAACGCTGCACTCTCTAATGTATACCCTGGCTTACTAAGAGACTTGTGAACTGCTCATATTGGGAACACTGCACTCTCTAATGTAAACCATGGCTTACCAAGACCCGTCTGACACTTGCAATTCTCGATGTGCTATGTGAATTTAGATCTTGTCGCGGATATGGCACGTTTTCTGCATAGATTTACCTTAGAGTAATTCTGCATCTAGACTCACCCGTGACAATAACTGTATGACTGGAGCCACAACCTACATTCTTAATTCTCCTGAAACAATCCTCGGTCACGTGGTCATTCTCAACACGAGTGTTCTGCAGATCCCCTAGAGATGCAATGCCTTCACAATAAGTGACGTCACCGCCACTCTGATGGCCATGCTGTCCAAACTCGGCACATCCCCAGCATATCAGCCGCCCAGAGTCGTCACTGCTCGTACATGGCGAACGGCGCTCAGTATCAGAATACGTGCTGCACCCAGTTGATGCAATCGTCTCTACATCAGAATATATACTAAATCCAATTGATGGATTCGAACCATCGTCGGAAGAGACACTATGTGGAAGCTCTCCGGCATTTTGTCTAACACACAAATCTGAGCTTTCCTGCCTAACATGGATTGTTTGGCAATTAGGACCCAGATTATGCACATTTTCTACTCCTTCAGGGTTAGGTGACTGGACGATTGCGGTCCTTGAGTCCCATACTTCATGCTTTCCAAAGCTGAATGGTGCCATATTAGATGTCTGATACTCTTCCAGTTGTTTCCGCTCGGGAGGGATGAAGGTCATATAAGGTGTACTCGAGCAGGCTGGCTTTACAACAGAAATATCATTATCTGTTTGAGCAATATATGCGTTCTGTTGTTGCATACACAATGTCATTGCGTCATACCGTGTAACAGATGCTACACCTTCCTGGCTATCCATGCATTTGCCAAAGAACCAGGAAAGTCTATAAAAAAGAAATAATAATAATAACAATAATAATAATAATAATAATAATAAGAAGAAGAAGAAGAAGAAGAAGAAGAAGAAGAAGAAGAAGAAGAAGAAGAAGAAGAGGAAGAAGAAGAAGAAGAAGAAGAGGAAGAAGAAGAAGAAGAAGAAGAAGAAGAAGAAGAAGAAAAAGAAAAAGAAAAAGAAGAAGAAAAAGAAGAACAACACCAACAACAACAACAACAACAACAACAACAACAACAACAACAACCACCCAGTTTTGTCGCAATAATTAGAGTTGCATTAGAATCTAATTACCTATTACTATGACTAATCGCCTGATAGTTAATTTAGGTGGACTGCACAGTCAATCATGATAATTAGGCTTGAAGCCAGTGTCTGAGGACAGAAAACATAAAGTCCTTACAGGCTTGTCAACCTTACTTTTTGACACTATACTGAAGCTAACATTTCAACTTTTACCTCATCCATGCAATATTTTGTCTGGCTTTAGTTATGCATGAAAGATTTCGGACTGATTGGTTGTTTGAGCTATCCTGGAAGTATTGAATATTTAGGGGTCAGTTAAATTTGCATTCCACGGGAAATCATCTTTGATTTAGAACATTTGGATAGCAGTGACTGATTATCCATGTCGTTGGTAGTATTTCTAGAAGTTCTAACTGTACAATAATCTCTCTAGTTCAGACAAGCGTATGTTCTTTGTTGCTTTGCGTATTGTACAAAGGACAGCTTCTGACCATGTACATCCTGCATGTTAATATTGCAACGATTACGATTCAGCTATGAGCTTTTCTCTACAGCTAGCAACCCAGAACTCTCATGATTGCCTTCTGTGTGGATCACCTGGATGCCAAATGTAATGGTAATCTGGTGAGCCACCTTTTCATCGCCAATGGAGGAACACTTCGCCGTGTTGGGATCGATCGATCCCTGAACTGCCTGACTATCTATTTCCAGAAAACTATCCAGGTAAGCTGTTGAATATTTTGAAACTAATTTGACTGGGTGCTGTTTGCTGCCTATTAGTAAAGCCATACAGATCTTACAACAACGCTTAGTCCATCATCAATAATGCGTTTGTGACGAAGTTATCTACACGTCACGTAGTTGATTATGACGTCATGATATGAGGAAATCCGAAATCCAATATGGCCGCCAGTCACCAGCGGCCATCTTGAAAATTAGTTTCCGGACAATAAGCAGATAAATGAACAATTATTGTGCTGATCATAAATATTGCATAATTACAATGTGTCTATGGTTTGTGTTAGTTACACAGTACAAAAATAAGTTGCACGTTAGCAAATGTTAGTGAGATGACTTTAATTATATATTAGATACATAGTGAAAGGGTAGCATGGATAGCATATATTTCAAAATATATGGCCTGCCATGGTGTTGACAATTTTTAATGGTGTTGACCATCAGTCAAGGGATTTCAGATAAAAATCAGATTTTTTTAATATTTATTATTTCGCAAACTTGACTAATTAGCTCCTTATCATTAAAATATATATCAACAGGCAGGCTCATTAACAGTTAGTGTCTAATGCGTCTTCGTGGGTCACCAAATAGGCTACTATGTCATGGAGTTGACCACAGGCAGTAAAACCATTAAATCTAAATTTGAAGCCCCTTTAGGTATTACCTCACTATAATAAACAAAGAAATCAATAGTCAAACTTGGCAAGAGCAACCACAAGATTACGGGGCCAAAATATAGCAGTTCTTTAAGCTGGGTTGGCATAAGTCTTAAGAGAACACCATCGATTGGTCGTCACAAGCAATTTAGCCTCAACAATTATTTACATAAAACAAACCAGTCTTCTGGGGTCATTGTTAAAGGCCCACAAGGGTTGACAGTAAATGTTAATGAAGTCATAATGAAATTATAGAAATTTTCAGAAATCCAGGATAGCCGCTAAGCAAAATAAATTCTGATTGACGCACGGCGACCATGTTTTTTACATATCAACTTTCCATGGAGAAACTTTAATGGGACATAGTCCCTAATCATATCTGTCAAATTTCGGTCCGATCCATTCAGCGATTCTGTAAAAGACGTCATTTTCGCAAAAACTAGATCATCCAAGATGGCCACGGAACCATTTGGGCAATCAAGTTCCTTTGAACAAACATGGTTCAGCTCTTGCCCTAGATGATATTTCACCAGTTTTGAATCGATCCCTCAAGCGGTCTCGGAGATTTTTAAAGACGTTTCTAAAACTTGGCCAAAATCCTAGATGGCCACTGCCCAAATTGGCCTATCGGCTTCCTTTGAACAAACTTGTGTCCCTGTGCCCTAGGAATGCTTCCTACCAAATATCATTGAAACGGCTGAGTAGTTATTGAGAAGTAGTTTAAAGAAAAAGTTGATGGATGACAGACGGACAATGGACGGATGGATGACGGATGGTTGCCGCGGAATAAATTCACTTGACCTTTTGGGGCAGGAGAGCTAAGTAGAATGACCCTTAGAACTAGCCATACATCATGAGTTTTGTCTCCATGACAATAAATGCGGTTATGGAGATGACTTTATGGTGTGGATATGCGTTAATATTCCATTTGGTCCGCGTGATATCTCAATCAATTATGTAAGACCCACCATACCTCATTTACTAATAAATATTGATCAACAAACTTTCATTTTTACTCTTTGATTTGCTACATAAAACTGTCACAAGATGTACATGTAATTAATACAATCTACTCATTTGTGGTGTTCAGTCTTGTATTATGTTAAAATTTGCAGCCTACCACCATAATATTTTGTCTCGCTGTTAAGCTTATTGTTAAGCGCTAGGACGTTTTCAGGATGACTGAGCGGCTGTGATCGTTGTGTCACGGAGTTGACCAAAAAGCTGGCGACAAGCATAACCATTGCTGTAAATATTTTCTAAAATGTTCAAGCCATTAGGTATGCACAGAAAATTAAGACGATATATGTTAGCATCGTAATTTTATCGCCATTATCAGTACAGATTATGAAAACACAAAAATATAAACTGTTATCTTTTAATAGGCCTAACTGGTGATGGGGACGCGTCACGGACAAGGGCGTAGACAAGCTCCGCCATCACCCCTCCCACACACCCCACCCCAAAACAAATTTGTCATCTGAGAGCATCTAGATTTCCAGATTTTAAATTTTTCCGGGGGCGGACTCAGCCCCCACCCTCCCCTCCCCCCCCCCACCCACCCCGCCGCATCATATGGGTCTAGCACGCCACCAGCCCAACCCCCTCACCCCCACCCCAATTTCAGAACTTTTCTACACCCTTGACGCAGTTAACATTCTGGCCATTTGGAAGCAAATGTGTTCTTCAATCATGCAATAAAGTTCCTTTTTCAGACTGTTCTATTCACATGCGGATGATCCTTGAATTCGTAAATGGTTTCTTTGTATAAGTGATTATTTAAAATTATTAAAAATGCAGAGGGACAAGAAATGGGACATTTTGGTAGAATGACTCTGAGACGACTTAGCTGAAATACAAGCAAATTCTCTCTCACACATATATAAGCAGAGCGTGCATATTTTTCCGGGGGAGGACTCAGCCCCTCCACCCCCTACCCCCCCCCCCTCCACCCAACCCGCATCATTAGATAATTACCCGTGTAGATAGGCCTACACTAACAAATAAGCGAAAAAAACAAATTTGAAAACGTGCAAAACATGAATTCTGATTTCACCTTTTTCAATTCCTGCAATCATTTAGCTGTCTGTCTCTACGTCATTAAAGTCATGGCTAACATAGCCATATATGGAAATCAATAGCAAACAGGTAAACACTGAAAACGATTTTGCCAATTTTCATTCGTATTATGGTGGAAGGGAGATAAATGTTATCTTATAAGACATCGTTCCATATAGGTGATAAATATCCCTTTGCAAATCGATCTGGTGGAATGTCCGTTACTGAGCAAAAAATGTTTTTGTTATTAGCTAAATGTTATTTCAAGCGAATCGTTGTGTATTTACTAAAATATGGACGTATATGTGACCTATTTATGCGAATTTATACTTATATGAGTCATGTATTGGTCACTTTGACCATTAGCACACTGATGTCAATATTCTATCTTTTATGGTATCAATAGCGAGGAAACTAGTGTACATTTTTCAATAATTTTGGTGGAAGATGTTGCTGTCTACGACAGCACCATCTTTCACCAAATTTGTTGAAAAATGAACACCGGTTTATCTTTTACCTTAATTTGAAAATTTAAAATTTTGACATCAGAGTGTTAAGGATTAATGCATAAACGTTAGCAATTAGGAGCGTAATGAGCGAGTTCTCTCCATACGACACTTTCAGAGCCACAAAATTGCGAAGCAATTATAGAGCGATAAATCCGATAATTACAGAGCTCCTGAAGGCTGGCAAGTAGGCCTACGACTATTTATTATAGGGCTACGTTATATTAAATCAATTATGAAATAAACGCCTACAAGGATTGGTGCACAACCATAACCTAATATTCTTTAATATTTGATTTCACGATAAGTAAGTATTTATTGCTCAATCCAGACACACGGATACTGCAAAACAGATACACAAGAAAAAACAACAAACTATACAATACGACCATAGGCCTACAGAGGATATCATAGTAATAAATATATAATACATGTATAACGTGTTCTATGATAGACTATTTACATATAAACACAAGCAGATCGCAGATTATACATTCATTGATTTTGCGGGCATTAAAGAACTTAAATGGAGGGATCCATTTCAACTACAGGCCTACATAAGGGCCTAGAAGCTGTTAAATATTTTGAAACTATCTTGACTGGGCACAGTTGCTGCCAACAACGACAGTTAACAGACCACGGGCAAACTAGCCTCAAAACAGTCAACAGGATGTTTAACAAATCATAAATTCATCTAGGACATACAATTCGTACACTGATGTTAACTACTGACGGGGTATTCGTGTTTGGTGACGGATTATTACATCGTTTTGATTATGACGTCATATAGTTGAGTGACATATCGGATCTCTCCAATAGCGTAGCACATTTTAGTCAGGATTGACTGGATGTGCCAGTAGTGCAAACATAATTGTTACATTTGAAGTATGTATGCACGATAAACACCACGGCATTCCAGGAAAACAACCCACTATAAATTATATTATTAGTGCGAAATATAAACATAATTTCAGTACCATTTAATTACGGCTGGAAAGCATTGCAGTCAACGCAAACACGCTCAGCCACCGTCTAACATACCTCCGATCATCATCAGCTACAGACAATTAACATTACGTACGTCATGTCCGTTCATAGACTAATCTGCCCATGCCCGGCGAGGACTGGGTAATCGGGAAGGGGTCCACGGCCCATGGGTCTCTAAGAGATTCTCATTCTTTCCTGATACCTCCCAATGGATGAATCCAGTTTTACACGTATTTCACGCCCATTTCTAGCTACGCTCCACCCACGCTTTGCCAGTGTTGTGATCGATCGATCTCTGCACTCTCTGAATCTCAATTTCCAGAAAGCTATGTTGTAAGCCTATGGCAGCAACACCGTCCCGTCAAATTAGTTTCAAAATATTCAACAGCGTGTTTATTATATAGTAAAGACATACAAATCGTACAACAACGCTTAGTCCGTCATCAATTAACCGCTCGTGACGAACTTATCTACGTCATCCATGACGTATTGATTATGACGTCATCCTACACATCCCGTAGTTGATTATGACGTAATATGAGTGATGGACAAACCGGAAAGATCCACTGACGTGGTTTGTTCAGGTACCCAGAATGTCGTCAGTTCGTCCCTGATCCACGGCGGAGAGTGCACAAAACTGGCGCTTCTATTAAACGTGCGTATTCACACCAAAATACTTGAAAATAAAATCGTTAATATTGTATAGGTTTAGAGGCTTAGATTGTATGCCTAGATGTAATGAAACGAAATAAATCTTAACATATGGTGATTAAATTATGAATAATTTTTTAAGTTGTGAAATTGAATTGGAGACAAATAATGACAACAAGGTGCACATTTTAACCATTTTACTTTCAAGCATTTTGCTCTGAATATCAACCTTTAATTAGTTTTTTTAATGGAGGGATCCGATCTGTTAGTCAAGTAAAATACGTCACTTGTTAGCTAACGTCACAATCAATATTACGTAGGTTCGTGGCCAAAGTGACAAGGGTCCGTCACGAATGTGTCTGAATTGTATGTCTCCTTGGTGAATTTACAATTTAAGAAACATTCTGTTGAATAGGTAGCAACAGCTCACGGTCTAATCACTTTCAAAATATTCGGCAGCTTACCTATGTAATTACTTTGAAATTGATGTTATCGAACTGCCGGATTCGAAGGGTTAAAATTGATTCAAACGCGCGGACAATGTTGGCGGAGGTTAGCTAAAAATAGGCTGGGCCTATAGTTAGTAGATTGCTCCATTAGAATCAAAGAAACGTAATATGTTTGGATTAGTACGAAATATATCTAATTACAATGATAGGTAGTATAACGCCATGTGAATCCAGTTGTAGCTATGCCCCGCCCATCTCTAGCTAAGCTCCACCAACTCTTTGCCAGTGTCGTGATCGATCGATCTCTGCACTCTCTGAATGTCCACAAAACTACACAATTTGTTGTTCAATATTTTGAAACTAATTTAACTGGTGCTGTTTCTGCCTATGGCAGCAACAGCGCCAGTTAAATTGGTTTCAAACGTTCAACACAATGCTTATTACACAGTAAATATTTCTAAATGACGTCAGCTTACACGTGACGGTGTTAATTATGATGTCATATGATGGATCGATAAACTGGATTCCTTCAAAGCTAGGAAAGATAACATTGACTATCACACGCCTACCTGATTTGGACAGTCAGTCATCAATAAATCCAGGCTCACCACGAATTCCTTAATCTAGCAACTGAATCCTATATTTAATGCAATGGTAGCTCTAGGCCCTATATGGATTCTGCCTACTCGCTTACGTTACTTTATGTATCGTGTCAAACTATGCTTAAACGCCGTTGATTATTTAGAAAATAAATGACAGTAGGCCTACGTTAAAATCGTTTTATCTTGCAAAGTGATTGGCAGGTGCCATATCGTTAAGATTAACCATTAGGTTAGCTTACTACGCGACGATGCCATGTAGCTGTCTCTGTTCATCACAGCAACAAGAGGCTTCATAAGCAATTCTATAACAGGCACATCTCTTGGAATTCGTGATTAAAACGGTTCTAAACATGAGCCACTTGCTCAAAGTTATCGAGCAGGTTTTTCAACAACTAGACACTTTAGCTGCCAGATTAAACGCGTATTTGTTTAAAAGCTTTTTGTATTGTAGATAGGTATTATAGCCAGCATAATGTGCGCTGTGTTCCTTGTATTTATTCACAAGACCGATAGAATGGCCAAATAATATAGGCCTACCATCACCCCCACCAACCACACAGCTGTTCGTGGGCATGTTACGACAGATCTGTCAATATACACAACCGTATCAAACGAGCTCACTAAAAGGTCTCATTTAGCACACAATTTCTGCTAAATTGACACACTAGTTCAGTTCACGCTTTGGCGATAGCTGAAATACATTTTGAAATCAATGTTGCTGAAAATTGTTTGCTGTTTAGACGGCAACAACAGCATGTATCATGTTTCCATCCAATGGACTGAGGATAAAATCGTGCCAATAACATGGCCGGGCAGCACAAAAATAGTGTCATAAAGACGCACATTGTCGTGTTATCATACGGTCACGTGTATTGGAAAATACTCGGATTACGTTCATATATCAAAATTGAAGGCTTCACAATCGAAGAACATTAATGTGAGATTGATAACTTCTTATCAAATGGCTTGATCATAAAGCTTTGAACAAAACCGCGCATAGTCCGCATTTATCGACTGCTAAAGGGCCGTTAGCTTCGGCCAATAAATCAAGCATGGAAATAATCACTATTTTACTGTAGCATAGCGATTCTGATGATTAATTATCTCACAAGCCCCTATATAGTCAGGTGGCTGAGAAAGGTGCGAGGGAGAGGTAGGCAGGCAATCGTATAAGTATAAATAAACGTGCATGCTCCGAAAAACTATTTAGGAAACGGAGTGGTTCCGTGGTATTGGTGGTGTGTACGCGTGTGTGCGTGTGTGTATGTGAAAATAGTCATTTTCTAAAATGGTGGCCCGAAATTAACCCTAAATCAAGTCTTTGGATACACCTAGTATCTAGCCAATGGAATTTTAGGGCACTTCAACCCAAGAGAATAACTGGTGGCCATCTTTGTTAACAATATTGGCATCACACGGTATATAATCCAGTTACCTCACATGGATAAAAGTGCCAAAATTGGCAAAGCCCCCCCCCCCCACCCCACCCTCACCAATTATCTGGAGAAGAAACTTCATCTAGGTCAAGTACTGAATCAAATTTGTTCAAGAGAACCTGATGTCCGGCGGACATTTTGGATAAGCTATTTTTAACAAATTTATACAACTTTTCCTCCAGAGCCCTGGACTGGACCAGAGCAAAGGTTTGAAAATATGATTAAGAGACTAAGGATACGTTCTGTTTGCTGAAGGAGGTTGATCCAGCCAAAAGCTGTTAGTTACCGGTGTGTATTTTAACCACGAAAACACTGATATAAGTGGGCCTAGTAATGGGGGGGGGGGGGGGGGCGGGGGGGGGGGGGGTTAAGATAGACACGATTTTTGATTGGGTTTCGCAAGTCACATGATTACATGTCACATGTCCTCGGGGACGAGGGGGGTTGGGTGGGGTGGAGGAGGTGTGCTTAATAGCCCTATATAGAGTGCCAAAAAGAGGTATGTTCTGGTGGGCGTTCCTGTACAAACACGCTCACCAGAACACGGCCCCTTTGGCACTCCATCTATGGGTAATTAAACCCCGCCCACTCGAAATCACATGACTTGCAGAAGCCAATCAAAAAGCGTATCTATCACACCCGTGCGGTTAGTGGCAGTACTGAGCAAGGCGTGGTCTTATACTACCTTTTGCTAAGATTATAAAATACACTATAAAAATACATATTTTCGATTGTTTCCCCTTCTTCCGATTCCTGTAAATCCCTTGATGTATGCGTAAAGTGTGTGTCTTGCTGCACGTACACAGTACGACTAACAAAGATAGAATATGATCCATTCCTGCTAACACTAGTTCTAACAATACTATAAGTATAATGAAAGCGTCCATCACTACAAGTACACAGAGATGTTCACTCTAGCTCGATATGTCGCAGAAATGAGCAGCAGAGCCACATACCACTATTTGTATCAACTTCACCTGTCAATCAAAAACATTATTCTCGATTACCCATGCAGCGATGGACGCACAATCTGTTTGGCTGAGCGATGGACACACGATGGACAGTTCCATTTTTAGCCAGACCCCGCCCATCTCTAGCTAAGCTCCATCCACACTTCTCTTGTGGTGCGATCGATCGATCTCTGAACTCCATGACTATCGATTTCTAGACAACTATGCAGGTGAGCTATTGGATATTTTGGAACTAATTTGACTGGGCGCTGTAGCAACAGCATCCAGTCAAATTAGTTTCAAATTATTCAACAGCATGTTTATAAAAGTAGAGATATGCATTTATGACTTAGCTGATTATGACGTCATATGACGTCATATTGATAGATGGATACTCTGGAAAAGTGAATTATCGATTAGGGCTGTATAAAGAGACGTGCATAAATTTTAGCCATAGCTGTCAATCAAAATATTGAATCTCCCTATAGTGATGGATGCGCAATCTGATTGGCTGAGTGATAGACGCGCATAAAATACTACATATTTTGGTGAAGTGTGAATTAGAAAAAAAAAATTTGAGAGGGAATGCCCCTTTAATGATTATTCAGTAGCAAGCGGTTTACACCAATACACCCAATTCGGAAGGCATGCATATATATTTCCATTGACGTTTTTAAGAGGAAATTGTAATTTAAGTTGTTTATTGTTCTGCCAAGAAGTTTGTCGAAAAATTAGAGACCATTTTAAACTTGATATTTCTAAAGATTTATGGTATGTCCTACATATATGATATGGTATTTCAACATTTGAGTTTAAGAGCTATTAACTTCTTTGTGAACACATGCCCATCAGATTATCAAAAAGCAACAATGGCATAGAGCAATTACAAATGGCTGTGACCGATTGAGTTTGCAACTATACCAATTAAATGTAATTTTCTTCTGCATAATTCACTTCATCTGCCGCGGTACCAACATCAAATAAAAAGTATTGATCATCGAGACAGGCATCAGAACGACTCTGTATCAGCATTTTGCTACAACATATTTCACGTTGTTGCGTGCCCGCTCTAGCGGGCACGCTTCTATTTATTGCTGTCTAGAATTGCCTATAGGCGCGACCATTTAGCGCAGGGGATCGTGTGGCTGTATCTCGGAGATCTCCATCGATACGAGATCTAATAATTCTCGGCGCGAAGACACGGCTCTATTTTTAGATTGCTTGATATCTCATAATTATTATCTTCATGCGCGTGATTCATGGCGAGTTCTCTTATTTGTTCTGGTCCGACTGTAATAGAGTTTGTGCGGCGATTTATTTTAATAAACAGCCAACAGAACTCCAAATAACTACTCTAAATAAGTACTCTTCTTTTGCTGGAGGACTGCGTACAAAACATGTTTATCATTCCTTCTGCAGATGAAAGTACTCAAGCACACGCCCACTCGCAGCGTCTCTTATATGTCCACTTTAGCACTCTATCAAACTGACCACAAATGACTTCTTGCGGTGATCGTGAGAAATGTCCATTTGCATTAGCTACTCGCCGGAGAACTTGTTTTGAAAGGTTACCACTGGAATGACTGGTTGGACAACCGATCCTATATTTCCAGTAGTAAATTGCAAAAGAAAAACCACAATGGTCTCTAGGACGGCAATTAGACATAGGACATTTTCTATGATAATGGATTTTGCTGTATATGACGTCATAATTATTTAGGTCAGATGTAGCTGGACATCACAATCAAAATGTGTAGTGAATGATGTATCTAGCTCCACCAGGAACATTGAATAGCCAGTCAAGTAAGCGAATTGCATGTCTTTACTATTTAATCAACATGCTGTTGAATATTTTGAAACTAATTTGACTAGACGCTGTTCGAATTGTATGTCTTTGCTATTTATTCAACAGTCATTTTCTATGATAATGGCTGGGTTCGATCTGTAACCGAAGGATATGACGTCATAATCAATTACTTCATATACAGGCTGACGTCACAATCCAAAATGTGTAGATGAATGGCGTATCGAGCTCAGTCATGAACATTGAATAGTCCGGCAAGTGTATGAATTGTATGTCTTTACTGTTTAATCAACATCGTGTTGAATATTTTGAAACTAATTTGACCTGGCGTTGTTGCGGCCAGAGGCAGCAAACCTTTAAAAGCACCCAGTCAAATTAGTTTCAAAATAGTCATCAGCTTACCTGTATAGTTACCTTGAAATTGGAAGTCTGAGAATTCATTATTCAGCCTGTGTATATATATACACTTTTTGCGTGTTGGAATCGATGTATATATATATATATATATATATATATATATATATATATATATATATATATATATATATATATATATATATATATATATATATACACAGGCTGAATAATGAATTCTCAGACTTCCAATTTCAAGGTATATACATCGATTCCAACACGCAAAAAGTGGTGGAGCTTAGCTAGAAATAGGCGTGGCATACCTAGAAATGGATCTCTCTATTGAAATTGTCATGAGCAAATTGAGCATCACATGTCTAATACCACTTGGTAATGAATGTAACACACAATATGGGCCACTTGTATTAAAAGACCACCCATATCTATAGGTCACATATTTTAACAAGGCCAATCATAGATTGTTGCCCTGAATATAAGGTACTCGTCCTCTGACGGAGGGAGGATAATTAATACCACTTGCTAATGGGCATTTTCATGTTGTCTATCCATCATATTACGTCATATGATGTCATAATCAACGACGTGATGTATAGGATGACGTCATAATCATGACGTCATGACTGACTCAATTTAGTCCGTCTTAAATGCTTAATAGTCCGACACGTTGTACGAATTGTATGACTTTGCTATTTACAAAACATGCTTTTGATTATTTCGAAACTAATTTGACTGGGCGATGTTACTGCCACAAGTTGCAACAGCACCCAGTCAAATTGGTTTCAAAATAGTCAACACCTTACCTGTATAGTTTTCTGGAAATTGATAGTCAAGAAGCTCAGAGATCCATCGATACCAACACGAGCACGGTATTAATGTATTAGTAAACCATCCGGATTCAGTGACTGATTGACTAACGTTAGGCCTATGGAAGTCATTTCAAGCAACCGCCACCAAGATGTGACTTACTTGGGCACAATTGTGTGTTTTCCTAGCAAAATCCTTTAGAATGTTTAACACCAAAATTTCAATATCTCAGATAAAGACAACTATACGAATATCTTATTAATACTTTGACTGGTAGCCCACCCCACCCTACCTACCTACTTGTTGCTATCTTAGACCTGTATTAAGTATTGCAACGACAACGACTGCCCATGTAAGCCTATCATCTTCTCTTAATGTATTTAACCCTTTCATGAGGAGGCCGCCCAAACCGGCCTCTACAGTGATCTTGAGGATGTTAATTTGCAGGTCAAGAGAAGATCGTTTTTGAAATTCACCACTGAAATGACTGGCTCGATAATTGAGCCAGTCATTCCAATAGTAACTCGTCAAAACAGTCGTCTATTGGCCTGCAAATAGGCACTCAATAACCAATTTTTTTTTTATATTCTTGACTCAATTTAGGTAATACAGGGTTAATAAATTATGAGGACGACGATGATGTACCATGTCTGTTTAACCTTTCCCGTATTGTATTATAGTATGATTCACATTTGTTGCATTCGAGATAGGGTAAAAATTACAGACTTGTTACAGACAGTCTTGAGGCGTACTATGTGTGTGGTAAATTTCAAAAGCAAAACATGCATAATAATATTGTAGAGGGCGAAAAGGTAAACAGAGTTCGCTAACAATAATGGATCCATCTAAAAATAAAGGCTTGGCTTCTTCGAAACTACACCTCTAATGTAATTACTGGTCATTTTCTTACGTTATCACAACGACTAGACTGTTACAAAGACTCAACTTCGGATACCACACAGACCGGGACCCAGTCTATCTCCGTAGCAGACTGTAAAAGCAACGCTGTGGATCGTGAAATCGCTACGTCAATGGCTACTCAATAGGCCCCTACATACGAGATACATTTCTCGATCTCGTATCGAAAGAGAACTCGCAGGATACGAATGAATAATGGATGTGTGATTATCAGTAGTATCCTTTTGTCTTTAATCCATCCGTGGGAATAAACCCATGTAGGGCCAATGCAATTATGTAGCAGTATTGATAGACTACCAATGTTCCAAATTTCCAGTCAAAACTGCTGTCAATAATATTGTAGCAGATTGTTGAATACAGAAATCAACCGAAAGTGTAGGCCTATGCATGTGCTAAGTTAAGAACGTCTACAGGAAATTCGGCCACAGAATTTCAAACATATAGTTAGATAGGTATATCAATACGCTAGCGAAGTAATGGATTGAGGTTAAAAAAATTTTTACAATGAGGTAATTTCGTAGTGCACAATTTCATTCTGAAAATTTGCTAAATTTGCGGTGATTCAGTTTTCTGTGCCCTATTGTCTGTAGTATGTTTTGCCCCATAATTTCACCTACATAGACTTGAGCCTTAACATACTAGGTATATTCTGAATCTAACAAATTCTAGATGAAATAATTTTATTAGGCAAAAATTGGCTTAAATTTTCGTGCTTTTCGGTGCCCTACTGTCTGTATGTAATATGGTCGGCTCCAGAACTTCGCTCACATAGACGTAGAGGGATTTGAATACGATAGTTATATTGGGAATTTTAAAAAATTCGACCGTGAAGTAATTTCGTAGTATACGATTTCATCGCGTAACTTCCTTTCAATTTTGGCAGATCTGCGGGTTTTCAATGCCATACTATTACCTGTCTGCACTAGGTTTGGCTACATAATTTCACCGATATGATTAAATAGCGATATGAACACGCTAACTACCACGTAGTAATTTCGTAATACTCAATTTAGTAGCCACGGACAGTTGTCAAATGCCAACAATTTACTATATTCGGTATCAGAATGTCTGTTCTCGATTTTTTTATATGGTTGTATATAACTCAATATGAGCTAGTGCTTTTGCACAATTCTACCATCAAGTAATCTCATCGTAGGTAGTTACGTATTCGCCGTATGGCCCCATTATAATATGGTTGGTTCACATTCACCACATTCAGATAGGTGTCGGTATGTCCTGGCATATCGTTCATAATGGGTTCGGCCCCAGAATGTCACCCATATGTTTAGATAGGCATAGGCATACGCTTACGGAGTAGTGAGATTTAAAACTATCTAGCATGAAATAATTTCGGCTCATATTTAGGCCGATTCATGGTTTTCGTTGCACCCAGTCAAATTAGTTTCAAATAGTCATAAGCTTACCTGTATAGTTACCTTGAAATTGGAAGTCTGGGAATTCATTATTCAGCGTATATATTCCAACACGCAAGAAATAGGCGTGGCATACCTAGAAATGGATCCCTCTATTGAAATTGGCATGAGAAAATTAAGCATTACAGGGCTAATACCACGTGTTATTGTGTGGTCCACACAATATGGACCACTTGTATTAAGAGAGCACCCGTATTTATAGGTCACATATTTTAACAAGGCCAATCATAGATTGTAGACCCATGCCATCCCGAACGCACATAGACCTGAATACAATACACTCATCCTCTGACGGAGCGAGGGTAATTAATACCACTTGCTAATGGGCCTTTTCAGGTTGTCTATCCATCATATTACGTCATATGATGTTGTAATTAATTAAGTGACGTGTAGGATAACGTCATAATAATGACGTCATGTCTGACTCGATTTAGTCCATCTTAAATGCTTAATAATCTGACACGTTGTACGAATTGTATGTTTTTGTTATTTAATAAAAATGCTGTTGAATATTTTGAAAGTAATTTGACTGGCCGCTGTTGCTGCCATAGGCAGCAACAGGACCCAGTCAATTTAGTGTCAAAATATTCCACAGATTACCTATATAGTTTTCTTGAAATTTATCGTCTGATAGTTCAGAAATCCATCGATCCCAACTCGAGAGTGGTATGGGTTGAGTTTAGCTAGAGATGGGCAGGGCATAGCTAAACTGGAAAGGTTCATTGTTTTAATAAACCACCACAGTTTTCAGTGCCCTATTGTCTGTAGTATGTTCAGCCTCATAATTTACCCCACATACACTTGAGCTTTAATAAGCTAGTTATATTCCGAATCTAACAAATTCTAGATGAAGTAATTTTAACACGCAAAATTTAGCTTAAATGATGGTGTATTCGTGGTTTTCTGTGGCCTACTTTCCGTAATATGGTCGGTTCCAGAACTTCGCTCACATAGACGTATAGGAGTTTGAATATGCTAGTTACATTGGGAATTTAAAAGAATTCTAACGTGAAGTATTTTCGTTTATAAATTTGTTCCAATGTTGGCAGATCTGTGGTTTTCAATACCCTACCGTCTGCAATATGTGTGGCTACATAATTTCACCCATATGGTTAGATAGGGATATGAATACGCTAATGAATCTTGAAATTTCTACCACGTAGTAATTTCGTAATATTCAATTTAGTAGCCACGGACAGTTGTCAAATGCCAACAATTTACTATATTCAGTATTAGAATCTCAGTTCTCGGTTTGTAATCATTTTTTTACATATAGCTGTATATAACTGAATAGGTACTACTGCTTTTGCACGATTCTACCATCAAGTAATTTGGTAATATATAGTTACATATTCGCCATATGACCCCATTGTAATATGATTGGTTCACATTCACCACATTCAGATAGGTGTCGATATGTTCTGACATATCGCTCATAATGGGTTCGGCCCAGAATATCACCACTCATACCAGATAGGTATAGGCATAAGCTTACGACGTAGTGAGATTTTAAAATTTCATAACGTAAATAAGCTTAAACTTAGGATAATTCATGGTTTTCATTGCAATACGTTCACCCCAAGAATTTCACCCACACATACTTATAGGAAATATGCTAGTTGTATACCGAATTGAAAAAAATTCTACTGGAACGTAATTTCATAGTACACAATTCCATACCGAAAATTGGCGCAAATTCTGTCAGATCAACGATTTTCTGTTCCACACTGTTTGCAATAGGTTCGACCCCAGAAGTTCACCCATATGGTTAGATACGCTAATAAAGTATCAAAGGTTTTTTAAATGTTTACTATACAATGATTTCGTCATATATAATTAGTGGTGGCACACCATTGTCAAATTCCAATAATGTACTATATTCGGTAGCCAGTTTAAGAACATAAGGCCATGTAGAACTCACTATGTTCTCGTGCCGTGCGAAATATTGTAATAATTCTACCACCAAATATTTATTTTAGTAATGTGAAAATATTTCTATATATCTCATATTATTAGCCGCGTGTACTGGTAGAACCTGACTTATCAGGCTAATACCCTAACATTTGCTCATATGGTCAACAAGATCGTCATCATTACAAATGGCTGAGGCCGATTTTGGCCTTTTTGTCGAGCAAAAATATTTGATTTAATAGTTTGTCACTGTTTCCAGTAAAGATATCGTTTAATAGGTAATATAGATATGATAGCTAAATGAACCAGATCACGATGTTGTGGCTGTTTCCCACTGAGTCTTCAGTCAGAATGTTTTCTATTATATCATTTTCGTTGGAGAAAACTAGGTTCACGGTATTGGTTCTATCCTGGCCACTTAACTTTGTTGAAAAGGTTATCTGTCGGTATAGATCGGGGTCCTGTATTGCATCAAAAATATACCTGCTTTGTGCATTTCACTAGCATTGCAGTGTATATTTCACCAATATATTTCCGGGTAATAAGCTCTTCACGTCTGTTTAAGAAGATATCAAGATTTAGGTTTAAAATATTCTTTACAGTTTTTCTTTAATATGTTTGAATGGGTGTCAGGGTCTGTACTGCTTCTTGCGCTGATTTTCTACTGACTGGGTTGCCAGTTCTGTTGATTTCTTTATCTTTACAAGTTGTTGATACCTAATGACCCAAATTTGATCTATTGCGCTCTGTTGATGCAGTAGTGCAATTTTCTCATCACTGGCTGCTCTTAATTTTGTCTGTTCCTCTCTCTGTTAAGGAGTTTGGCCTGGAGCAAAAGGATCGATGGAAAAATTGTTGGACTGACCAAAAATATAAGCTGCTTTTCCTAGCCCATAGCTAATACTGCCCATATCTTTTTGCAAGAAATATTCCTTCTTTTGTGTTTATTTTCCGCGTATATTATTGAAGTGGCTTGTATGCCTTTATATAACTTCATTCTTTCATGAAACAGTTGAGTTTATTCTCAGAATTATAATAACCTCCGGGCAGTACTAGTATTCTGTGGTGTTCAGAACGTTGCTTTGCTGTTTCGTAAAAGTGAAAACTAAGGTCAGACTGACCTACTTTTGAGATATGACACATTTTTTAGCACTAAGATGTATTCATTTAGTGACCACAAAAATTGTGGAATCAGAGGTCAGGCAGAAATTCACCTTTCCAGAGTACCCACCCATCATATGACGTCATAATGAACTGCGTGGTGTGTATGATGACATCATAATGAATGACGTCATGAATGGCGTTGATAAGTACGTCACGAACGCATATTTGAAGACGGTCTATGCGTTGTTGTACAAATTGATTGCTTTTACTATTTAATAAATATTCTGATGAATATTTTAAAACTAATTTGACTGGGCGTTGTTGATGCCATAGGCAGCAACATCACCCAGTCAAATTAGTTACAAAATATTCAACAGCTTCCCTGTATAGTTTTCAGAAAATTGATAGCTAGGGCATTCGGGATAGATCAATCCCAACACGGCGAGGTGTGGGTGGAGCTTAGCTAGTGATAGGCGGGGCATAACTAAAATGGAAAGGTCCGCTGTCCTTGATGCTGAGTGATGTGGTATATAGCTGATCTATTTCTAGCTAAGCTCCACCTACTTTTAGTCCGTCAAATTGTCACTCAACTCGGAACAAATTGCAACATAATTTATTTCACTTGCATTATGTCAAGGGGTGTACTGAGAATGTCTTTTAAAAATCTTCCAAAACATACATGGGGGGAAGGGTCTGAAAAGTGCATTATTATGCAAATTAGGGTCCACCATTGTGAAAACTATTTTTAGCAATAACCTTCGTATTACTCATCCAAATTGGTTCAACCAAGTTTCCAATCCTGTGTTTCGAAGCTCAATGATTCATTTGCAGGCATTAGTGTCCATGTCAAATGCTCCTTTTTAGTTCTTTAGAGAAATATCTTTGTAGAAATATGTACATAATTGCTTTTTCCCTTGCCAATAATAACATTATTTAAACTTGTATCACTACAATGACTCGCCAAGAGTAATCCGACAACGTGTCCTACCCAAGGATTTTTTGTTCAAAGAAAACCCTGGAACTTGGCGTCTCAGTTGGAACCTATGTCTTCTATTTGTTTGTCAATAGTAACTGCGCAAGTGAAACAGATAGTTCTACCTCCTCCATGACTGTTCGTAGTACTCATTCATCATCGTTATGATCAACTGATGAATTGCTACACGTAATTCCTTTGTGCTGTCCACAGGAATATGAGCACTCCAGTCCATGCGTTTTGCACGTGCATTTGTTGGTGTTGCATCCTGATTTATAGTTGCACATAATAACCTCCAATAGCTCCTTTGGTGCTGGTTCCTTATCCGTTATCACTGGAAGTAGCAAATCCACTGGATCTAGTTCACCATGGCAACCTTTCTCTAAGCTTGAATTTGATGATACACACGCAAGCTGTAATATTGAGCAGCTGCAGATGTTGGGGATAAGCCCTGTGGCTCAACGCATTTGGAGCTCTTCAACACCTCACACAAGCGTTTGTATCGCAGACTGGCCTGTGTGTCTTCCTCAGAGCAGTTTATGTGGGTACCTTTTGTTGATGTAGTCAACATACAGCTGGAAAATGCGATGGAATTCAAGTCCATTTGGCCATGGTAGGTGATGTAGCAAAGCCCCTCTATCCATGACATATGCTGTGCTAACTGCCTACTCCGCAGATGACTGCTCAAGCAAATGAAGTCCTGACCCTCTGCTCTTTCTTTAGAGGATTCTGCATGGGGTTTTTTGGACGATGTTCCGTATTGTATCAACAAGCACTAGCTTGTTTGCCTTTCTTGTTAGCAATGATGAGTCGAAAAGGGCTGGAGGATAAGTGCACAGTTCATACTTGAAGAGTGACCCAGGGTCTTCAAGTTTGTCATTCACAGCAAAGACTGCACGTCGCTGAAATAGCAATTGTGGATCAATCTGTACCATCTCTACATGGACATTGATGGCTGTTTTTGTAGCTAATGTAACGGCTTGATTCTTGGGATGAAGTGTGTAGTCCTGCACAGGTTGACCTTTCATGGCGCATAGCATCTTTTTTCATACTTGTCTTGCAGTATCAACATTGACTGATTTTGTTGCCACTACTCCGCTCACAATATTGTGGAGAGATGGGTCAGAACCAAATGGGTATTTATGGGTACCTTTAATACTTCAAGCAGCACAAACGTGTCCTTGGCATCTCTTGTCTGCATGGACATTGACAAGTCCCTGTTCTGTTCACTGGTGGAATATGATATACCAGTCAACTGTTGTATGGCAAGATTTGTGTTTGTACATGCTGACATTGACATAACCCAGACTAATCGTTGGGTCTCTGTCATTCCTCTGCTTCATGTAATACCTCCTATCACTTACATTCCGCATGAGGACATGTTTTAAATCTGTTGAGAGACCACGCCAGCATCGGACACTTCTTCTAATGACGTAATTTTCACTCATAAATCTGCTGTAAACATTGGGGTGTTGCTCTCTTAGATTGTCCATCATCAGCAGATACACATAGGCTGCAGCAAGAAATGGCAACGTATTGTACAGTCTGAAGATGAAGCCTCCAAGATGCCGATGTGTGTCAACCATATCCATGAATTGAAGCCAAAGATGTGCTGTTCTAAAGCTTTCCATGATTTGTTTCTCATTCTCGACCATTTCCTGAATGTTGTCCAGGGCTTTCGGTTTAAGAACTGCGCCAATGGAGGACTTTCCAGAAAGGATATCATCCAACAGAATCCGAGCCACTGACCAATCATGCAGTGACTGGGCATGGTTGCTGATCCTGTTGTTCCTCTTGTGGTGGATCGGAATGATCATCTTCTTGGTATGGCAATGGAAGATTGAATGCATTCGCAGCAAGTACTGTGTTCAGGGCTGCATCCACCAAAATGTGCCCTCTGATTGCTCTTGAAAAAGCTTTACCAGTGAGCATGTGCTTCACTGTATTGCTTGCAAACACTTCTTCAAAAAGCTCTTCCAGGACAGACAGCCATAAGATGACCAATGCAGCCAAGGAAACTCATTTGAAGATGGGATCCACCTAACCTCAGAACAACAGATTTCAGGTTACTTCCTGTGGGTTCGGAATTGATGATTGTGACCGCTTTCCATCAAAGTGGCTGATCGAAGGTCACTACTAGGGTTACCCCATACTGCTTTGCATGTTCGCAAACAAAGTACAGGGTTGAATACAGACATGTTAAATCGTTGGGATCAAGTCAATCATTGGCAAAAATGTTACTGCTGATTTTCCTGGAAAATCGCCATCATGGATCATTTGCATCATACCCGACCAGGCAGGTCTTGGAGAACGTAGCAAAAGTTATGTCTTCCATGGATCATCAACCATATTTCCAACATCTACTAACTCCCTATAGGTCAATGGGGTTGAGCTTGTCGGGTGAGTTTTGAAGTATCGGATGCTGATCTTACCAACATCTTTAATATCTTCTGAAGATACAGTGATTCTAGGTATGGCTTTACTGTAGAGATGACCGGAAGTGATGGTAGCTATCATTCCCATTCCCCGAAACGTACCATTTCCGTATGGCAATGTTATGGTGAACATTGTCATCCATAAACTTGAGGTCTTGGGTGTGATCACAAGTAGGCAAATCTGTTCCATGGTTGACCGAAGCACCTCTTTCATACTTCTGCACCTCCGAGTACGAGCAGCTGAAACCATGTTCATAAAGAGAGTCGATGAGATAACATGGGGATTTGCAATGACGCATCATCGACCGATCAATCTAGTTTAGTGATTAACTTCAGAGAATGATTCCAGTTTATCCATCAATCATATAACGTCATAATCAACTATGTGACGTATAGGATGACGTCATAATCAATTACTTTATAGATAAGTTTATCACAAACGGCTTATTTAATGATGGATTAAGCGTTGTTGTACGAATTGTATGTCTATTATTTAATAAACATGCTGTTGATTAATTTGAAACTAATTTGACTGGGTGCTGTTGCACTCATAGCCGGCAACAGCACCCAGTCAAATTAGTTTCATATTCATCAGCTTACCTGTATAGATTTCTGGAAATTAAGATCCTAGAGTGCAGGGATCAATTGATCCAAACATGGCAAAGCTTGGGTGGAGCTTATCTAGAGATAGGCGGGCATAGCTAAAACTGGATTAGTAATTAGTTTCAGAGAATTCTAATCAACAAAACAACAATAAAGTGAGAAACACAAACATCTTATTATCTCAGAATTGTAATAATTTTAAATTGATCTTAAATTCTGAGCGTTTCATTAAAACTGACTAACATTTAATTTTACATTTTAACAGTAGTAAAATAACGTTACCACCAGCGTTCTTTCATCTTCGCTTCAAGGCAACAATGAAAATAGTAAAACATTGGTTATAAATAAAAGTTGTTTGTTAATATGTTTCCAAAACAAACCCAGTAACATGTTAGTTAATACAATTTTGAACACGATGTAAGAAATGTTCTGTTGAATATTTTGAACATAATTGGATTGGAAGACATCGCTGCCTTAGGCAGCGATGTCTTCCAATCCAGTTTTGTTCAAAATATTTAACATTAGGAATTCTCATAAGGGTCCTTTTGAGGGTATATACCCCTAAAATACAGCTTGGGACTCCAAAAATAGTGGCAGAGGGTCCCATGAGACCCTGAAAACATTGTATGATTACATTATAATAAGTAGTCATTGGTTTTTGCACAAAAATACCTACACAACCTAGCATGTGACCGCCTTAATTCATAGCTGTGAGTCCCTCGTACCCTCGAAGTTATTTGAGCTGTATACTGTAGCGTGTGAAATCAATACGTGATTCGTACATCGCTGAATATGATATGCAATAATTTGACCCTTTAAATGGTCAAGCTGAACAAAACTGGCCTCCGCAGTAATCCTGAGGAATCTCCATTTGAGCTCCAAGAGAAGGCTATTATTAGGCTACCTGGCTTCATAACCGAGTCTGTCATTTCAGTGACAGCTTTAAAGTTGCTTTCTATTGGCGTAGAAATAGACATTCAGTCAGCAAAGATGTCAATTTTCTTGGCCAATCATGACCATTAAAGGGTTATGGAATATTACAGCAAACTAGTTTACAAAAATTAAAAAAATAAAACATGTTAGTTAGCGAGAAATATACCGTTGAATAATTTTAACATAATTAAATTTGAAGCCAGCAATGTCTTCCAGTCCAATTATGTTCAAATTATTCAACAGTACATTTTACCGTGTTTGGAAACACGTTAAGTTATTTCTGAAATGTACTTTATCCAGATAAAATTGTGGTATCTGTGTAAAATATGCTCAGACTTAGTACTGTGTCACGTCCAGGTTGCGTAATCAACACTGCGTCGACAGGTGTCCATTATGGTATAATCAGCTTCCTACAGACCGTGACCTAGAGGTGACGAATCCAACGCGAGGGTCATGGTTTTTTCCTCAATCCTACTTAAGCTTGATGTGACCTCCAAAGGTCAAAACTAGTCATGCAGTGGATGAGATTTACCGTCACGCTACTGCAATCCACCAAACAATAATTTCAATGAACAAAAGCTATTTACTTGCTGAATATTTTGAAAACAATTTGACTGAAAGTTGTTGGTGGCTTAGCCACCAACAACTTTCAGTCAAATTGTTTTCAAAATATGTCCTATATCCAGAGATATAACCCTTGGAACATTACCTGTGAAAACTAAGCAGTAAGACAGCCATAGTACATGAATAGAGATTAATATGGAAAATGATTCACAGTTTGCATGTTTAGCCCATGTGTTTTACAACATGACATACAGGATTTGTATCAGGGTTGAGCCTGATACTCAGTATAAACAGATTAAACCACAACTCAGGTGTTTATTATCTGGATGAAATAGAAAGTATAGCGTCACAAAGTGAACGATCGATGTTTAAAACCTATTCACTCGCATAGCAACCATATCTATGTGGGTGGAACATAGATCAAAGAATATAAATTGCTAGATAGAAAACAAGTGATTAGCAGAAATACAATATGTAGTGTTATGTCAAGTACAGAATATATACACTTTGGATAATAATAATAATAATACTGTAGACAATGTGGAGTTAATCTATTAATGGATAAAGTGAGCCAGTCATTCCAGTGATACATTTTCAAAATATCATTCTCTTTGTCTGCAAATGGCTATTCCCCAAAGAACCCTGTAGCAGCTATTTTGGTGAGATGGACCATCAAAGAGTTAACTCCATAATACATGATATTAAGTACAAGGGTAACCATGGCAACCAATCAGTCATACCCCAATATAGATAGATATGTGATTATGCCTAACCTTTGGGAAATACATGGAACATCCGCAAACTGATCCTTTTATACACAAAAAAACCCTCTCTGAACAACAAGGAAGAGATTCAACCTTCATACAGGAATTGATTTAAAATAAAATAAATATATAAATCTTTATCACATTATAATATATTAAAGTTTAAACATTTGATTTAAAATAAAATAAACAAATTTTTTATCCGATCAACTTTTTACTAAAACATTTTTATATAAAATCTGTTCAGCATTTCATTCTGGCCTGTATTAACTAAGAGTCCCTGGCAGGACTGTAATGTTCAGTCATTCAGAAAAAACCCTGAAACTTGATAAAAAGACAATGTTAGATACCTGGGAAGCATCACACAACAGAGACTGGTCGATAACTCATAAATATTTTAATAAGATTCTAAATGTTACATCCCTAAGCATTGAAATACCAGTATCCCAATTTCCATACACTTATACAGGAAAGCTGTTGAGTATTGTGAAACTAATTTGACTGGGAGATGTTGCTGCCATAGGCAGCAACATCTCCCAGTCAAATTAGTTTCAAAATATTGAACAGAATATTCCTTAAAATAGAAACTTTTCCATTTCTGGTCTGTGAATAATAAACGGTTTGGGTAGACATGAAATTTAAATCATCATATTTTCTTTAAGAACACGAGTGTGACGCCTCGAAGTCACGTCAGTCTGCTGTGATTAATGTGCACTTTGTATCTGATTTAACACTGCCTGTCTCATGGGATGCTGCTTCATGGAATACGGTCGCTCCAACGCAGCTTGTAACTTCTTCTGATATTCCATCTCTGATAAGAGTCCTAACAACGAGAGGAAAAACAAACAAAATTCATTAAATATACACAAGCCATGAGTTTCATCAATGTGTAGGAGACGCATAATTAATATATCTCAGAGTTTAGATAATATGATGATATTATCATCAAGATCAAAGCAGATGGCCTATTTCATGACCGGTGCCAGTCTATGTGCACATAGAATCACATGCCTAGTTTGATGAAAATCAGTAGAAAAATGTACAATTGGAGATTGCTGACCCTCACATTCCCGTTTTGTCACTTTGTAGCAAGTTTTTCTGGATTTTTTCGGATCACACACCAGAGTATGGAATCCTAGTGTATGGCCGAACCCTTTCTTGTGTCAAAATTTGAGCACAATTGGACCACTAGTTTCTGATATGCATAGATCCAGAATCTGGGTTCTTTTTATCCAGATCATGTCTAACGTCCGCAAATTCTCATGCACGGCAAGTTCATTCCTTGTGTTAAAATTTGAGCCAAATAGGATTGGTAGTTTTTGAGATACAGGTGCAGATGGACAGACAGATAGACCCAATTACAATACCCTCTTCCCCTTATGGGGCGAGGGTAATAAGTGAATCTTTGTAATACTTAAACTCAAGGGACACAACTCTAATATGATTCTCACCACTCGGATAAATATTACTATCGCAACACCATCTCACAGAACTTATACTTGAGACCATGAATGATAACGAAATGTGCCACAAATTTAGATATCCCATACAATTCAATACAATTCAATATTTGAACACTAACACGTACCGGCAGGAATAATCCAATGGATATTTTGAAACTAATTCGACTGGGAGTTATTGCTGGCTATTGGAGCAACAGGTTTCAGTCGAATTAGTTTCAAAAAATTTAACAGAATGTTTATTAAGTTGTAAATCCATCAAAGACGTGTACAGTTACACTTAACAGATTCTTCATAACAGAACTATAACACGTCAGTAGGATAGTCACATCAGCTAATTAGTGATGTAATTGATTATCATATCAGATACTTGAGTGACAGACCAGATCCCTCCATTAGAAGCAGCCTCTACTACGCTAGCAATGATTTACAAAACACAGATGTTTAGACAGTAGATGCTGATTGAATGAAGAATGACAAAATGGACATTCAGGCATCTCTCCCCTCATCTCTACAAACACTGTTTGGTTGACAGAAATAACGTAACTTGTATTGCCTGCCAAATGTTTTGAGAACAATCTTACTGAACTTTGATTAACTGTCTTAAAAGGAAGAGGCTTGAGTTCTAAATCTGACAGCAATATATATATATATAAGCGGAGAGTCCATGTATTGAGCCATGGGAACTTTAACTGTCTGACAGAGTTTTTGCAGATCACCTATTCCAGGTGGTATACATTATAACTCGTTGAAAACAATTTCAATGAAAGTTGCTGGTGGCTATGCCACCAATAACTTTCAGTCAAATTGTTTTCAAAATATTCAGCAGGTCCAGAGTTATTGCTAAATGAAATTATTGTATGTTGCCTTGCAGCAACGAGACAGTTAAGACTATTTGCCCATTATCAGCATGATGATACACACCTTTCTGATACTCGGCCTCATCACGTTCTCTGTCTGCCTCGTGCAGATCTTGATTGAACATGATCTGCCGGTCAAGGTCATTCTGGTACTCCAAGTTACGCTCTCGCCATTCCACCTTCTGTTCCATTTCCAGTTTTTTATTGTTTTCGATGACCCGCATGATCTCCTCGCGTACCTTCTGGCTCTCAATCTGCTTCAGCTCATTCACCTTTACTAGAAACAGACAGTTATTTATCACATTAATTTGCGCTAGAAATAATCATTAGAAGACAACCAAAATCAGCTTATACAGTCGTCTTGAGACCTCATGAAAAAAATATTTGAAAATTTTCCACTGGAATAACTGGGTTGAAAACAAACAAAGTTATTCCAGTGATAAATTAAGTTAAAGTTCTCATATATTCTTAAAGATACATATCCTGGCTAAATTAATTACAATTTGTTACTTCATGGACACTTTAACTAACTAGAACTGTAGCCTCCATTTTAGATAGATATTTGCTGGCGCCATTATTTCAGACTCTTGTCTCCGCCAGTGCGTAATTGTTCGTATAAACCGATTCTCGTAACGCTAATGCTAGTCATTCTTCTGCTGGCTTCCAAGGTGAGCGCATAGATGCGCATTGCATAGTGCAATACAAGTTGTGTATATTTCATATATTGCAAGTGACAACAAATATATTAATACCAAGTTTACTGAAAACTGTTGTTGCCTATAGCAGCAACAGCTTTCCGTCAAATTGTTGTCAAAATAATCAGCTGATAATACAATTGCCACTAGGCAAAGTTTTGATAAGAATTTGGCTGAAAATTGTCGGTGAAACAACTTTCAATCAAATTGTTCTCAAAATAATCAGCAGGGCAGTCAATGTTGCAAGACCTGATGAAGATATTTCGAGCAACTTTATTGAGTTATTTCTTACTCAGACAGCAACAGTGTTGTCAAATTTTTCTCAGAATAATCAGCAGGCTTTCTTTTTTTGTTAGCTAACAAATGCATACACAATAAGTTAGGCCTATATGATATACGGAATCGAGACTCAATCTCAGATATGCTCGAAAATTCTGTTCATTTCATTGTCAATCAGGAGGTAAGCGTATAAATATCAATCTATGTGTTACACAAGGACAGCTGTTGCTTTGGTTATGTTACATAAACTAGGCTTTCACTGCAGTCTGCATGAGTTCAAAGGTCACGTCACGACGTAGTGTCAATTCGGCTTTCTAAATTCATTGCTGCTTTGCCAAAGTTACACGTTTTCCCCAGACTTACACGTGGTATATAGTAGGCATAACTTACGCTTTTCTGTGAATACGGATCTACGACCGTTTTTAAAATTTCCTTTAATTAAAATGTACGCACACACAAATATACTTACATCGGTCGGCGAGTTGACCTTTCCTGACTCTGAGTACTTCATGTAGTAACGTCTTCCTGGCTTCACGCTCTAGCTGCCATTGGTGCAGCCTCTTCTGCCACATGTTCTCCACTTCCTGGTGAATGAGCTGTTCTAAGGCGTGTTCCTTTATACGTTCCTGTTCGATCATCTGGTGCAGGTATTGACGATAACGACAATCCTCCTCGCGCAACTCTTTCTGTTTAAAATACATATCAATTTGAAGTTAATCCTTTAACCCTAAAAATTTTTCAAGAAAATTTTAATTTTCTCATAGAAAATGTCCATTTGCAGACTAAGAGTATTTTTAAAAATTTATCACTGGAATGACTGGCTCGCTTATCGATCAAGTCCATTAGTAGTTTTATGACACAATTTAAACAAGATTTACTGGTTACTTCATCAACTAGTTGAGCTAATCTGTGGTGTCTTGACCCATTAGTGGTCAAAGCGGCCAAAACTGGCCTCTACATTCGTATTGTGAATTGTCGATTTGCTTAGAAGCTTAGACATCAACAACCTTGAGTCAATTTGTTTTCAAAATATTCAGCAGGTCCAGATTTAAAAACCCCACGGAAAATCAAAACTTCTGCAGACTACAACAAAGCAAACTTTGCTCTACACCACCTAGAAAGCATATCTATATGAGAAGGATAACTACATGAGGTGCCTCAGGCGTGAGTGCCTGCATATCAGTCAGATTTATGGCAAAATTGTCTAAGGGTGTGGGACTTACATGTAGATATCATAAAAAAACTGCATAGAAAAGCCCTACACACTTACACTTTTGCTATGAATCTGACACACACACGCACGCACACACACACGCACACACACACACACACACACACACATACAGACGATAGTTGAATCATAAAGTCATTAAATTCAAATATTCACCCCTATAATGGTTAAACTGAAGAAAGGCGCCTCTGCCGTGATTGTGATGAATTTTTACAATGCAGGCCATGCAGAAGAGCATTTCTTGAAAACTTAGCCCTGGAATGCTGCCACAATAAGCAACCGATTTTAAACTTTTATTTTCTTTTGGCCGAGCAAATGGACATTCCAAAAGCAAATCTTTAAATTTTCTTGACCAATGGCCAAATTTGGCCAAGAGAATGCAAAAATTTGGTAATTGAATATCCAATTGTTGGCCAAGAAGACTATTTTTGGAAATTTATAACTGTAATGACCGGCATGCTTATCGAGCCAGGCATCCCAGTGATAAATTTTCTAAAATATTCTTCTCATGGCCTGTAAATGGACATTCTGCAAGACCACTGCAGAGGCCAGTTTTGGCCGGCTTGACCAGTAACGGGTTAAGCAATAAAGAGTTAAAACAATAATCTGTATACATTATAAGATTAAATGAGCAGATTTGAAATAGCAGACCAAGGGAGGCAACTATAAATTTCAATTCCTAGATTTGTAATCTCCCTTTATCCTGTGATCCGTCGCTTGCATTTTAATCTTACTTTAAGGGAGATAACTCACATACAGTATCATCAATTATTTTAGTCAAATAATGAGATGCCTTCTGTTTAACCCTTTCCACTCTGATGTCAATATTCTATCTTTTGTCGTGTCAATAGCAAAGAAACTGGTGTACATTTTTCAACAATTTTGGTGGACGATGTTGCTGTTTACGACAGCACCATCTTCCACCAAATTTGTTGAAAAATGTACACCATTTCATCTTTTAATCTAATTTGAAAATTAAAAATTTTGACATCAGAGTGGTAAGGGTTAAATCTCCTTTGTGTTTTATATAAATATGACTGTGGTGAGAGAGAAGCGAACATATCTTACAATAAGTCCCTAGCTCCACAACACTGTGATTCATGCTCAAAGCTTACCTTGCGTTGTATTTGTTCCATGGCTTCATTGCGTGAATCCTCGAGGAGCTTCTGCAGTATTTTCATTTCAAATGCCAGTTGTTCCTGCTCTTCCTTCGCTTTCTTCCTCATCTTCAGTTTGAGCGACAGATCCAGCGTGTCACGGGTCTCCTCCTGCAGCCTATGTTTCTCCTCAGCAGCACGCTGTTCCTCAACCATGCGGAGTCGCGCTTGCTCTTGCTGCAAAATATATATAGATACATACAGTTGAGGTGGGTGGGTAACTCATCGCACAGCTAAATATGCAGTAAACACATAATGGTTAGGTCATGGCCAGCCAAAAATGGCTTCTTTGTCTTGAGGAATTTCTATTTGCATGCCCAGAGTAAGCTATCTTTGAATTATTACCTATGGAATGACTAAATTGCAGCTTCTTAACACCGATATGATTGGTTCATAATATTTTTGAAACCATACATCACTAGAAAGCTAAGCCAATTTTCTATACATTTCTGTATTAGTTTTTATAGTTTTATAAAATTTAACACAGTTGATTGGAATTTTAAAACATCCCCTATTGTCCACTTGATTTAATGAATCTAAGTCGAATGGTGTATTTTATATACGCAAATAACTCAGTAAAAACGTTACAAAAATATACAAGATAATGCATTAATGTTTTGTCAATTGAATGCGCTTTCCAATGATACATGATTTAAATAATATAATGATTTTAGTTTATCATAGGAACGGTTTAGATTGCGGTGTATTTTTGTGCAAAAGTAACTCAACGCGGGTCAGCGGCTTGTTGGCGGCGGTACCAGCCAGCAGTTTTGCTCTGAGCATTGATTATGGGGAATCCCGGTGTAATGATGTGAATGTGGGAAAGGTGTATTCTCCTGCCAGGTCTTGATGATTAAAGGGTGACTATTACAGTTTTCTACATGTCCTGCTTAACCCTTTAATGGCCAAGCGGGCCACAAACTGCCTCTGCAGCGGTCTTGAGGAATGTCCATTTGCAGGTCAAGGTAAGACTATTTTTGATAATTTACCACTGGAATGACTGGCTCAATAATTGAGCCAGTTATTTCAGTAGTAAATGATCAAAAATAGTCTTATCTTGACCTGCAAAGGGACATTCGAACACAATTTAATTTCCTTGAAAAATCTTGACCATTAAAGGGTTAAAGGAGGAATCCATTCTATCTATGTCCCACCCATATCTAGATATGTCCCACCCATATCTAGATATGTCCCACCCATATCTAGATATGTCCCACCCATATCTAGATAAGTTCCACCCATATCTAGATAAGTCCCACCCATATCTAGATAAGTTCCACCCATATCTAGATAAGTTCCACCCATATCTAGATACGTCCCACCCATATCTAGATATGTCCCACCCATATCTAGATAAGTCCCACCCATATCTAGATAAGTCCCACCCATATCTAGATACGTTCCACCCATATCTAGATAAGTCCCACCCATATCTAGATAAGTCCCACCCATATCTAGATAAGTCCCACCCATATCTAGATAAGTCCCACCCATATCTAGATAAGTCCCACCCATATCTAGATAAGTCCCACCCATATCTAGATAAGTTCCACCATATCTAGATAAGTCCCACCCATATCTAGATAAGTCCCACCCATACCTAGATACGTCCCACCCATATCTAGATAAGTCCCACCCATATCTAGATATGTTCCACCCATATCTAGATATGTTCGACCCATATCTAGATAAGTTCCACCCATATCTAGATAAGTTCCACCCATATCTAGATTAGATCCACCCATATCTAGATAAGTCCCACCCATATCTAGATAAGTCCAACCCATATCTAGATAAGTCCCACCCACTTTATATATATGCTACAAGCAATTAAAACACCTGAAACACTGACATACTATTCAAATTTCCTGGAAGCTATACGTCATAATGATTATGACGTCAGCTAACTAGTGACGTAATTTATTATGATGTCAGACACTTGAGCGACAGATTGGATAGCTATTCACTCGGTCCGTCAAAACTTTGACAAGCAAAGACGGACAAAGACAGCAAATCCTGTACATGTAAGATTATGGCATCAGGTGGACACTTATCTAAAAGCATGTTTGATTGACATATATAGCAGATTAGGAATTAAAATATTATCCCGAGACTAATCGAGGATTTAATCAGATACACAGTAATGAATGTCCTTCCCAGTGATAACGGTTTAGTTTTTTAACCATGTAGCCACCTGGGCCCTAAAAGCAAAATGTAAGGGGTCCAGGAGATTTTTCAAGGACCAATTCTTATAATTATGGTGCATCGTCACACAAGATCCCACATTTAGAAACACATGATATAATAAATATATATATATATATATATATATATATATATATATATATATATATATATATATATATATATATATCAATTTCACGGCAAATACAGAGAATCTGCTGAATATGCTTAAATTAATGTGACTGAAATGGATTCTAGTCACATTAATTTCAAATTATTCAAAAGAATATGCTATGCACATCATAAAAAATGTACGTTTTAAGGATTGAAAGGGTTAATGAAACTGACTTGACTTTACCTGCAATAGTCTGCAGATATATAAAATGATTTTCTGTTCACAATCTTAAAATATGAATGGAGAAATTTTCATCACTGGTGACTATGTGCTCGCAAACATGAGTGTACATTGAGTAGCTGCTACCCACCAACAGGAGTGTACATTTAGTCACTACCCACCAACATGAGTGTACATTTAGTCACTACCCACCAACCTGAGTGTACATTTAGTCACTACCCACCAACAGGAGTGTAGATTTAGTCACTACCCACCAACATAAGTGTACATTTACTAGCTACCCACCAACATTAGTGTACATTTAGTCGCTACCCACCAATAGAAGAGCTTCTTCCTGCTTCAAACTCTGTCTCTCCGACTTCTTTTGTTCAAGAGCCGCCATTTGGAGACGAAGTGTTTCCAGGACGCCACGATTTCGCTCGTGCTTCTCCCTGGCTTTCCGTTCCTCAGCAGCAGATTTCTGATCAATGTCCTGTTGCCACAGAGCTGCGTACATGTGCTCTTCTAGCTCCTGTTGTTTTTCACTGACATCTTTTATACGTAGTTGTTCCATGCGCTCCAGACACACTTCATCTTGTTGACGTTTACTCATGGTGGAACGGAGCTCTTCGCACTGACTCCTGGAAACAGCAGAACAAATGCAACAACTATAGGTGGTGCCTAGTTATTTACAGAATGCTAGCTATGATGGCACTGCATGCTGCATCTTGAGCAGTAAAATATGTCAAAGTGGGTAACAAGATATGGGAGAATAGAGTACCTAGGTTCTGCCCTGGAAGATCAGAGTCGTGACAATTCTTAACTAAGATATGTAGCCAGATTTGCAGACCTTTTCCAAATCGACAATGCAAAACATTAGATTTTCCATATGGCTGGAAAATGCATCCAAAATTACCAAAACCTTTTCAACATGTAACATACAAACCTGTGTAGCTGAATACAGTGGAAATGATTCTTACAGTCTTACTATCTGCATGGGATTGTTAAGTGATGACAAACTTCCAGGGCCCACCTGTGTTTGTTAATCATTTAATACTTGAAATTTCAGTGTACAAGAAAGTTGTTGAATATTTTCAAACTAATTTCATTGGAACATATTGCTGTTTCCAGTCAAATTAGTTTCAAAATATGCAACAAATTATTCTTTACATCATAGAGAATCTGCCCTTTTTGGTCTGATAGAGTTATGGGTTAAGCAATTGTTAAATAAAAAACAATGATGTACGGGAACAACAAATGATGACAGAATAAACATGCAATGATGATGCAATAAACACACAATTATCACACAATAAATACAAAATACTACACTACCACGTCTGTTACCTATGCATGATATCAGACTTTACAAGCATATTGCCACATTTCCCAGACATTACTGTTCACCTGAATTGTTGATCGTATTTGTCCTGCACAAACAGAAGCCGCTCTGTTTCACGCTTCTCTTTAAGCTGTTTAGCACGATCTCTCATCTTTGCTTGACGCTCAAGAGTTGTCTCCTCTTTCTCTTCCATCTCTCTCAGATAGTTCTCTTCTTCATTATGCAGCATGTCACGCAGTCTAGAAAAATGAAGACATTTATGAGAACCGTATGATTATCATGAACCGTGATGGAAGGTCATACCTTAAACCTAGAACTGATAAATCTGTATCTCCCTACTTTTTCTATTGTTGGGAATTGGTACTATTTTTGTGATCGTAGATTGGTTTTATACACTAACCGATGATTGGGTTTATATACTAACCGATGATCAGTTAATGATTGATCATAACAGGTTCTAATTTTTTACTCATTTTGATTGCAGTAATTATAGCGTGTTCAAGGATAATTGTACCCCTTTCAAACCAAGTCGCAGGTATGACAGATTCTTAATAATTTAAGAAATAATCTGTTGAATATTTTGAAACTAATTTGACTGGAAGCTGTTGCTGCCTTAGGCAGCAACAGTTTCCAGTCAAATAAGTTTCAAAATATTCAACATGTTATTGGTATGGTTGCTTTGAAATTAACATACTATTTCAGTGCTGGAAGAATTAATGTCTTAGACTAAGGAGTCATACTATATATTTGTAACAATTAAATTTAAATTATTTTCCAAAAGTATTCGTTTTCTAGCTTGAACAGTTAAAATATATTAATAAAGTCAATTTATAAACAACCAAAATCGATTTCTGAAATCATGATCGATAGGTTGGTTGAACAAGTAAACCAATCAATCATCGATCAAATCAATTAATCGGAACACCACAAATTTTTTCAATATCATTTCCAGAGCTAAAACATTTCCAAAGGCATGGCAATAGAGGGATTCCATCTGTCAACCAAGTATACAACGTCATGCTCAATGCAGGAATCTAGTTTATCAATCAATAATATGATGTCATAATCAACTATGTGACATGTAGGAACATGTCATAATGAATGACGTCATGAATGATGTCATGAATGACTTAGATACATGCAAGTTCATCACGAATGCTTAATTGATGGCGGACTACACATTGTTGTATGAATTCTATGTCTTTATTTAATTTAATAAACATGCTGTTGAATATTTTGAAACTAATTTGACTGGGCACTCGTGTTGCCATAGGCAGCACCAGCACCAAGTTGAATTAGTTTCAATATATTCAACAGCTTACCTGTATAGTTTTCTGGAAATTGTTAGATAGTCAGGGAGTTCATGGATCGATCAATCCCAACACGAATGAAGTGTGTGTGCAGGTTAGTTAAAGATGGGCATGGAATAGTGAAAACTAGCATCCTCCATTACGTCACATGTAGGCTGATGTCACAATACATATTATTAAGTGACATTCCTAACTCCTTCATGAACGTTGAAAAAGTCTGACACGGTTGTAATGAACATTCGTTGGTTCAGAAAACTGCAAACCAAGGGAGGACGAACCAAGGTTCGGTTTGCTCGCATGGGATTCGTATGGTTCGTGAACCACACATAAGCCAACCCTTTCACCGATGAAGTCCCATATCTAATTTTAGGAAAACCATACAGGAGAATTGTTGAATATTTTGAAACTAATTTGACTAGAAGCTGTTGCCTATGATATGGCAGCAACAGCTTAAAGTCAAATTAATTCCAAAATATTCAACAGAGTAAGTTTTATATCATAAAGAATTTACTTTTTTATAGGTATTTGGCGGTGAAAGAGCTAATAGACAAGCACTCTCTGAATGGTGATTTACGAATATGACCATAAATGAAACTTAACTGGCTAATCTTATATTATTTTCTAACATTTGTTGTCAGAATTATTATTTGCGTTTGTCTACCATTTAGCCGGTAGCGTCACCTGCCTTTAAAGGTTATTTTCTGCTACATGTAGGAGTAATTTCTCGCATACAATAGCATATTAAAAAGGTTCGTGAACCAGTTCATGGTTCAGACATCTGTATCATGAAGTGATTCGGTTTGTGAAAATCCTAAAATCAAATCAAGTCAAATTATTTTTAAAATATTCAACAGACAACAGCTTACGTGTATAATTACTTTGAAATTGGGATTCTGGGAATTAATATTTCAAAGTACATAAATTGATTTCAACAGGCGCAAAAAAGTGGGCGGAGCTTAGCTAGAAATGCATATTGCTTTTGGCTCAGCATCCATATCAAAATAGTATGATTTTATAGATTCTCAAAATAAGTAACCGTGACCGACAATCTTTCAACGATTATCGTACTTAGGACATTGTTCCTTCAGTACTATCTATCTACTAAATAATCCAGGATCTCATCCTACAGGATATGAAGAAGTGAGACTCGTAAAGGATCGGCAAATGGAACTATCCACTGTTTACTGTGATTACTTATGCTGGCCAAACCCGGCCTCTGCAGTGGTCTTGAGGAATGTCCATTTACAGGCCAAGAGAAGACTATTTTTGAAAATGTACCACTGGATGTCACTGCAAATGAACATATACTGTGCAAAATTTTAATTTTTTTTACAAATCTTGACCATTAAAGATACATAGTCACAGCAGAATACTTGGGAAAAAAAGGTCACTATTCGGCCTACGTGTAATGAAACGAAATAAACCATATACCGGTAATGATTTCATTACGTATAAATTAATATAATTTTTAAAGTTATGAAATTGAATTAGAAACATGAGTACCTAATTCAAGATCGCAATTAAAACATTTATAATAATTTATACTGAGTGAAATCATCATATGTTAAGATTTAGTTCGCTTCATTACATTGAGGTTGAAGGAAATTTCAATTTCCCTTTCTCCGAGATTGCAGGAAATGTCAATTTCCCTTTCTCCGAGATCTAACAATACTCACCATTCTGTTACTTCTGATATACAGCTGGCCTTGACAGCGGCTCTAGGATTATAGACTTAGAAAGCTTCACCGACTCCTGGGAACCGGGTACTCGGCTCCCAACTGCCGAGTACCCTTTACCATAGAGCTCATATTGTTTGCATAGCCACCAAACAAGAGAAAACTATGGCTTGCCTCCGTGGGGCTGGGAGGCTGGGTCCGTAACAGAATGGTGAGTATTGTTAGATCTCGGAGAAAGGGAAATTGACATTTCCTGCATTCTCCTTCGATCAATACTCACCATTCTGTTACTTCTGATATACACCAGATTTGATCAGTAACCTGGTGGGAAGGGCCAAGCCATAAATGCTAATTTTGCCCCTTGGAGAAAGATTTTAGACTTCAAACTTGACTAACGGAGACCTAAAAGGACCGTCAAGTTCACGGAACCGAATCACATTCGCATCACAGCCCCCCCCCCCTTTTTTTCTCCTAAGAAAAGGGAGAGAACTAACGAACATGTATCTCGCCTGAAAACACCAATATGCCAAGAGGGTTAACTACTCCCTGCATATTCCATGTATTAGCCTGGGAATGAGCATGAATATATAAGATGAATGAACATGATACATATACATGATACAAAAAACTCTCACTTATTGAATTACCTTATGATAATTGGACTTCAGACGTACCGCCTCCAACCATTCACCGGTTCGGCCATCAGTGACACAATCTGGTTGACATCCTCTCGCCTGACCATGCCTGCTTTAGGTTCTTTTCTTACCAAAGTGAAAAAAGGGGAAAAGCAGTGTGGTCACTAACTATCGTTTCAAAACAGCTAAAGCGAGTGGATTGGCTGAGTCTGACACATCCCTCATATAGTAATCCGTAAATGAGGACTCACAGTGCCATTGTGCAATGGCCATGATGTCCTCTAACGGAACACCATTGTAAAGGGCGGTCGAGGCGGCTATTCCTCTGACATTGTGTGCCCTTACGCCCTGCACCTGGTGCCCAGTCGCCATCTCGTGAGTAGTCTGAATGCATTCGACCACCCAACGAGAGATAGTATCCATGGATGCGGCGCCATAAGGCTTTTTATGGCAGATCCACAGATGTCTATCGTTCGACCGTAACGAGTCAGTCCATTTCTTGTAGTTAGTCAAAGCACGGACCGGGCACCAGACACTGGCATCACGATCAAACCTAGTTAACTTCGGTATAATGATCGGTTTGCCGGGATATCTCAAAGATTGGTTCTTTGACATAAACTCTGCTCTTGGCAGAAGACGCAGACCTTCTCCAGAAACAATAAATCGGTTCCTCTCTGCCGAAAGCGCATGGATCTCACTGCGCCTTCTAGCTGAGGAAGCTGCCAATAGAAAGACCGCCTTTAGAGTCAAATGCTTTAGACTAGCCGAACGCAACGGTTCGAAAGGGTGCTTGGCCAGTACATTAAGCACTAAAGATAGACTCCAGGCTGGAATGACGACCGGTTGTCTCGGGCGGAGATTGCTCATTCCCTTCAACATCACATTTAACTGGGCCACCTCTGGACTATCCCTGTTGGCTAGACAAGGGATAACTGATGCCAAAGCTGACTTGTATCCAGCAACTGTGACAGGAGCTAGTCCTGAAAAGAGCAGCTCACAGAGAAAGTCTGCTATTTGCTGAATAGTGGATTGAAAGGTATCAATACCCTTTTCTTCACACCAGTCTGCAAATCTGTTAACCTTGTTGTTATATGACTTGAAGGTTGACCTCCTTCTCGCAGCCGCGATGAAATCAGCAGCCTGTCGAGAAAAGCCTTCCGACGTGGAACGTTGTTTGACAACATCCACGCAGTCAATTTGAACATTTCGGGACGCTCGTGTAGGAAGCGTCCCTTGGCCTGGGAGATTATGTTCGGAATCTCGGGCAACTGCACAGGATTTTCCACCAGCAGATCTAGAAGATCCGTGAACCACGGCCTGCTCGGCCAATATGGCGCTATTAGCAGGACCAGACACGGTTCCTCCCCGACCTTCACCAATACCTTCGGTAGAAGAATGGTGGGTGGGTACGCGTAAGCGAGCATCCCTCTCCAGCTTATCGCCAGAGCGTCTGTATCGACGGCATTTGGATCTGGAATCGGCGAGACATGTCATGATTTGAGCACTTTCCTTTGTGGCGAACAAGTCCACGTTGGGTTTGTCCCAATGCTCGAAGATCCGTCGCAGAACCGGAGGGTAGAGGGACCATTCTGTTGGCAAGATTCTCTGTCTGCGAGACAAAGCATCTGCCAGAATGTTCAATCGGCCAGGAATATGAGCTGCTTTCAAAACAACCGAGTAATTCCTGCACCATTGAATCAAGGGCCACACCCTGATGCACAGAGTGGGCGACCTGGTCCCGCCTTGGCGATTTATATATGATACTACTGTCGAATTGTCCGACCGTATCAATATCACCTTGCCCCTGATCATCGGAAGGAACTCTTCCAACGCCAGTTCCACTGCCATCATTTCCAACAGATTGATATGCAGCTGACTCTCCGGGAGAGTCCATGTGCCCGAGACCTGGTGTTCTCCCAGGCAGGCACCCCACCCTTCCAGCGATGCATCCGTGTAGACGGACAGCTGGGGGTGGGGTAGGTGCAGCGAAACCCCTAATAGGAGATTCTGACGCTGTTTCCACCATAGAAGATGCGATATTATCGGCTCCAAAACTGGCACCAGTTTTGACAGGGGTTCTGTTCTCTGTTTCCACAGAGACATCAGATACAACTGGATAGGCCTTCGCATTAGAGCAGCGTACGGGATAACATGCTCCATGGAGACCATCATGCCCAGCATCTGAAGGAACCGCCTCGCCTGAATGTGGTTTCCCACTCGAAAACTCCCGAGGATGGCTAACAGAGACACCACTCTGGGCTCTGACGGGTAAACCCTGCCCTCCTCGAGGTCGAATCGCATCCCCAAATAAACGAAATGTTGAGTGGGCGTCAACTCGGATTTCTCCTTGTTGACTATCCAGCCTAGATCTGAAAGTAACTTCAGAGTCAGAGCAGTATCCACGTTCAACCTGGCTGGTGAGTCTGCCTTGAGCAGCCAGTCGTCTATGTAGGTGTGTAGCGCCACGTTCTCTTTTCTGAGAAACGCTGTCACCGCAAGGACCACTCTTGTGAAAACCCTCGGAGCTGTCGACAGGTCAAACGGGAGAACTGTAAACTCCCATACTTGATTCTGAAACGCAAATCTCAGAAACCTGTGCCAACTCCGATTCATAGGAATGTGGAAATATGCATCTTTCAGATCGATCGATACACACCACATTCCTTTCCTCAATCCCGCCATTACCGACCTCGGCGTTTCCATCTGGAACCGAGGCGTATGGATAAACCAATTTAATGGCCTGAGATTGAGTATGGGTCTCCATCCCCCTGTGCTCTTGGGGACAAGGAACATGTTTCAGAAGCCTGGAGTGTTTCGGTTTGCTGGTTTTATTGCTCCCTTCAGAAGCAAACCCGGCACTTCCTTTTGAACGGCTTCTAACTTGTCTGGCTCCCTTGGTACGGGTGTCCAGACAGGTGCCAAAGACAGATTTTGTGGTGGAAAGTCCCACCACTCCGGCATGTAACCCTGGGATAACAATCCCAGGACCAGACTGTCTGACGTCACACCTCGCCAGGCCTCGACGAAACGCATGAGCCTTCCACCCACCATAGACGCCTCGACGTCTAACGGGGTTGTCCGGCTCGGAGTCCACCCCCCCCCCCCCCCTTTCTTAACGAGAGAGTGAGAACCATTTCGTTCTAGGCACGACGGGTATAACTGGCACCGCTGTTCCTGTCGCACAGGCGCGGTCCAGGCGGATATGAAGGGAGCTTTCGTACCCTCAGGTACGCTTCGGCCCCTTCTGTCCGCCCTTTGAGGCCTTACCCTTACCCTTCCCCTTCCCGCCCCTAGGGCGGTCAGGAGCAACATTGGGGAGGGTAGGGGCCTCTACAACCTTCCTGGGCTTCTTCGCCGCCGGCGGCTCCGAAAACCCAGCTGAAGCAGAAGTCGCAACAGGCCTGGCTTTCGCCTTGCCCTTATGCTTCTTCTGCTTCTTTGAAGGCTGTCCCGTTAGCGGTTTCCCCACAGCCCCTAGTGCGTGCGCTTGCCGCACTAGCTCTAGCTGTAGGTTTACCGCTAACCGATTCTGCGCGATACTGGCGGTGTCCTCTAAGATGGCCCGCGCTTGGCCACCGAAGATGCTAGGCCCTGTCAGGGGCGTCCCAAGAAGACGCTCCCTGACTGTCGTAGCCGGACGCATATGGTCAATGACCATTTGCCTCCTGGACTTCGTCACTCGGTCTTGCACCCTTGCCAATGCGTCCATCGACAGCACCAAGCCGTCATTAACACATGAAAGCGCCACAGGTGGCACAGGGTGGCCTGCCCCCGCTTCAGCCCACACCGACTGAAGGAGACGATAAGAATGATTGACAGCGCTCATCGCTGCCCTCACACCCTCATCGCATAGGGACAGGACTTCTTCCTGGTGTACTTGAGATTTATCCACTAGTGCCGGACCGGGGCCACCCCGACCCGGCACTCTGGACTCCCAGTACCCATCGGTCATCCTCCGTGACCGACGGGAGTACACCATACCTGTCGTATTCCCCCCACGGAATACGACATCTTGCCCGCACCCCCTGGAGGCCACAGGGAGCTGACCCTTGGTCAGTAGTTGTTTGCTATAAATAGCATCCAACAAATCTATGAACCGTGGATCAATGACTGGATCCGGGCCGCGGGCAAAATCCCCGTCCTAATCGACGCAACCGACGGACGGGGCGCATCTTCATCGGCCATGGCCGAAACCACAGACGGGTCAACTCTGGCTAGCCACGCCAGAGCATCAGACCAATCTACCTCCGACGAAGACACCCCCGCAAACACGTCACCCGTTGACGTGCTCACGGGTCTGCCAGCCACGGCCTCCCAGCAAGGATCCACGGCTGACACGCCAGGCACTCCGCTACCACACGGTTCCGCCGCCACCCCATGAAACACACCGGTCCATGGGGTAGGTCCGCACGGAAAACCGTACGGACCCGTAACAGTCACGGAACCGTAGCCGGACACGGGCACCAACAGCACCCCACGTCCGGCTGCCGGACCAGGCGAGATAGGTGAGTACCACGCCTGGCCAGGCACACCCGTTCCCGTGACGGCTGGTGACAAACCAAGCCGCCCGGAACCGGTGCACGGTAACGGATTGGCCTCAGCCGCAGGCGGAGCCGCTGACCTGGCTTGCGCCAAACCAGACAAATGGAGGCTGGTTCCGTCCAGGACGGAATCAACCTCCATATTCTCCACCTGCGGCTTCACGGGCCGCAGCAACCTCTCCTCCTCGGCCTCCTCGTCTTCAGACTCTGAAGAGCCGTCACTAGACGAGTCAACCATGGAGCCGTCCTGGCGGACAGCTCCCACACCTGACGGACCGGCCACTGCTACTGGACCACCCGGAGGTGGCCGCAGAGACAGAACCCGTCTGGCCGAAGCCAGACGGGACTGCCAGGGGGCCGTACGAGACGGCCCCCTCGGTAACCAGTCCAGAATCCTGTCCGAGGACAGGATCCGTACCAGGCATGGGGAGAAACTGCCCCCCAACCTTTGGTAGCAGGGACGACACCAGCGTGGGCAGAACGCTATGCAGAAAACCCTGCATAGCCGGACCAAACCACGCCGGCGGTGCCATCTCCGCCACCTCCAGCTGGGGACGTGGAGCAGCCCCACCGGCCGAACCGGGCGCTCCACGATTTCGTCTCGGACCGCCTGACCCCGCGTCAGACCCAGCCAAGTCCTTCTGGGCAAGGAACTTAACCATCATCTCGACGGACCACACTGCACAAACATTACACCTATGATCTATATTACACAGGGAACACCTAAAACAAGCATGGTCCTTGAACACTACACGGACAAACTTATGGCATTCGTCACATGATGGCGGGGCTGGCTTGGCCTATAAAATAAGCACAAACCTACAATAAACAAGCGGAGCGAGACCCGGATGGAAGGCAGACAATTAATTTTCAAATAATTTTGACTCATAAATTAACCGTAACCTCCCCGCACCCCACCCCGCCACGTTACAACAACGATCGCATTGATTATGACGACAAGAATGCGGCGGGCATCAAACACACCCATAATAGATCCTCCAGGATGTGTAACGGCTCCAGGAATCATATCGCATAGCATTCGGGGTATATTTACTAATCAATATAAATTATACTCCTAACGAAAGCAGCACGATATGTGAAGAAAACAACAAAATGTATAACAAACTGCTGTATCACACGGTAAAACCGCAGACCACGCATCTACTCAAGAATTTTGAAACCACCGATCATTGCAAACCGATCGTGATCGCACGTAAACTTGATCATTCTAAAGTTTCCGGTACCATTTTTAGTACGCAGCACCCAGAACAAGATGCGCGAATCAATGAAAAATTTTTCTTCACATAAACATCCGAGCGACCGGGTGTGACGTCACCCGCTCGGATCCTACGGAGAACGACGTCAGCCGATATTCGTGTTAGAAATACCGTAGCAAACACCTATTTTCATTTCTGCTGATCGCCTGCTGGGGTTTAAAGAAGGCGATCGTCTGGCATATATCATTGTTAGCACACATCCCAGATTCTATGGGGTCAGAAATTGGAACATGCGACACAATGAAATTTAGAGACCTAAGTCTTTTAACTATGGATAATAAAGAACGATACAACCTGGTTATCTTCGGCGGTATTCTCCATAGTCCTTAGTTATCCTTTCACGAACACACAAACTATCACAGATTAAAGACTTAGATCTTTTGTTTCACAAAACAACCACTAAAATCCTTAATGCAGAAAGCATGTATTGCTCTTGTTGCTATGCAAACAAGAATGAGCTCTATGGTAAACGGGTACTCGGCAGTTGGGAGCCGAGTACCCGGTTCCCAGGAGTCGGTAAAGCTTTCTAAGTCTATAATCCTAGAGCCGCTGTCAAGGCCAGCTGTATATCAGAAGTAACAGAACGGTGAGTATTGATCGAAGGAGAACTAACAATACTCACCATTCTGTTACTTCTGATATACAGCTGGCCCTGACAGCTGGCTCTAGGACTATAGACTTAGAAAGCTTTACCGACTCCTTGGAACCGGGTACTCGGCTCCCAACTGCCGAGTACCCGTCTACCATAGAGCTCATATTGTTTGCATAGCCACCAAACAAGAGAAATCCATGGCTTGCCTCCATGGGGCTGGGAGGCTGGGTCCGTAACAGAATGATGAGTATTGTTAGATCTCAGAGAAAGGGAAATTGAAATTTCCTTCATTCTCCTTCGATCAATACTCCCCATTCTGTTACTTCTGATATACACCAGATTTGGTCAGTAACCTGGTGGGAAGGGGCAAGCCATAAATGCTACTTTTGCCCCTTGGAGAAAGAGTTAGACTTAAACTTGACTAACGGAGACCTAAAAAGGACCGTCAAGTTAACGGAACCGAATCACATTCAAATCAGTCCCCTCCCACCCTTTTTCTCCTAAGAAACGGGAGAGAATTCACGAACATGCATCTCGCCTGAAAACACAAATATGCCAAGAGGGTTAACTGCTCTTTGCATATATTAGCCTGGGAATGAGCATGAATATATAAGATGAATGATCATGATACATAGACATAATACAAAACACTCTCAATCCTGAATTACCTCATGATATTTGGATTTCAGACCTGGAGCCTCCAACCATTCACTTGTCCGGCCATTAGTGACACAATCTGGTTGATATCCTCTCGCTCGACCATGTCTGCTTCTTAATTCTTTCTTACAAATGCCAAAAAAGGAAGAAGAGCAGTGTGGTCATATAGCTATCGTCTCAAAACAGCTAAAGCGAGTGGAATGGCGTGAAAGAGGACTCACAGTGCCATTGTGCAACAGCCATGATGTCCTTAAACGGAACACCATTGTAAAAGGGTGGAAGAGGCGGCGATTCCTCTAACATCGTGCCCTTGCGCATTGCACTTGGTGCCCAGTCGTAATCTCATGGGTAGTCTGAATGCATTCGACTACCCAACGAGAGATAGAATCCACGGATGCGGCGCCATATGGCTCCTTATGGCAGATCCACAGATGTCTATCATTCGACCGTAACGAGTCTGTCCGTTTTGTACTTAGTCAAAGCACGGACTGGGCACCAGATACTGGCATCACGATCAAACCTACTTAGTTTCGGTATAACGATCGGATTGAATCTTTGACATAAACTCTGCTCTTGGCAGTAGACGCAGACCCTCTCTGGAGACAATAAATCGGTCCCTCTCTGCTGAAAGTGCATGGATCACACTGCGCCTTCTAGCTGAGGAAGCTGCCAATAGAAAGACCGCTTTTAGAGTCAAATGCTTTAGACTAGCCGAACGCAACGGTTCGAAAGGGTGCTTGGCCAGTACATTAAGCACTAAAGATAGACTCCAGGCTGGAATGACTACCGGTTGTCTCGGTCGGAGATTGCTCATTCCCTTCACCATCACACTCAACTGGGCCACCTCTGGACTATCCCTGTTGGCTAGACAAGGGATAACTGATGCCAAAGCTGACTTGTATCCAGCAATTGTGACGGCAGCTAGTCCTGAAAAGAACAGCTCACAGAGAAAGTCTGCTATTTGCTGAATAGTGGAATGAAAGGTAACAATACCCTTTTTCTCACACCAGTCTGCAAATCCGTTAACCTTGTTGTTATATGACTTGAAGGTTGACCTCCCTCTCGCAGCTGCGATGAAATCTGCAGCATGTCGAGAAAAGCCCTCCGACGTGGAACATTGTTTGACAACAACCATGCAGTCAATAACATTTCGGGACGCTCGTGTAGGAAGCGTCCCTTGGCCTGGGAGATTATGTTCGGAATCTCGGGTAACTGCACTGAATTTTCCACCAGCAGATCTAGAAGATCCGTGAACCACGCCCTGCTGGGCCAAATGGCGCTATAGCAGGACCAGGCACAGTTCCTCCCTGATCTTCACCAATATCTTCGGTAGAAGAATGGTGGGTGGGTACGCGTAAGCGTGCATCCCTCTCCAGCTTAACGCCAGAGCGTCTGTATCGACGGCATTAGGATCTGTATCGGCGAGACATAAGTCATGATTTGAGCATTTTCCCTTGTGGCGAACAAGTCCATGTTGGGTTTGCCCCAATGCTCGAAGATCCTGTGAAGAACTGGAGGGTTGAGAGACCATTCTGTTGGCAGAATTCTCTGTCTGCGAGACAAAGCATCCGCCAGAATGTTCAATCGCCCAGGAATGAGCTGGTTTAAAAACAACCGAGTAATTCTTGCACCATTGAATCAAGTGCCACACTTAGATACATAGTGTGGGTGACTTGGTCTCGCCTTGGCGATTTCTGTATGATACTACTGTCGAGTTGTCCGACCGTATCAATATCGCCTTGCCCCTGACTTTTGGAAGAAACCCTTTCCAATGCCAGTTCCACTGCCATCATATCCAACAGATTGATATGCAGCTGGCTCTCTTGGAGAGTCCATGTGCCCGAGACTGCAGGAAATGTCAATTTCCCTTTCTCCGAGATCTAACAATACTCACCATTCTGTTACTTCTGATATACAGCTGGCCCTGACAGCGGCTCTAGGATTATAGACTTAGAAAGCTTTACCGACTCCTGGGAACCGGGTACCCGGCTCCCCACTGCCGAGTACCCGTTTACCATAGAGCTCATATTGTTTGCATAGCCACCAAACAAGAGAAAACTATGGCTTGCCTCCGTGGGGCTGGGAGGCTGGGTCCGTAACAGAATGGTGAGTATTGTTAGATCTCGGAGAAAGGGAAATTGACATTTCCTGCATTCTCCTTCGATCAATACTCACCATTCTGTTACTTCTGATATACACCAGATTTGATCAGTAACCTGGTGGGAAGGGGCAAGCCATACATGCTAATTTTGCCCCTTGGAGAAAGATTTTAGACTTCAAACTTGACTAACGGAGACCTAAAAGGACCGTCAAGTTCACGGAACCGAATCACATTCGCGTCACAGCCCCCCCCCCCCTTTTTCCTCCTAAGAAAAGGGAGAGAACTAACGAACATGTATCTCGCCTGAAACACCAATATGCCAAGAGGGTTAACTACTCCCTGCATATCGCTTGTATTAGCCTGGGAATGAGCATGAATATATAAGATGAATGAACATGATACATATACATAATACAAAAAACTCTCACTTGTTGAATTACCTTATGATAACAGGACTTCAGACGTACCGCCTACAACCATACACCGGTTCGGCCATCAGTGACACAATCTGGTTGACATCCTCTCGCTTGACCATGCCTGCTTTAGGTTCTTTTCTTACCAAAGTGAAAAAAGGGGAAAAGCAGTGTGGTCACTAACTATCGTTTCAAAACAGCTAAAGCGAGTGGATTGGCTGAGTCTGACACATCCCTCATATAGTAATCCGTAAATGAGGACTCACAGTGCCATTGTGCAACGGCCATGATGTCCTCTAACGGAACACCATTGTAAAGGGCGGTCGAGGCGGCTATTCCTCTAACATCGTGTGCCCTTACGCCCTGCACCTGGTGCCCAGTCGCCATCTCATGAGTAGTCTGAATGCATTCGACCACCCAACGAGAGATAGTATCCATGGATGCGGCGCCATAAGGCTTTTTATGGCAGATCCACAGATGTCTATCGTTCGACCGTAACGAGTCAGTCCGTTTCTTGTACTTAGTCAAAGCACGGACCGGGCACCAGACACTGGCATCACGATCAAACCTGGTTAACTTCGGTATAATGATCGGTTTGCCGGGATATCTCAAAGATTGGTTCTTTGACATAAATTCTGCTCTTGGCAGAAGACGCAGACCTTCTCCAGAAACAATAAATCGGTTCCTCTCTGCCGAAAGCGCATGGATCTCACTGCGCCTTCTAGCTGAGGAAGCTGCCAATAGAAAGACCGCCTTTAGAGTCAAATGCTTTAGACTAGCCGAACGCAACGGTTCGAATGGGTGCTTGGCCAGTACATTAAGCACTAAAGATAGACTCCAGGCTGGAATGACTACCGGTTGTCTCGGGCGGAGATTGCTCATTCCCTTCAACATCACGTTTAACTGGGCCACCTCTGGACTATCCCTGTTGGCTAGACAAGGGATAACTGATGCCAAAGCTGACTTGTATCCAGCAATTGTGACGGGAGCTAGTCCTGTAAAGAACAGCTCACAGAGAAAGTCTGCTATTTGCTGAATAGTGGATTGAAAGGTATCAATACCCTTTTCTTCACACCAGTCTGCAAATCTGTTAACCTTGTTGTTATATGACTTGAAGGTTGACCTCCTTCTCGCAGCCGCGATGAAATCAGCAGCCTGTCGAGAAAAGCCTTCCGACGTGGAACGTTGTTTGACAACATCCACGCAGTCAATTTGAACATTTCGGGACGCTCGTGTAGGAAGCGTCCCTTGGCCTGGGAGATTATGTTCGGAATCTCGGGCAACTGCACAGGATTTTCCACCAGCAGATCTAGAAGATCCGTGAACCACGCCCTGCTCGGCCAATACGGCGCTATTAGCAGGACCAGACACGGTTCCTCCCTGACCTTCACCAATACCTTCGGTAGAAGAATGGTGGGTGGATACGCGTAAGCGTGCATCCCTCTCCAGCTTATCGCCAGAGCGTCTGTATCGACGGCATTTGGATCTGGAATCGGCGAGACATATGTCATGATTTGAGCATTTTCCTTTGTGGCGAACAAGTCCACGTTGGGTTTGCCCCAATGCTCGAAGATCCGTCGTAGAACTGGAGGGTTGAGGGACCATTCTGTTGGCAGGATTCTCTGTCTGCGAGACAAAGCATCCGCCAGAATGTTCAATCGGCCAGGAATATGAGCTGCTTTCAAAACAACCGAGTAATTCCTGCACCATTGAATCAAGTGCCACACCCTGATGCACAGGGTGGGCGACCTGGTCCCTCCTTGGCGATTTATATATGATACTACTGTCGAATTGTCCGACCGTATCAATATCACCTTGCCCCTGATCATCGGAAGGAACTCTTCCAACGCCAGTTCCACTGCCATCATTTCCAACAGATTGATATGCAGCTGACTCTCCGGGAGAGTCCATGTGCCCGAGACCTGGTGTTCTCCCAGGCAGGCACCCCACCCTTCCAGCGATGCATCCGTGTAAACGGACAGCTGGGGGTGGGGTAGGTGCAGCGAAACCCCTATTAGGAGATTCTGACGCTGTTTCCACCATAGAAGATGCGATATTATCGGCTCCAAAACTGGCACCAGTTTTGACAGGGGTTCTGTTCTCTGTTTCCACAGAGACATCAGATACAACTGGATAGGTCTTCGCATTAGAGCAGCGTACGGGATAACCTGCTCCATGGAGACCATCATGCCCAGCATCTGAAGGAACCGCCTCGCCTGAATGTGGTTTCCCACTCGAAAACTCCCGAGGATGGCTAACAGAGACACCACTCTGGGCTCTGACGGGTAAACCCTGCCCTCCTCGAGGTCGAATCGCATCCCCAAATAAACGAAATGTTGAGTGGGTGTCAACTCGGATTTCTCCTCGTTGACTATCCAGCCTAGATCTGAAAGTAACTTCAGAGTCAGAGCAGTATCCACGTTCAACCTGGCTGCCGAGTCTGCCTTGAGCAGCCAGTCGTCTATGTAGGTGTGTAGCGCCACGTTCTCTTTTCTGAGAAACGCTGTCACCGCAAGGACCACTCTTGTGAAAACCCTCGGAGCTGTCGACAGGCCAAACGGGAGAACTGTAAACTCCCATACTTGATTCTGAAACGCAAATCTCAGAAACCTGTGCCAACTCCGATTGATCGGAATGTGGAAATATGCATCTTTCAGATCGATCGATACACACCACATTCCTTTCCTCAATCCCGCCATTACCGACCTCGGTGTTTCCATCTGGAACCGAGGCGTATGGATAAACCAATTTAATGGCCTGAGATTGAGTATGGGTCTCCATCCCCCCGTGCTCTTGGGGACAAGGAACATGTTTGAATAGAAGCCTGGAGTGTTCCGGTTTGCTGGTTTTATTGCTCCCTTCAGAAGCAAACCCGACACTTCCTTTTGAACGGCTTCTAACTTGTCTGGCTCCCTTGGTACGGGTGTCCAGACTGGTGCCAAAGACAGATTTTGTGGCGGAAAGTCCCACCACTCCGGCATGTAACCCTGGGATAACCATCCCAGGACCAGACTGTCTGACGTCACACCTCGCCAAGCCTCGACGAAACGCATGAGCCTTCCACCCACCATAGACGCCTCGACGTCTAACGGGGTTGTCCGGCTCGCAGTCCGCCCCCCCCCCCTTTCTTAACGAGAGAGAGTGAGAACCATTTCGTTCTAGGCACGACGGGTATAACTGGCACCGCTGTTCCTGTCGCACAGGTGCGGTCCAGGCGGATATGAAGGGAGCTTGCGTACCCTCAGGTACGCTTCGGCCCCTTCTGTCCGCCCTTTGAGGCCTTACCCTTACCCTTCCCCTTGCCCTTACCACCTCTAGGGCGGTCCGGAGCAACATTGGGGAGGGTAGGCGCCTCTACAGCCTTCCTGGGTTTCTTCGCCGGCGGCGGCTCCGAAAACCCAGCCGAAACAGACGTCGCAATAGGCCTGGCTTTCGCCTTGCCCTTATGCTTTTTCTGTTTCTTTGAAGGCTGTACTGTTAGCGGCTTACCCACAGCCCCTAGTGCGTGCGCTTGCCGCACTAGCTCTAGCTGTAGATTTACCGCTAACCGATTCTGCGCAATACTGGCGGTGTCCTCTAAGATGGCCCGCGCTTGGCCACCAAAGATGCTAGGCCCTGTCAGGGGCGTCCCAAGAAGACGCTCCTTGACTGCCGTAGCCGGACGCATATGGTCAATGACCATTTGCCTCCTGGACTTCGTCACACGCGCTTGCACCCTTGCCAATGCGTCCATTGACAGCACCAAGCCGTCATTAACGCACGATAGCGCCACAGGTGGCACAGGGTGGCCTGCCCCCGCTTCAGCCCACACCGACTGAAGTAGACGATAGGAGTGATTGACAGCGCTCATGGCTGCCCTCACACCCTCATCGCATAGGGCCAGGACTTCTTCCTGGTGTACCTGGGCCTTATCCACTAGTGCCGGACCGGGACCACCCGAACCGGCACTCTGGACGCCCAGTACCCATCGGTCATCCTCCGTGACCGACGGGACTACACCATACCTGTCGTATTCACCCCGCGGAATACGGCACCTTGCCCGCACCTCCCTGGAGGCCGCAGGGAGCTGACCCTTGGTCATTAGTTGTTTACTATAAATAGCATCCAACAAATCAATGAACCGTGGATCCAGTCCCACTGACTGGATCCGGGCCGCGGGCAAAATCCCCGTCCTAATCGACGCAACCGACGGACGGGGCGCATCTTCATCGGCCGTGGCCGAAACCACAGACGGGTCAACTCTGGCTAGCCACGCCAGAGCATCAGACCAGTCTAACTCCGAAGAAGATACCCCCGCAAACACGTCACCCGTTGACATGCTTACGGGTCTGCCAGCCATGGCCTCCCGGCCAGGAGCCACGGCTGACACGCCAGGCACTCCGCTACCACATGGTTCCGCCGCCACCCCATGAAACACTCCGGTCCATGGGGTAGGTCCGCACGGAAAACCGTACGGACCCGTAACCGTCGCGGAACCATAGCCGGCCACGGGCGCCAACGGCACCCCATGTCCGGCTGCCGGACCAGGCGAGATAGGTGAGTACCACGCCTGGCCCGGCACACCGGTTCCCCTGACGGCTGGTGACAAACCAAGCCGCGCGGAACCGGTGCACGGTAACGGATTGGCCTCAGCCGCAGGCGGAGCCGCTGACCTGGCTTGCGCCAAACCAGACAAATGGAGGCCGGTTCCGTCCAGGACGGAATCAACCTCCATATTCTCCACCTGTGGCTTCACGGGCCGCAGCAACCTCTCCTCCTCGGCCTCATCGTCTTCAGACTCCGAAGAGCCGTCACTAGACGAATAAACCGTGGAGCCGTCCTGGCGGACGGCTCCCACACCTGACGGACCGGCCACCGCTACTGGACCACCCGGAGGTGGCCGCAGAGAGACAGAACCCGGAAGCCAGACGGACCCGCCAGGGGGCCGTACGAGACGGCCCCCTCGGTAACCAGTCCAGAATCCTGTCCGAAGACAGGATCCGTACCAGGCATGGGGAGAAACTGCCCCCCAACCTTTGGTAGCAGGGACGACACCAGCGTGGGCAGAACGCTATGCAGAAAACCCTGCATAGCCGGACCAAACCACGCCGGCGGTGCCATCTCCGCCACCTCCAGCTGGGGACGTGGAGCACCCCCACCGGCCGAACCGGGCGCTCCACGATTTCCTCTCGGACCGCCTGACCCCGCGTCAGACCCAGCCAAGTCCTTCTGGGCAAGGAACTTAACCATCGTTTCGACGGACCACACTGCACAAACATTACACCTATGATCTATATTACACAGGGCACACCTAAAACAGACATGGTCCTTGAACATTACACGGACAAACTTATGGCAGTCGTCACATGATGGCGGGGCTGGCTTGGCCTATAAAATAAGCACAAACCTACAATAAACAAGCGGAACGAGACACGGATGGAAGGCAGACAATTAATTTTCAAATATTTTGACTCATAAATTAACCGTAACCTCCCGCACCCCACCCCGCCACGTTACAACAACGATCGCATTGATTATGACGACAAGAACGCGGCGGGCACAACACACCCATAATAGATCCTACAGGATGTGTAACGGCTCCAGGAATCATATCGCATAGCATTCAGGGTATATTTACTAATCAATATAAATTATACTCCTAACGAACGCAGCACGATATGTGAAGAAAACAACAAAATGTATAACAACTGCTGTCTCACACGGTAAAACCGCAGACCACGCATCTACTCAAGAATTTTGAAACCACCGATCATTGCAAACCGATCGTGATTGCACGTAAACTTGATCATTCTAAAGTTTCCGGTACCATTTTTAGTACGCAGCACCCAGAACAAGATGCGCGATTAATGAAAAAATTTTTCTTCACATAAACATCCGAGCGACCGGGTGTGACGTCACCCGCTCGGATTCTACGGAGAACGACGTCAGCCGATATTCGTGTTAGAAATACCGTAGCAAACACCTATTTTCATATCTGCCGATCGCCTGTTGGGGTTTAAAGAAGGCGATCGTCTGGCATATATCGTTGCTAGCACACGTCCCAGATTCTATGGGGTTAGAAATTGGAACATGCGACACAACGAAATTTAGAGACCTAAGTCTTTTAACTATGGATATAAAGAACAATACAACCTGGTTATCTTGGGCGGTATTCTCCATAGTCCTTAGTTATCCTTTCAGAACACACAAACTATCACTGATTAAAGACTTAGATTCTTTTAAAAAACACTAAAATCCTTAATGCGAAAAGCATGTATTGCACTTGTTGCTATGCAAACAAGAATGAGCTCTATGGTAAACGGGTACTCGGCAGTGGGGAGCCGAGTACCCGGTTCCCAGGAGTCGGTAAAGCTTTCTAAGTCTATAATCCTAGAGCCGCTGTCAGGGCCAGCTGTATATCAGAAGTAACAGAATGGTGAGTATTGATCGAAGGAGAACTGGTGTTCTCCCAGGTAGGGTCCCCATCCCTCCAGCGATGCATCCGTGTACACGGACAGCTGGGGGTGGGGTAGGTGCAGCGAAAACTCCTACTAGGAGATTCTGATGCTTTTTCCCACCATACACGATGCGACATTATTGGCTCCAAAACTGACACCAGTTTTGACAGGGGTTCTATTCTCTGTTTCCACAGAGACATCAGATACAACTGGATAGGTCTTCGCATCCGAGCAGTGTACAGGTATACCTGCTACATGGAGACCATCATGCCCAGCATCTGAAGAAACCGCCTCGCCTGAATGTGGTTTCCCAATCGAAACTCTTGAGGATGGCTAACAGAGACACCCCTCCGGGCTCTGACAGGTAAAAAACCCTGCCCTCCTCGAGATCGAATCGTTAAATAAACAAAATGTTGAGTGGTGTGTCAACTCAGACTTCTCCTTGTTGACTATCTAGCCTGGATCTGAAAGCAACTTCAGAGTCAGAGCAGTATCCACCTCTAACATGGCTGATGATCAGCCAATCGTCTATGAAGGTGTGAAGCGCCCCGTTCCCTTTTCTGAGAAACGCTGTCACCACAAGGACCACTCTGGTGAAAACCCCTTGGAGCTGTCGAAAGGCTGAATGGGAGGATTTAAACTCCCATACCAGATTCTGAAACGCAACTCTCAGAAACCTGTGACAACTCCCGTTCATAGGAATATGGGAACATGCATCTCTCAGATCGATCGATACACACCACACACCCTTCCTCAATCCTGCCATTACGGACCTCAGAGTTTCCATCTGAAACCAAGGCGTATGGATAAACCAATTCAATGGCCTGAGACTGAGTATGGGTCTCCATCCCCCTGTGCTCTTGGGGTCAAGGAACATGTTTGAATAGAAGCCTGGAGTGTTCCGGTTTGCTGGTTTATTGCTCCCTTCAGAAGCAAACCTGGCACTTCATTTTTAATAGCTTCTAACTTGTCTGGTCCCATTGAATGGGTGACCAGACAGGTGCCAAAGACAGATTCTGTGGTGGAAAGTCCCACCACTCTGGTATGTACCCCTGGGATAACCATCCCAGGACCAGACTGTCTGACGTCACACCTCTCCAAACCTCGCCGAAAACGCATGAGCCTTCCACCCACTATAGACACCTCAACGCCTAAGGGGGGTGTCTGGCTCGGGTATCCGCTCCCTCCCCCCCTCTCTTGACGAGAGAGAGAGAGAACCATATTGGTCTTGGCCGGTCTAACTGGCACCGCTGTTCCTGTCGCACAGGTGCGGTCCAGGCAGATGCGAAGGGAGCCCTCGTACCCTCGGGTACGATCCGCTCCCTTCTGTCCGCCCTTTGAGGACTTACCTCTCCCCTTCCCGCCTCTCGGAAGGGTAGAGGTCCCCACAACATTCTTGGCTTTCTTCGCCGAGGCGGCTGAGAAAACCCAGCAGAAAACAGAAGCAGCACTATCACCTTGCTTTTTCTCTGTTTCTTGAAGGTTGCCCGGTCAGCGGCCTGACTACAGTCAGATAAACCACCAACCGATTCTGCACAATGCTGGCCGTGTCCTCCAAGATGGCCAGCGCCTGGCCACCAAAGATGCTAAGGCCTGTCAGGGGCATCCCAAGAAGACGCTCCCTGACAGCAGTAGCTGGACGCATATGGTCAAGGACCATCTGCCCCCTGGACATAGTCACATGCGCCTGCACCCTTGCCAATGCATCCATAGACAGCACCAGTCCGTCATTAACGCATGAAAGCGCCACAGGTGGCACAGGGTGGCCTGCCCCCACTTCAGCCCACACCGACTGAAGAAGACGATAAGAGTGGTTGACAGCACTCAGTGCTGTCCTCACACCCCCATTACACAGGGACAGGACTTCATTATGGTGTACCTGAGCTTTGTCCACCAGTGCCGGGGCGGGGCCACCGGCTCCAGAACTCTGGACACCCAGTACCCAGCGGTCATCCTCGGTGACCGACGGGACAACACCCATGGAATACGACCCCTCGCTTGCACCTCCATGGAGGCCACAAGAAGCTGGCCCTTGTTCATGTGTTGTTTGCTATAAATAGCATCAAGCAACACCATAAAACATGGATCCAGGCCAACAGACTGGATCAGGGCTGCTGGCAAGATCCCCGTCCTAATCGATGCACCGATGGACGGAGTACATCCTCCTCGGCCGTGGTCGAAACCACTGACGGGTCCACCCTGGCTAGCCTCCTCATCTTCAGACCCCAAAGAGTCGTTACTAGACAAGGAAAACCGTGGAGCCATCCTGGCGGACGGCTCCCATGCCTGACGGACCAGCAACCGCTACTGGACCACCCAGAGGTGGCCGCAGAGAGACAGAACCCATCAGGCCGGAGCCCGGCGGGACTGCCAGGGGGCCGTACGAAATGGCTCCCTCAGTAGGCAGTCCAGAACCCTGTCCAAGGACAGGGTCCGAATCAAACATGGGGAGAGACTGCCCTACAACTTTTGGCAGCAGGGATGACACCAGCGTGGGCAGAACGCTATGCAAGACACCTTGCCTAGCCGGACCAAACCACGCCGGCGGTGCCATCTCCGCCACCTCCGGTTGCAGACGTGGAATGCCCCCACGTGCCGAAACGGACGCTCCACGATTTACTTTCGGACCGCCTGACCCCGCGTCAGACCCTGCCAAGTCCTTCTGGCAAGGAACTTAAGCATCATATCGACCGACCACACAGCGCAAACGTTTCACCTACTGTCAAGACTACACTTAGTACAGTGGAAACAGACATGGTCCTTGCATAGAACCTGTACGATATGTGGCACTCGACACATGATGGCGGGGCTGGCTTGGCCTATAAAAAACCAAACCTACAATAAGCCAGCGGAACGAAACAAAAATGGAAGGCAGACAATTAATTTTCAAATATTTTGACCATAAATTAACTGTCACCCTCCCGCACCCCACCCCGCAACGTTACAGCAAAGATCGCATTGATTATGATGACAAGAATGAAGCGGGCAATAATACACCCATACACTTATCCTCAAGGATGTATAACGGAACCAGGAATCATATCGCATAGCATTCGGGGTATATTTACTAATAAATATAAATTATACTCCTAACGAAGGCCAAAACGATATGTGAAGAAACAACAAAATGTAAACAAACTACTGTAGCACACGGAAAAACCGCAGATCACATCTAAATCAAGAATTTTGAAACCACTGATCATTGCAAACAGATCGTGATAACACGCAAAACTTGAAAATTCCAAAGTTTTCCTGGTACCAATTAAAGTACGCAGCACCCAGAATCAGATGCGCGAATCACAATTAATCACAGTAAAAAGACTTAGGCTTAAACAATCTTAAGACTTTCCAACTGCAAAAAGCATGTATTCTCTTGTCGCTATGCAAACAAGAATGAGCTTCATGGTAGATGGGTACTCGGCAGTTGGGAGCCGAGTACCCGGTTCCAAGGAGTCGGTAAAGCTTTCTAAGTCTATAGTCCTAGAACCAGCTGTCAGGGCCAGCTGTATATCAGAAGTAATAGAATGGTGAGTATTGATCGAAGGAGAATGTCCATTTCACGCCAAGAAGATACATTGTAAGCTTTTAATTTAGGGCTATAAAGACTCCTTTATCGAACAAGTTTTCGAATAAATTTCCAGAAACATTCTTCTCTTGGCCTGAAAATTGACATTTCTCAAGAGTATTGCTGAGAGAATTTTAGCTTGACTTGACCACTAAATTCCCTTAGCCAGCAATACCATCCAGTCACATTAACTTCAAAATATTCAACAGAATAAATTTTATATCATAAAGAAGACTTTCTGGGATTTGTCGGTGCAAAGGTTAACATCATGTTTGTATCATATTTCACACAGATAGCTACACTGCTAACCATTCATATTCCACAAAATATTGAGTCATTTTTAGTGTAGTAGTAACTCGCTTAGAGCTTTACCAGCCAGAGAACATTCTCCGAGAGTGGATTTATGGGAATTCTGGCATAATGAAGTCAATGCATGAGATTACGGTTTGTGACATAGGACCATAATATCAGTAAACAGACAAACCATTTGTGAACATATAGCCTACACATACCTGACCCGGCGATCTTCTATATTGAATTTTTCTGCTTGTAGGAGACCTTGTACACGTGTTCGCACTGTGTTTTGCTGAATTTTTCTGTCAGTGACACGTTCCCAGTTATTCTTGAGATCACAGAATTTCTGGTAGTTTGTTTGAGCCTGTGCTTCATTCAATTTCTCCTCTTTCTTTCGTCGTTCTAATATTCTGTACTCTGGTGGCCGCGTGTTCGGTGGCCGAGCTTTCTGAAATACATACAAACAGTTCCCTATATTGGCGACTGCATGAACTGCATCTTTGATCATCTTTATCTAAACAGTTACCTCAGCCAGACTAAGAATGCTTCTTACTATAAATGAAATCGGCACAGTGCTTCTTGACAAGATATTTTCACTTTCCTATTACTTTAGCGTGGGAGTTTGTGGCGGGAAATTGATCCACAATGGACACCAAACCATTGATCTGACAGTTTCGAAAATGGCAAATTTTGAATCAGAACAACCATAGACCTTTACAGAAATAATTTTGGCTTCAAAATCCATCAAATAAAAAAAAATCCAATCTGGCCACAAAACACACTACATTTTTATTGGCCCATGGTGGCCATGTTTTTTTACATATCAACTTCTGTATTTAGAACAAACTTTAATGGCCCGTAGTCCCTAATCATATCTCCCAAATTTCGGCCCGATCCATTCCACGGTTCTGGAAGTCATTTTCACAAGAACTAAGTCATCCAAGATGGCCAATCAAGTTCCTTTGAACAAACTTGGTTCAGCTCTTGCCGTAGATGATATTTCATGAAATTTGAATCAATCCGCCAAGCAGTTTCAGATTAGATTTTTTTAAACATTTTTAAAAATCTGCCAAAATTCAAGATGGCCAATCGACTACGTTTGAACAAACTTGGACTGCCGTAAGGATGCTTCCTGCGAAGTATAATTGAAATCCGTTTAGTGGTTTTAGAGAAGTCATTTAAAGAAAGAGTTGATGGACAGATGCCGGATGGACGATCGCCACTGCATAAACTCTAATTATGAATATGGGATTAGTAAAGAAATCGTGCATCAGTGACTATTGATCCACAAACTTCTTGCAACAGTCTCCATTCTTTATGCAAATCTTTACACGGAACAGATTTACAATGCTTCTTAGTATTTTTCACTGTAAAGATCTACCCGGCGACTTCCCTGGCCGAGCCCACAAAGTGAACTATTTTATTGATCATTTTGTCACTCCAGAGTATTATGGGAAATTTGATTGTGATGACGTCATCGCGATTCTATGAATTATCTGGTTGTCAATGTCAAGTTTTGGGAGAGCAGCTTCCTTTAATTTATTAGATTTAGTAAATAATATATAGTTGGTTTTACTCAATCAATCAAACTTTATTGGCAAATCTACTAATCTAAAAATACTGATAAACTAACTTTGAAGTAGTTTTAAACTTACAAGCGAGAGCTAGCGTGTTCCTCATAGGGCATAGGGAAAATCAGGAAACTTCTGAAGTCAGTCCAGATTCCGGAATTGTAATTGCCGTATAAAAATCCTTTAAAAATCGAGTACTAAATTGACGGTAATTGTTAATAAGCTTACTGACCGAAGCTATATGCCTAGTATGGTCATTAATAATATATAATAAAACTTGATGTAAGAATACTGGCAATGCCAGAACGCTATGAACAGGAGATGCGAAACTGATATTTAAAGTCATAGAGTAATGTGTTCATGTGTGACATAATAATGTGTTAAGACGTAGTGGTTGAAGAAGCTAGTCACTCAATTATTCACCTCTATTATTCCCGCTGCTAATAATAAAAAGCCTAGTATGATGCTCAAGCATAGGTTTTTCGGACTTTTCCATCACCGCACTCGCTGTCAAACTAGCTTCTGTCTGTAGGCCTAATTAATTCACAGCAAAAATAAAATTGTCAAAATTTTATACTTTTATCTAGACGCTTAATTTGTGGGCCTTGATGTAATGAAACGAAATAAATCTTAACATGTGATGATTTCATAATCACTTATAAATTCATATAATTCTTTTAGTTGCGAAATTGAATTAAAGACATGGCTCCCTAATTTAACTTGGCAATTAAAAAATATATAATAATTTGTACAGAATGAAATCATCATATGTTAAGATTTATTTTGCGTCATTACATTGAAACATAAATCAGGCCTCTAAAAGTGCACAATTTAAACAATGTTATTTTCATGCATTTTGTTCTGATAAAGGATAATGAATCTTATTGTAGGCATATAGATACTTGTTCAGGATGCATTGCTGCAATTTGCAATGAAATCGACATGTCGGTAGAAGTACAATGAAATTAAATTGTGAGTATTACTAGTATATAAGAGCCCGCTCCATATCATAGAGATATAGATAATTCTATGTGCCATATGCCTAGTAGGACTACGGTCTTTTCTGTTATGTAATTCCTGTCCCTCAGATTTATATCGATCCTCCAGACGAACCTCCTAATTGAAGTAAAGGGGGGCATGATTGATGTGATTTACTGCGACTTCATGAAAGCATTTGATAAGGTTCCACATAAACGTCTAATTAAAAAACTAACTGCATATGGCATAGAAGGTAATTTGTTAAACTGGATCCAATCCTTCCTAACCGGAAGGCACCAACAAGTAGTTATAAATGGAATCATATCTAAACCAACAGACGTAACAAGCGGTATACCACAGGGCTCAGTTTTAGGGCCATTACTGTTTATAATTTACATTAATGATCTTCCCGATGTAATCAGTAGTGGGTCTGAGATCTTTTTATTTGCAGATGACACTAAACTCTTTCGATCAATCTTTAACCCAAAAGATTGTGACACCCTGCAAAATGATATTAACTCTATGTGTTCATGGACTGATAATTCATTATTGAGGTTCCACCCAGATAAATGCAAAAGTATGCGAATATCAACAAAAAAAACATCTCTACACACTTATACAATGGAATTTAATAACCATACTCTAGCCCATTCATCTAGTGAAAAAGATATAGGTGTCATAATAGACGATAAACTATGCTTCGATGAACATATAAATGGAAAAATAAGCAAATCTAACCAGATAATGGGACTGATTAGGAGAACATTTGACTATCTAGATAAAGAAAACTTTAAACATCTCTACAAATCTCTTGTTAGGCCACATATTGAATACGCTAATGTGGTTTGGGCTCCATATCTGAAAAAGCACATAAATGCAATCGAAAATGTCCAAAGACGGGCAACCAAACTTGTTCCTGGTATGCGTAATCTACCATATCACGTACGCCTCCAAAAGTTAAAGTTACCAACATTAGTATTTAGAAGATTGCGTGGCGACATGATCGAGTTATATAAAATTCTCAGCAATAAATATGACCAAGTTACTGCAGACCTTATTGAGCGACAAGACACAAATAGCATAACTCGAGGCCACAGCCTAAAAATTAAGAAAATAAGACCAAGACTCAATATACGAAAGTTTTCTTTCCCGTTGCGCTGTACTGATCAATGGAATAAACTACCCGAATCCGTTATCAGCGCCCCCTCAGTGAATTCTTTCAAAGCTAGACTAGACAAGCTATGGGAAAGTCATCCATTGCGCTATAACTACGACTGTGAACCCATCTGTAATATTTATACACCAGAATCATTATAACATAGCCAATGTATAATTGTTAATAACAACTTAATAACATTAAAATGAACCATAAATATATGCAGCCCATTCCTGACTTTAGAGGCTTGTTGACGCCTGCTGTCAGTAGAGGATTCGTATAAGTTCGTATAAGTTCGTATAAGTAAAGTGGCTCGGTAGACCTGACAGTAGCATAGCAGTGTGGTAGATACTAGACATGAATTGTGATTTCGACAGATTTGTCTACAGCTCTGTGATGTCCTCACATCCCGGTTGACATGGTGGCGTGATTGTTACACAGGTGATATTTGACCATTTTGAAATGACTGGGTATGATATTGCGCTCGCCCACTAGGCAACGCCTAATTTCATATTATTTTAACAATACGAAAACGGGTTACTATATGTATTCTTCCTTCAAACAACACAACCATAAACTTACGATTGCGACAGAACACGGAGAAGGGCCTGTGCATTCTCTTGTTCGTCGCTGCCTCTGCGCTACCATTGCCATGTTTTCTCCTTTCTGTAAGGCTTAAAACCGGGAAGGTGTAAACGATGACGATCTTTCTAAAATTGTAGAATTTCTACGTATTGTGTTTTTTAAATTAAGTAAGACAGTAAAACTACAAGAGTGGCACTACATAATGAAGTTTAGGCCAAGAACAATGGCATTGAATACGTAAAAGATTAAAGTGGCATGTAACGAATTTACATTTGGTTTTATGTTTCTTCCGTGACGTCACGTTCCTAAGGAAGCGAAGGGAGTAAACCGAAAAGGCGGAACGCCCGGACTCCAGGTATAGTGAAATACCGGCACACCGAATTACCCAAATGAACCCAAACCAATGAAACCAAATGATACCGATTGAAATTTACAAAATCCTGAATGTAGTGTATGACACGGAGCAATCTAAAAATAGAGGCGTGACCCCCCCCCCCCCCATTTTAACCGAATCCACGGCCACTGTCATTGACAACATATTATGCAATAACATTAATCAGAACATTAACAAAACCCGCGTCGGAATTTTTGTAGCTGACATATCAGATCATCTACCAATATTTTTATTAGAAAAACAACAAACATTTAAAAAACAATTTTGGCGTGAAAAGTTTGAATGCAGAGATTACTCACAGGTCAATATTGGAAATTTCAAAAGGTCCATGTCAGAGGTTGACTGGTGAACAATAATAGACACACATTCTTGTAAACATGCCTACAACAAATTCCATAATATCTGTACAACATTATTTGAGCACAGCTTCCCCATGAAAGAAATGAAACGGTATAAGCACAACCCTACTAAGCCGTGGCTCACGAATTGACTTATAGCTGCCTGCCACAAAAAACATAAACTCTACTTGACATTCATTAAGTGTCAAACAAAGCATAACGAAACCGTATTAAAAAAATATCGAAAAAAATTAGATCAAATAATAAAAACGGCCAAGAAAACATATTACCATAGTAAATTTGAGCAGTCAAAAAAATACATAAAAGAGACATGGGAAATTATCAAATCACTTTTAAATAAGACAAACAAAGCGCAACAAACTCAATTTCTCTGTAATAACAAGGCCATTACAGACAAACTCGAAATTGCTAATGGATTTAATGATTATTTTGTCAATATAGGCCCAGAACTTTCAAATAAAATTCAGTCAACATCTAACAGCGAATTTACTGACTACCTCACAGGCAGCTATCCGTCATCTTTCTTTAGCCACCCTACTAACACAGAAGAAATTCTTAACATCTTAAACACATTCAACCCAACAAAAAGTGTTGGCATCGATGGCTTTAAGTGGCGTATAATTAAAACCTGTGCAGAAGATATGCTTATCCCTCACAGCCACATCTGCAATCTGTCCTTAGTGCAAGGTGTCTTCCCAGGAAAACTAAAAATAGCACGTGTTACACCAATATACAAAGCCAAGGATTCTACTAACTTTTCAAATTACAGACCAGTCTCCATACTTCCACTTTTGGAACGCTTAATGTATAATAGACTGATAAACTATCTGGATAAAAAATAAATTTTATATAAATCGCAATATGGATTCCATGTAAAACACTCAACAATGCTTGCAATAGTAGAAATGACAGAAAAAATTAACAAATCGTTAGAAAAAAACCCAAAGCATAATAGCCATTTTTTTTACCTTTCGAAAGCTTTTGACACATTTAACCATCAAATCCTATTAGATAAACTTGCCTTTTATGGTATAAGAGGATGTGCACTCGACTGGTTTCAGAGCTATCTAAGTGAAAGAACTCAATGCATACAATTTAATGCAAAATGCTCTGAAACCAGAAAACTAACTTGTGGTGTTCCTCATGGATCTATTCTTGGCCCCATGCTGTTCCTTCTATATATGAATGACTTACCAAACCTCTGTAAGCACATGTCACTAATACTATTTGCTGATGACACCGATGCTTTTTGCTGCGATGAGAATATAGATAGGTTATATGCAAAAGTAAATAAAGAAATGGAAGAAATTACGAATTGGTTTTCAATAAATAAACTATTACTAAATGTCAATAAAACAAATTATGTTATTTACAAACATGACGAAATTAAAAAAGAATGAAATTCCTAAAATCTACATTAACAATAAGGAGATCGAAGAATCCCCATTCGCTAAATTTCTTGGAGTATAGTTGAACAAACATCTGACCTGGGCTAAGCAAATCGAAATAGTTATGGCAAAAGTGGCCAGGGGTGTGGGTGTTATCCAAAGACTAAAGCCATACATGACACAAGACACTGTTAAGACTCTGTGCTGCACACTTGTCCTCCCTCATCTCACCTATTGCAATGCTATCTGGACTGCGGCACCCAAGAGCAAACCAACAAAACTCCAAAACCTTCAGAAAAAATGCATAAAACTCTTTACTAAACCAGCAGAGGGCCAGAATATATTCAAAACGCCGAAATTACTTAAACTCAAAGACATAGGCAAATAACAGATGTATAATATTGCAAGAGACTTTCACCACAATGCATTGCCACACACAATAGCCTCCAACTTTACATTCAACACTGACATTCACACACACAATACTAGAAATAAACATAATCTACATACACAATTCTCAAGAACAGAAACAGGAGCACAACGCATTACAATAACAGCCACAAAATTATGGAACAGCACCAGCACAAAGATTCGAGAACAGATCCTAAATAGAAAATCCTTTAAGAAAATTGCCAGGGAGTCCATAATCGGCGGATACTGATGTGTAGTACATCTGTACTTGTTAATGTTTGGACTCGCTGATAATCAACCCTAACTCTAAAAACACCTACTACTACTACTACTACTACTACTACTACTACTACTACTACTACTACTACTACTACTACTACTACTACTACTACTACTACTACTACTACTACTACTACTACTACTACCACCACAACCACAACCACCCATCACCACCACCACCAATTCAACTCAGGTGAATTCAACCTGCACGTTGCAAACTACCCCAGCCATAAACAGCAGGAATAGAACTTGGCTTTGCTAATACACGAGATTGACAGGCTAGACAACCATCTGTTATCATTTGGCACTTTCGATATCCCTGACAATATAGACCTTCTATGCTATCCAACACACCTGACCATGCATAACACACTAATCACCATTAATGCAAATACCAAAGTGCCGGATTAACCCTTTAAACCCTGCAAAGCCAAATAAACATCAAGACCTAGCAAGATAATATTTGTCTGCCAATGCTAGTGCTGTATTGACTAGGAATTGTTTCTACCATTAGAACTGATGGTTTTTGGTCAAGATAGCCCAGCATATCAAACAGATTACTAATAATTGTCTAGTAGCTGATAGTCATGGAACGCAGCGTGAAAGGATTAATGGTTTGAATGTGTTTAGCCTATCCAAACTGGTTGAGGTGTTAGTCCCATGTCTAACAAATAAAACTGGTGGATCGGGTAGCGGCGAGGCTCCACATACCACTAGCATTAAATTTCAATCCGTGATATGTGAGCTGGTCAATGTTGAATCTTTTGAGACTGGGTAGACTGGAATTGCTTTAACTAATGCAGGAGTGGCTTTCAGGCTGGCGAGTCCCAACATATCCAGGCATTGCATAGATAAGGGAAATAAAGGAGTGGGCCAGATGGGTCGAAAGTGTCAAACTTAATCATTTTTCTAACCTGGCAGCCAGATCTCATATTTACTCTTTACCTGCAGTGGGCGATTTCTACCAGTATGAGTCGGTCCCACCTTACCTATTCCAATTCTGCGTCAATGTTCTTTACTATTTCAAGCATTTTATCAAACTATACTTACCATAAGAAATCCGGCTCAAATACTAGCTGCCTTGTTACTGTTGTTACCAATTCTGCGTCAATGCTTTTTACTATTTCAAGCATTTTATCAATTTATATTTACCATAAGAAACTCGGCTCAAATATTAGCTGGCTTGTTACTGTTGTTATTAATACTCTTATTATTATCAAGTTATTATGTGATGCGACTGTGTCGGTTTGTCGGCTCACCTGCATATATGATCTGTAAGTCAATCAAAATTTTTTTTTTGTCTGGGCCATATGTCCTTATGGACATATTCGGTATAAACGAAGTCTCATGATTTCGCTTCTTCCCTAACCCTAGCTCAGATGGCAGGGTTATTAATTAAAAAAATAAACAGCACCATCGTCCACCAAATTTGCTGTATATTGTGCGCCAGTTTCTCTGCTCTAGATATAATAGAAGATGAAATATTGCCATCAGTGTGGTAGGTGTAAATTTAGGAGAGCTATGCCACGATGAAAAGCATGAAATGAACCGAAATAGATGATCCCTACTAGATCTCAATCAGCTTGAACATTCATCTGATATTCCTTTTTCTCAGTGAACATATCGGATGTCGATAGTCTACCTCAAACAAAATACTTGTCTACAGTCATATCCACCAACAACTTTCTCACTCTAATACTGCTATGTTATTGTTGAGCACCCCCTCCCCCTCCTCCCATCCCCTCCCACCCCCACTCCCAATGTACCATATTTAAATCCCTGTATCTACAATAAACATCCTAGATGGAAGATAATTGCAAAATATTATGAAGATCGTTTATATGTAGACCACTCTAGGACAAAATGGTACAAATATATATGTTGTTCCGTCCTGTGCTTACGCCTATACAGGCGTTATTATTATATTACAGATGTTTATATCAGCTGTCACCTTATATATTGTAATGTCTTGTTTTATGTGTCCATCGATTCATAGGCTCTGCCTTTGATGGACTGCCCGAATGTGATGTATATATCCTATATATTAAGCATGAAATAAATAATTTTGAATCTTGAATCTTGAGTTTGCCTTTCGCTTCCACCTAACTCCTCAAACATTATTATCCCTCTCCCACCCCACCCCGGCCCTCGCAAGGCTTAATCCGCCACTGCACAGACTTCTGGCTAATCATTTGCCTTACAAATAACTCTGTGAGACTTCACCACCTTGCACCATAGTTAATAATATCATATGATAAAGAAACGTGACATAAACACGATTATTGATTCAATGCATTGATCAGATGTTTTTAGCTACTACTATTATTATTATTATTATTATTATTATTATTATTATTACTTCAACATGAAATTCTAATATTTACAGGATAAGTCATGTTAGTATATTTCGATATAGTTATATTGTTATAGTTAGGATACGTGCACATGTGCAGGCGTCTGGACGGTTCTCCCATGCAAAGAAGGTCAAGATTTATTCACGATTCAAGATAATAAGGGGGGATAAATCCTCTCATATTATTCCACGCAATAGTTATAAAAAGAAGATTTACCTCCATTTCTATCTGGCAACGCTGATAGCGTAGGTTATGATCACGTGACATTCTTTTTTCGTAATATAACCTTTGCATTTGCTTCTATAGACTACTCATATAGTATCATTCGGTTTTCATTTGGTACCCTTTGGTTTCATTTGGTGTCATCTGGTTTCATTTGGTTTCATTTGGTATCATTTTGCATCATTTGGTTTCATTTGGTATCATTGGTATCATTTGGGTAATTTGACGTTCCCATGAAATACGGCATCAGATCGTTGAATATCCAAATTAAATAAAATCATATCAAATCAAATCAAAGCTTATTTATTTAACAGTACCATGTTTTTACATAATTGAGTCCAGGTTGTCTGTCGAAGGCACATCCTATAGTTCTGGTGGACAACTGCTACACCCTGCTGCGCCTAGCATTTGATTACATGTTCAGTTGTGGAGGCCGTAGTTGGTCCTATTGCTGTTGTTTTAATTTTCTGTGTTTGTCGCTATCAGAATTTCATTCTCTATACTATAGTATGTCTCTTCATACTACAACAAAGTGCGGGCATGGAAAGCAGAGTCCTATCTACCATTGCCCTGTTTTCTCATTTCCTTAAAACCAACTTCACAAATTACAGGCCTGTCTCAATACTTCCACTTTTCTCAAAATGGAGCCATTAATGTATAATAGATTAATCAATTACCTAGAAAAAAAAGAAATTGTGTATGCTTCACAGTATGGATTCTGCCAGAAACACTCAACAAATGCTCGCACTAGTTGAACTGACGGAAAAAATAATTGAATCAATTGAAAAGAAAGAACATATATTGGGCATCTTCTTGGACCTTTCAAAAGCTTTTTGCTGAGTTTACGCCCTAAGTAGAGTAGCTACTCGAGTTACTAGACTAACGCCTAAACGGCTAGAGTGCCTACTCGGGTACATACTTGAGGCTCCCCCCGTATCAACAAGGATAAGTCGAGTAGGTTACGTGTTCGTATTGAAATCAATGTAAATTAAACATATGGTTATTTACCCGAGGGTAACTGATCACATGATTTAAGATTCAAGATTCAAGATTATTTATTCAATAATTCCAAGATAAACGTATTCACGAATCATACCAGGTTGTCCGCCTAAGGCAGTGCCTATTGTTATGGCGGACACCTTACACACATATATACAGGTATATATAAATTAGACAAGACAGAACTTACACAAACAATTATAAATTCAGACATTACATTTACTACTTCCTTATTAACCCTTTGACCCTTGATCCACATAAACAGTTTAAATTTCAAAAAGGAAATTTGTCAATTCACGGGTCAAGAGGAGACCCCCCTCACTCTCCCCAGCACCCTCCCACACCCACCCCCAGCAGAGTTCACCACCGATCAATTATCTAGTCAGTTATTACAGTGGAAAGAAAAACTCCAGCAGTGGGCCTCTCTCATGCAGATCTACACTAGAGTACATACGAGGTTTTGCATAAACATGCTATTTGATACTATCAATCACAATATTTTATTAGGAAAACTTGCCTATTATGGAATCCAAGGATGTGCACTTGCCTGGTTTCAGAGCTACTTAACTGATAAAACACAATGCGTGCAATTTAATGCAACCTCCTCTGAAAACAGAAAATTAACCTGTGGTGTTCCTCAGGGGTCAATTCTTGGCTCCCTGCTGTTTTACTCTATATGAATGACTTACCAAAAATTTGCCACAATTTGTCACCAATACTCTTTGCCGATGACACTAATGCCTTTTGCCTCGACAAAAACCTAGATATATTATACAAGAGTAAATAAAGAAATAGAAGAAGTTATTAATTGGTTTAACGTAAACAAGCTATCATTAAATGTTGATAAAACAAACTATATGAAATTTTCAAAGTCTAGAAATCAATAAACAATTATAACAACCACAACTACTACTACTACCACTACTACCACCACCACTACGACTACCACTACCACTACTACTACTACTACTACTACTACTACTACTACTACTACTACTACTACTACTACTACTACTACTACTACTACTACTACTACATCATCATAATGCACTATTAGGCCTACTGCAATCGTGAATACTGTTTCCTTCAAACTGATGCACCTCAACAAGTGCTACTAATAAATAGCAACCTACGGGTTGAGCTGGGGGTAATTGGCATGCATGGCCCATAACACTTCCTTGCCCCCCCCCCAACCCTTCCCAACACCTCCTCAAATACAAATCTCTAATCTCAATAACTAAATGAAAAAAAACATAGATGTATTGTATCATTCGTACTTTTTTCTTTTTTCTATGTCTACTTAACTCAGTACCATGTCTCTACATTCACAAGTATATCTCACATTCTATGTTAAGCTGTGTGTGTAATTGTATATGTATATTTAATGTTAGGTGTCCGCCACTACCCTAGGCAATGCCTTCACCGGACAACCTGTATTGAAAGTATGAACATTGGTGTCCAAGAAGCAAATAAATATTATTGAATCTTGAGTCTTTAATCTTGAAAACTGGGAAAGTAAATGATCTTTCTAAAAAAAAAGCAGAGACGTATCTCCCGATAATTGAAATCGCCACAGAGCATGTTTTTGTGCGATACACAGGCTACTCCAAATTCAATCCACTGTATTGGAAGAATTACAGTATGACTTTGTGAAGGACTGGTATGCGTATGCTTGTTCCGTTGAATTAAAATGCTCTTTCTTTGAAGTAGATATCTGGCATATTCTACCAGCTTCATGGGGCCACAAACAAATCCCTGGTGTTACCCAAGAATAATGATAAGGTGGGTCTGTCCTATCATTCTAGTCCGCACTCCACTAATTAATAAGCTGTACAGAAAACTCTGTGTGGACTATCACCCAATACTCCCAACACTCCAGATGGGTCATTTCACTGTAGATACCATGTTACATACTGCAGAGAGCACTAAATTGTCAGGTGGGTGTGTCCTACCAACCCTAGTAGGGTACCAATAACCTCTAGTGTTACCTCAACCATACCAATAAGGTGGATTTGTCCTACCATTCTATTAAGCTGATGTCGCACTGTAGTTGATGTATGCTGGGGAACTCTATGCCTATCAGAACAACTGGTTGCTAGGTGGGTTAGTCCTCCAAGTTATATGATGTAAATATGTATATATGTCCATCTGTAAATGGTACATACCTCAAACCCTGCAGTACGAGCCACTAAAACTTAAAAAGTGGAAAAAGAAGGGGAAAAAAGAAACAAGAGAAGGCAAGAAAAAAATACTTTTAAACCAATATCCGCACATTGTGCAACTCAAATGTGTGAACCTTTAGATCTACAATAGCCCCAGTAGGGCCTCCAATGTCGCAACAGATGATGATGATGATGATGATGATGCTGATCTAGATTGCTCTTGAATAATTCAACTGTTGTTGCTGAAAAAGTGTGCTTGCGAATATCTTCGTTGCTGCATTTTATTTTGAGCCTGAACCTATGACCTCTGATCTGTGTAATACAGGATGGCTACAAAAAGTAGTCCTTATCAATATTATAACGATCGCTGATGAGCTTGAATGTTTCAATTAAATCTCCTCAAAATCGTCTATATTTCAGTGAGATATTTCATTAGATTTAGACCAGATGTCATAGGTTCAAGCTTAACATAAAATGCAGCAACAAAGATATTCACAAGCACTTTTTTGCTAATAGAGTGGTACCACAGTCGAATTCACTGTCAGCTACAATAGTCGAAGTAACAACAGTTGGATTATTCAACAGCAAACTAGATATCTACTTCAAAGAATTAAAGACATTTGAATTCGACTGAACAGGCATACGCATACCAGCCCATCACAAGTCATACTGCAATTCTTCAAATACAGTGGACTGATCTTGGAATAGCCTACATATCGACAAAAGCATGCTCTGTAGCGATTTAGATTATTGGTCTCTGCTTTCCACGTCTTTGCTAGATAGCTCTCTGCTTTCCACGTCTGCATTTTGTGGTAGTATGAAGAGACTCTAGCATAGAGAAGGAGATTCGGATAACGACAAACACAGAAAATGAAAACAACAGCAATAAGACCAACTACAGCCTCCACAAGTCAACATGTAACCAAGTGCCAGGTGCAGCAGATATAACAATGATTGTAGGCAGCACGCCGCAGCTGACGCTGGGGACACCCATCTGCACCACAGCATTTCACAAATCATTGTTAACCCTCGCCACTCCGTTGGTATAATTTTAAATTTTCATATTAAATAAAAAAATTATCTGGTTTTCAATCTTCGGCAGATTTGGTGGAGGATGTTGCTGTTGTAGACAGCAACATCATCAACCAACCTGTTGAAATATGTACACCCGTTTCTTTGTTATTTACATAGCAAAAGATAGAACATTGATATCGGAGTGGTAACGGTTAGACTCTTAAATCTAATGGTTTCGAGGAGACTTAATTAATCAACAACAGTCAAATCATTCAAGAACAAACTAGATATCAAAGAAAGAACTTTTGAATTGGACTGAGCAAGCCATACTACAACAAAAACACTGAGGCAATAACAAGCTAATGGCTTATGCCTCGAAAATGATGATGATGATGATGATGATGATGATGATGATGATGATTTTAATCTGGACGGAAACATGTTATTCAGCACTAAGATGGTTATTTCTAAGGCGCACACGTGTTAATCAATTCATGCATCAAACACATACATATGTCCCTTCCATAATTTGTCTAATCTATTTTTAAAGCATTTATTGTTGCTGCTGTCACAATGTCTTCTGGTAGAGAATTCCAAGAGTTTACTACTCTATTTGAGAAGGCGTGTAATCGAAGACCAGATGTACAAGACTGCTTTGGTAGTTTCAAGCTGTGTCCTCTGGTTGGGTAACCGGCTTCGTGTTGAGGCCAGAGAGAGTCAATCTCGTTTAAGTGATGACAGTCTTTATAAGTTCTGATCATATCGCCACGTTTATGTCTGTATGTTAGTAATGCAAACTTGAAGGGGTTTTTTCTCTCCTGATATGTAATGTTGTGTTGACCTGGAACAAGTTTGGTAGGCTGCCACTGTACATTTTCAATAGTAGTGCTATCCCGTTTTAGAAAGGGGCTCCAGAGTGTGTTTGCATACTCCAGTAGAGGTCTTATCCTCAGGGCTGTTTTTAAAGGGGGGGGGGGCAAGTGGGGCAAAAGCCCCGGGCCCCCACAAGCAAGGGGCCCCCACATTTTAAAAATGAAAAAAAAAATTATGCACTTTTTTGGAAGTTATAGGACACTTTAAAGCAAACTTTATTAGTTTAGAACTCTTAATCATGCATTATAATTCTATTCTAGTAATTGTGGTGGCCCCAATTCTTGTTTGGTGTTCGGCAACAATATTAATTACGAAAATTTGCTAAAACGAAAGAAAGCGCCATAATTCACCCTAAAAGTAGACTCTCTGGCCGTCTCAGAGCACCTAGATGTAAAAGATTTCTGGGGGAGGACCCCCAGACACCCCGCTCATTCTTTGCCCCAGGCCCCCCCCCCACATATCTAAATACGGCCCTGCTTATCCTAGTCTTGAAAAGTATGTCAAACGCCTCTTTGTTGAGGAAGCGAAATGTGCATATGATAAGGCCAACTTGCCTGTTTGCTTTGTTTGCAGCGTGTTCAATATGAATGCAAAGCCGTAGGTCTTTGTCAGTGATTACAGCCAGATCTTTCTCATGAGGAACTTCCTCAAGTTGTATTTTGCTTTGGCTTGAGGATGTTATTTCGTATGCATAGGGGGGGGGGGGGTGCCTGATACCTATTCTTATGACTTTGCATTTATTGGGGTGGAAAGACAGAAGCCAGATTTGGGACCAATGTTCCAGTGCTTGAATTTCATTGCAGTCTTCCTTCGAGGCCACATCCCTAAAGAGTTTTGTGTCATCAGTAAACAGATTAATTGTGCTGTTGGCCGCATCTGGCTGCTCATTGATGAACAAGACAAACACAATTGGTTCAAGCACTCCCTTGTAGAACCCCACTAATGACTTCAGTCCATGAGGCAAAGGTTTGTTTATCGACAGAACTTTTCACACTGTGATATTCCGGTAATTATCTGGGATCGTCACCGGCTTTCCTACCTTGTTATTGATTGATGTAATCTGACCAGTTTTAAATGCATCTGGATAATATGCCTTCAGCTATGATCTTATTATTAGACAAATATAAAACAATCATACACCCAGGATGTTAGCAACGAACAAACGAGCCACATTGTCAGTATTGTAACCAAAGGAATGCAAGCTCAATCAGAATGTAAGAACAACCTGATGGTATTTGGTATGTCAGATTCAAGCAGCAACCTTCGAAGCGAGACAGTTACGCATGATACCGAGATATGTACAAGCATGTGTGAACGCATTAACATCATACTGAAAGCAAATGACGGCATCAATATAAGAAGAATTGGTAGGAAACATTTAAATTACTATAAACGGCTCTGGTGAGACCACATCTAGAATATGCTAACCAGATCTGGTGCCCACATTACAGAAAATACATAGAAGCAATTGAAAATGTTCAAGACTGTGCAACCAAATTAATTCCAGGACTATCGACACTCAGCAATGAGGATCAGCTGTGCAGACTTAGAATTGCCATTACTAGCATATCGCCGATCAAGAGGAGACATGATTGCGCTATACAAAATTGTAACAGGAAAATACAATAAGGATATCTCCAATTGCATGCCATTGAGAGAGGAGTTAATAACATGTAGTCATAAATACAAGCTGTACAAAACAAGAGCAATGCTGAATATCCGTAAGTATTCATTCACCATAAGAACAATTGACATATGGAACCAGCTAGCAGACTCGGTTGTATGTGCTCCCACTGTCAAAGCTGTCAAAAGTCGACTTGATAGGTTCTGGCTCTCCCAACCTCAGAAATTTAACTATGCACATCCAATTGTACATAGTCAAAGTGAAAACGTGGAGCTGACAGAAGAGAACTCGTGCTGAGCCCTAGTCAAAAGAGGATCTGTGAATATCTGTGAGTATCTGTGACTATTAGTATACAGTATCAGAAGAGTGTGGACACCATTGTGTTTCAGGTGCTCAGCTCTAAAGCGATCTAGACTGGATCGATTATCACCACACATGTTTGTTATATCATCCTCCACCTGATCTTTACATACCTGATCAAATGTGTGGTTTTCTTTTGTTATCCATAGCTCTTCAAAGTAAGTTGCCAATCCTACTATTATATCGTTTCCATGATACTCCTTATCATTCACATACAAGGCTTCCATTGACAGAATTTTCTGTGACATTTTCCTCTGAGCTCGATTGAGCTGTGCAAACAGGGACTGATCTGAGCGTAGGACATTCATGATCTTGTTTGTAGTATCTTACTCCGCTCTTTTTACAGCCTGTCGTTGCTGTTTCCGATATACCTTTTTAGCCTCTCTTACTTTGATCTTTGATGCTTTGTGTTTGAAGGTCTACCCTACCTCCACAAACCCATTGCTGATGTAATGTTTTGGATCTATATGGTGTTTCTGAAAGTTTATAATTCCAAAGTCAGTCTTCTTTGAAATCTTTGGTTTCCTCTCTGGGATTACTCTTTTAGTACTGGTGACAGTATTGAGAAGTTCGTTTAATGAGCAGATATTTTCCTTATATCGAGCCAGATCACCTTTTACCCACTGGGGTTTTCTTTCTTGTACAGGTGTCAGGACATTGTTACTGGTGCTGATTTCCTTAACGGTAATGACAGCTGTAATTTGGTATGTGATCTGAGCAGTTGTCGTATTCCTTTGATACATGCTGAACCTGGTGTATGAGACATAGGTTTGATGCAATGATATAGTCAATCTGCGGCGAGCCATTTGCACATTCAAAGGTTTTTCCAATTGGATAATTTGGAACTAATTCTAACTGGTTCTTGGTGTAGAAATCTTTTAGCAGCTTGCCTCTTACATCTGGATATTCGAATGCAATGTTGCACTTACATCACCGCATATCAGGACATCAGTTGTGTCTTTATATGTGTTCAGTATTTCCTGCCATTCTGCTAAGACTTCCATATACTCTACATTATATTTGCTACTCCTTTTGCATAGGGCATATGTTGCTATAACGATGACTGAAGGTGATGAGTTTATCTTTATGCAGACTGTTCTATTTGACCCATCAGGTAGACTTTCACTTAGATTATTTAGCCCATCTCTCCAGCTTATACGTGATCTGCGTGGTAACTGTATTGAGGGGGGTGGGGTGGGGATTGCCTTCATCCACAGATCTGGAGTGATGCTGGAAACCAGGAAGTTGTTCTCCCATCCAATCATTTTCACAGTCATATGGCCAATGTTCTTGTAGGGCTAAAATGTCTATTTGATGTCTTTTACACACTTTCTGTGCATACATAAAGTTACCCTTTATGTTCTTGATATTGAAAAGTGCTATCTCGAGATTTTTTAACTGGGCCTTGCCCTAAAAGAACTGGTCGTGATCGCAAGGCCATTGGACTGACTGGTTATCGTGTTGCTGTCAGACTGAGTAGATAACTAGCACCTGCTGGGCTGAGGGGTAACCACATATCAGATCTTTTTGGCTTCCAAGCTTCTGGTTTGACTGATTAATTAGCTGCTGGTCCGAATATATACATGTATCTTGCAAATGGATTGATTAGTCTCCATGCTGTTGCTGCACTGAATGGTCACCATGTTGCTGCTGGACTGACTGGTCACCATACTGAACTGAGTGGTCACCACACTGGACTGACTCCTTGTATTCAATTGACTTATATGACGGATGCATGGATGATGTAGATATCATCTTCCAGGTGGGCTCGTCCTACCAACTCAAGAGGGCTTCAAACATCCTCCCTGAACATCACAAGCACATTGTTGAGGTGGGTATGTCTTACCTCTCTAGAGATGTAGGTCTCACATTATTATTAGCCTACAGTCAATATACCTGTATATATCACGATAACCAAGCAGGCCAGTTGGGAATGTCCTAATATTATAAGGTGATCACCAGGAAACCATGCTTGCACCTCAAGCACACAGATAAGGTGGGCGTGTCCTACCATGCTAGTAGGCTGTCGCCACATTACAAACTTAATCCATAGCTTACTATTTATGTCATATATGTGAGTCAACTAAATCACTTCTAATGTTCATTTGGTGGGTTAGGCATACCGAGTAGATATGCGGTAAGCTGGGGTCCGATTTTCACACCTTTTTCTTTTGTTCTTTCCTTTGTTCTCTCCTTTGTTATTTCGACACCTTTTTTCCTTTGATCTCGCCGCCTTTTGAAAAGGTGTTAAAATCAGACCCCAGCCCTCCGCCATTCTGATTTGATGTTAGATGCAGAGGTGTCCATAAGCCCCTCCCTCTCATTAAATCACGTGCCTCCTGGCATCCAATGAGGTGAGCTTAAGGGTAATTATCATAATGATTGACAAGGGTTAATGACTGGGTAATTAAGGATGATTGATGGGTTACATGTCTGGACTCGTTTGATTGCGAAGCCCTGCCCCCTCGTTAAGTCACGTGCCTCCAGGCATTCAATGAGGCGATGGTTAATGGGTGTAATTAAGGATGATTTGTTGGATCCATGCCAAACGCTCAAGGGTGAATGTATCACGTAATGAGGGACGACCAGGTTACATGTCTGGACACGTCTTTTCCTCGGAACTCACTCGATGACGAAGCCCCACCCCCTATTTAAAACATGGGTCTCCAGGTATCCAATGATGTATTCTTAATGATGCGTGACATGCGTTAATCGATCAGCATAAGGCAGATTGACAGGCTACATGTCTGGACACGTCTTTTTCTGACTCTGGGAACTCGTGCAATTGTGGGGATTCTAACTGGTCGAGCTATATAGTAGGGACAATTGTGAAAGACATCTCCATTAGTCTAACAGGTTGATCATTATTAAACTTCTGAACATCGACTCTTTTTTAGCCATGACAATGTGCAATGGTCGATGTATAGCGTAAGGACAATCGGTTAGTTATTACCCTGACAGATTAAAATTAACTAGTCCAGCTTTAAACAACTCTGACCATGTGTAACGATCGTCAGAGTCGTCTAATGTTCAGCGAATCAATTTTCTATCGTGTTAAGGAAATAACAACAAACTATTACATTTTAACGGGTCTCAACGGCCACGCAATATTTGGAGAGAAATTCCAGTCTAAGTTGACTTCGGGTTTGGACGGGTTATAGGCGAGGATTCTTTCAGTCTTCAACGTATTATATGTTTATGCACATGGAAGACTGCGTTATAAGACACATATCATATCGTACTTCCATCAGAACAAAAATAAAATCTGTTTAAACCAACATCAATGATCAACCAGTCAAATTACTTTCAAAATATTCAATAGCTTACACGTATAGCTTTCTGGAAATTACTAGTCAGGTCGTTCAGAGATCAATCGATCCCAACACGATAGAGGGGTGTGTGGAGCTTAGCTAGAGCTAAAATGGAAACGTCTATTAGCGAGCTGCGTGCAATCGGTTGTGCCATTATGATCGCTTAATAGACTGTTAAGTTGTATGAATTGTCTTTAATATTTACTAAACATTATGCAAAATACTTTGAAAGTAAATTGACCGGGCGTTGTTGCCGCCATAAGCAGTAACATCGTCCAGTCAATAGACCGTCAAGTTGTACGAATTGTATGTCTTTACAATTTAATAAACGTTATGTAGAATATTTTGAAACGAAATTGACCGGGCGTTGTTGCAGCCATAAGCAATAACATAATCCACTCAAATTAGTTTCAAAATATGCAATAGCTTACGTTTATAGTTTTCTGGAAATAGCTAGCCAAGGAGTTCAGAGATCGGTCACTCCCAACACGATCGAGGTGTGGGTGGAGCTTAGCTAGAGATGGGTGGGGCTAAAATAGATGCATAATGAATAACAAATAACAGTTAGTAAATTTGTGATAAGGGTTCATTAAAATTATCTTAAACTGTTACATATTCCTCTTATATTTACACTTTTTTTTCACTCAGATTTGTATATACATATTTCGATTCTGCTATGACGAGCGCCTGCTGAAATGGAATGACCAGTTACATTATCTAGCAAGTCATTTCACGGTTAAAACTCTGTGGCTGGTCTTCTCTCGGTCTGCAAACGCAACACGATCGAGGTGTGGGCGGAGCTTAGCTAGAACTGGGAGGGGCATGGTTAAAAATGGAAAGATCCATTTGCGCTCTGAGGGCAATCGGATATTCCGTTATAATCGCTTAATAGATCGTCAAGTTGCACGAATTGTATGTCGTTACTATTTCATAAACATTATGTAGAATAATTTGACCGGGCAGTGTTGCAGCCATAAGCAGTAACATCACACGGTCAATTTGCTTTCAAAATATTCAACAGCTTACCAGGATAGTTTTCTGGAAATCGCTAGGCACACGTATTACAGACCTTAAAAATTGGAATTATAGCTAACACTGTTTCGAAAAGATTGAAATAAAACTCCAACGTCACTTTCACGTCCGTACATTCCAACTGTTTAATGTAGCATGGATCGGCCGGACAGGTACGAACCATCCCAGTTCAGCTGGGCATGGGACGACCATTCCGGGTATGTTCCAAGCATGCCCTCCCCCCCCCCCCCTTAGTAGGATAGTACGCGTATATAAACCCATATAAGAAACGTTTCTAAAAATGACTAGGTCCGTGAGATCGCATAGCACATGCGTGTGTAAGAGCTTCCCTGACAACACGTGTCAGTGTTGGGAGAGAATGCATTCTAAAATGTACCGAGTAGGTACATGTAATTACTTTAAACTGTATCATCTTCGTCATTCTTGGTACCTATCAGGACCGGAATGAAACGAGGAATCTAAAGCCATCTACCTTTTTAAAATTCTTATTTGGCTCCTTAAGATTATTAAGATAACGTCATAAACACGTGTGTGTACTAAATGAATAGGGAGGATGTCCATCATGTGATAACGTCCTCGCCATTTCAGTCTGCATGCTGATTGGCTACAGATCGCCCGCTGATTGGCTGAGCGTGCTACCTATGACATCACAAGTAGTATAAAAGGAACGCAGAATCAAGAATCGAGACCACACTTTGACGAGAGAGAACAAGTGGAAGGTTGTGTGGCCAGAGCAGTAAGAGACGTGGGCAACTGCTTACTGACTATGGTTACCATATAACCGCAGCAGTGCCTATCAGATTTCAGTCCTTTGACTCTGGCCAATAATCACCATATCTGCAACTAAGTTTTTGTAAGCCCTCGGACAGCCATACTGGGGCAAGTAATTAAATAAAAGAAGAGACCCTCACTTTCACCACTTCAGATGTGCCTTCCTGCGGATGGGCAATTGCGGCCGCGATGTAATAGCTCATAGTATGTAGAACGAGTGGTGATTCTTGGTGGACAACTCATCAGATCTGCCAGACCACGCTGAAAAAGTGGCGAACAAACTCCACGAAATGAGTCGTGAGTGATATTTAACTTTTTTACCACAGTCTAGTGGGAAATTGCATGGTGCACTGCACGAGCTATGCGGTGCAGCATGTATTGTGTACACGGAAGATGCACATGCATTTTATATAACTTTATATAGCCCTTCATAATACGGGGCAGCTTTCAATTTCCGATAGATGGAGCTTTGTAAAAACACTGCTTAATTTATATACAAGATAATATGACTATCTAGTAGACATCCGCATCCGCAATAGTTCTACTTCACCGTCCCTGAGAGTGAGCTGCATCAACAGTTCACCTGCGGATACTTCCCAGCAACTCCAGAATCATGCCACCTCGCATTCCTCATCTGTGACGCAGCATCCACAGTGATCTATGAACTTTTTCCGTACTGCTGACTAATAGGTACTCAGTTAATAGCATCCTTATATTATTGTATTCACTTGTTTCTTTACAGATACTGATAACTAACAGGTACCTACCGGTTGTCTGAGACCGCATTTTATAGTTTATCTTTTTACTGTATATATTGTCCTTGTTTCATGCTGGTGATTAACAATCACTGCAAGGTCAGGTGACCTTAATTGTTATTGTCAAATCTGTGATAGTTAGTTATGTATATGGTAGCAGCCTCCTAGTTACTTGTTTTGTTTATTTTATATAAAATACTAGGACCGCAGTATGCTAGGACACACTATACAGCAACAATAAAACCACACCACCTTTTGCCCACAGCAACGATTTTTCATTGGTCACTGTTCATGTTCTCATTGTGCGAACCTGACATGTGATCGACTAAACCTGGCTATTTTAGCTCGATAGGATAGGTTTAAAAGTAGTTAGGGACAACCACTCTGTAGGAATCATTTGTGCAAGCCTCTTTTCCAGATGTAGCGAATATGTAATACCACACACTGGCAAGGTTGTGTAAAATTTGCCAATTACCTTAGGGCCTTCTTATTAATATATGAGCGATTGTCTCTCTCTACGCTCCTCCAGCCACAAGGTTTATGAATTGTCTGGACCTCCCATCACCACGTTGATATGATCCAATGGAGCGGTGAAAACCAAAGTGTCGATTTCACAAACACCCCCTCAGTATCTTCGGATACCCATTAGCTTAGATATTCATGCCAAAGTAGGAAGCACTGCGAAAACATTATATTATTTTAACTGGCCAGCAGTGTATCTCTGGGCATCTTAGCATAACCCTAAAGACAAGCAAATGTTAGACCCCATCATGCAGGTGATGGGCCGGATGCAGATCTCCATCCATCTCTTTAAAGTGACTGGGTGCGGTCTTGGAACCCACTGCGCCTTCATGGGAAAGTCACTACAGTTGGATATTCGTCTCTAACTCCCCACCATAAACATATTTCCGCTTTACAAATGCTTATGTAACTATGACTTGTCCTAGTGATGTTGTATGTGGCTGCGATGAGGTTAGTAATGGGATTGTTATATGATTCTGAAACTAATGCACCGTAACATGTCCGCACGCTGTCTTTCTGAGGGGGAATGCTATGTAGGGTGACCATACGGACACCGAGCATCTTCGCCAGTCAGGGTCATGTATGAAAGATAGGTAGAAATCCCTGCCACTTACGGCCAAAGCCTGGACATGGGCCTAACAACTAAATGTTTAGGATTTAGCAGAAAACCATATAAATAAAGCGGCAACTACCAATACATTATCTTTAACCTACATACGGTGACGGTGTTGAATTCCACAGAAATCATCCACCCCATCTTCACGTAATACAGCGTGCATCACAATAGCTTATAATTTCACTAGGTTGACTCGCACTATGCACTTAGCATATGTTTGAACAAGAGAGTGGACCTTTTTGCCAGCTCTCTTCCTCCGCTTCGGCGCTGAAGGAATTTTCCTGTGACTGAGGCCCGTGCAAGGCACTTTCCTCTCACAAATAATTATATTTTGCTATGGGTGTAATGGTTTATATTAAACTTAATAAGTGACCCGCTAGGATTCTCCCTTGCAGAGATACCTCATGGATACATAAGGATCGGTGAGGTACCCCTGATGAGCCGCGTTAAACAAGACACCAACTCAGTTCCCTGTACTATATTTTCTCTCTCATACTAGCAAACGAGTAGCATTGTTTGTTGTATTATTCACTTTTTTAATTATGTCTAAGCTCCTAAATTGAGTAATGGACCACCATGCCAGTGACACGAATAGTCGGGACGAGACGGTGTAGTTCAATCTCGGCAGCAATGGTCGCATGGCCCCACATTATCATTCCACTGGCTCTAGAAGTCGGTCTTTGTATTTTCCGGAGAGGCACGGGACAAGATCTGTAACCCCGAGAACAACCGACGCTAACCATCCATCCTGCGCATCATGGATATATGACACAACAGAACGTATTAGACAGACGGACCAGTGCGCACCCCCAACGGCTACAAGTGGCGCCTGATGTGGGGCCCGAACGAGAAGCGAACCCATGCCTACACTCACCACCCGTGCATTTCAGTCTCCTTCATCAGATGACCAGCTCTCGTTACACTGGGAGGTGGCGTCTTATGATAGGAGAGCCGCATGTGTTCTTACCGATAATGACCTAAATTTCCCTGGTGCAGAATCACCAGCACCGTATCATCTAGAGTATTTGCCAATCAGCGAGAGGACTTTCCTCGATGCCTCACAGGTGGGAACCAATTTCATCACATTGTCGGACGTCCGTGATAGGCACTTAACCCCTCTGCCGGATCGTGGTCGACCACAACAAAGACCCCTATGGGGGCATATCTATGCTTCATGCTCAATGCGTTCACCTGCACCATCAGAAGGTGACCAATGGCTCGCCCATCATGCACTGTGTCCCGTATCACCTCCTATATGAACGTCTTCACCATATTACTATCCTTCGGTACCACGTTTCGGATTATGGAATATGGAGGCACTGTTGCCTAATTACACCAGAAGAACTACACCATCATACAGCATGTAACCCCTCCATCACTCTCCTGGGCCTCCTCTGTACGAAGAACGCCAGACACAGTGACCGGTAGAGCTTCCGCGACACATATGTAGCACGCCTCCATCAGTCCATAGAGCAACACCTGGCTATGAACCCACATCAGGGCAATACTCAGTGGCACCTAACCAAGTGAATCACACTGAGCATTATCAGCGGGAATCATCTTCGCGGACACGGTATCAGCTAGACATTCAGCAGGAACAGCCACCAGCAGCACCACCAACACGCAGACCAGCATCCGTGTTTGCACTATAGTGCCTTATCATGGCCACAGCCGAGTCATTCTGACTCCCGAATTTAGTGGGGAGAATTACTGAGCTAATTATAAGTGCCAGTTCGAGATTATTAGGCAAACTAACTGATGGACGAATCAGCAGATGCGGGAGTATCTGGCTGACAAACTGTCGGGTAAGGCCCTTCAGGTACTGGTGGATTCGGGATCAGATACTACCCCAGTGTATACGGAACTGGAAAGCACGTTGTCAACACGATTCGGAGACACAGCCCTTGGGGAAACAAGTCACCTACCGCTCAAGAACTTGTGTAGACGAGCTGGGGAAACCTTGTTATGCACACATACCCCAGCACTAATCCCGAGGGAGTACCACATCTTCATCTCGACACATTCATCGACACATTGAGCAGATAGCCCTCTCTAAAGGAAAAATTATTCCTTATAGAACACCCCAATCTACAGTCACTAACAGCAACAGCTGGCTGGATTGACAACTTCTTAGAGCGGCAAAACGCCAATCGCCGCCAATTGCATCTGATTACCGAGTTGAACGATGCACACATCCTTATTGCCACCGACACCGCATCTGCATCTGCATCCACTTCAGCAACAGACCCACGCAACACCACCCAAAAGGAACACCCCACCAGTCAGAATCACCCACCCAGATGAAGAGGCCGTGGCCAGTCCCATCGGGGAAGCCACAGCAACGCACAGGACATGGGAACCAGCAAAATAACAACAATAAAAAAATATGCATGATAGGTTAGAAGAGATTACTAAGCAAATCTCCGCACTCACCAACTTAATCCCCACACTCAGCACCATGGTCACGACACAGTCGACATCACGCCTAGCACCAAGTAACATGACAACACACACACAGCCACCTAACACATGCTTTGGATGTGATCAGCCAGGCCATTTGAAGAAGCGATGTCCAAACCGCCCTCCCTCTACCATGCCAACAGCTGACCAATGCACTCCGCAGCCAGAATCATGTTTAAACTAGAACGGGCACAGATTACAGAGTTACTTCGGTGCCCACTTCTCCAACCTGGCTCAACTACAATCTCCGGACAAACAACATCAGGTGGATACATCTAAACCTGCTACCTCAACAAAACACACTAAGCACCTGGCTTCACATAAGTCGGTGCCTACGATGCCTACTGTATCTGCAGCACCACTAACATCTCCCTCTGTGGGAAGTTGTGACCCCGCAACAACCGCACCGTACAAACCCTCTTTCCTGTGTAAAACGGCAGTAGCTGGTTGTAGCACCTCCACTGAAACAACGTTTATACAAGCACCATGACCCACCGCCAAAAGCACTTAACATCTGGTGCCCCTTGGTGGTATGCCATTCACGAGTCCTAACAGCATCACCCACCACATCCAACAACAATAGTAATGGTGCAGATAACAGCCAGCACACCACATCTTAGATTTGCAAGAAGAGGCGTTATACTAAGGGCGGCCGACAGACGTGCCGCCATTGCTTCTTCTACGCATCAACTAAACATCCAATGATGCATTGTCCTAAGTGGTTGGCACAGGTAGCCCTCTGCCGCCACTGCCCCAGTCCTGTCCAAACTGCTGTGTACACAAATTCACAGTACAGTCACACCACATCAATGACACCACCATTGCAGCCCCCGTCTCCGTCATCACCTAAGCCATCACAGCAGCAGCGGCAGCGAGTAGATCCCTTCTTCACTCAGCCACCTAGCACACTCACGGAAGCCATCCAGAAACAAACAGACTACATACAGGGTGATACTGCACCCAATGACGTCCCTCAGACAGTATCACTGGAAACTCTTCCTCAAGCACATCGTAAGGTAGTATATAAGTGTGCTTGCCTGTTCAGCGGCATTTCAACTAGCGCCACCGTAGCCACTGGAGCTTCCACCACCATTTTCAACAGTATCACTGGAAACTCTTCCTCAAGCACATCGTAAGGTAGTATATAAAGTGTGCTTGCCTGTTCAGCGGCATTTCAACTAGCGCCACCGTAGCCACTGGAGCTTCCACCACCATTTTCAACAAGTGCTTGTATGAGAGCATCCCACCTCATAAAAACCCACCCCTTTGGCCTACTAACATATTTCTACAAACAGGTACTGGAACCAATGTTCCTGTTGCTGGTACAGTAAACCTCGTGATATAGATAGAGGAACTGCAATTCATTCAGCGAGTTGTAGTGGCCTCTATTCAAAATGATTCCCTGCTCGGTTCTGATTTCCTCGGTGCCAGCAAAGTCATCATATATTGCAGACAACAGGAACGAGACATACATACACCCCCCCCCCCCTCGACTGGAATCATCAGTGTACGACACTTGTGCGTTGATATTGGCTTCTGCAGCCACAGTTGAGCCGGGACAGGAGGAAATTCTATGGGCCACTGTGCAACAGCTAGGACACAAGACACACAGCCATGCTGGAACCCGCCCCTGACTACATGATCGCCTCTCAATGCGCAAGCCCACGAATGATCGTGGGCACCACCAACAAGGATCACATACCCTTCCGGGTCTTCAATGGCACAGTAGACCCAATAACACTAGTCCCAGGAGTTCGTTGTGGCCATCTGGTAGATGTGATATCACTCCATACACCACCTACCGCAACTACACCAGCAACAGCTTCTTAGGATAATCTATCAGAACATCTGCATGACTTGTATTTGCATGCCACAGTTGGTTTAACACAATCTCACAAACGTGATGTGCGATGGATACTGTTTAAATATCAGGAAAGTTTCTCATCGGGATACATGAACCTAGGAGAAACTCACCTCGTGCGACACTCCATCGACACCGGAAGTAATCGACCAGTACGACAACCCATATGAAGTCTCCCCATTCACAAGGAAGTGGAAGCACATCAGCAAGTTAATGTCATGTTGCAGGCAGGCATCATAGAGCCCTCAGCATCCCCCTGGGCCAGTCCCATAGTACTAATAGGCAAGAAGGACGGATCTTTGCGGTTTTGCATTGACTACCGTCGCCTTAATGATCTAAGCGTCAAAGACGTGTATCCGATCAGGCCTTAGATTCATTGTTCAAAGCCAAGCGGGTTTGCATCCTTGATTTAGCTAGTGGGTACTTGCAAATAGCCATGGATGAGGCCGACAGGGAAAAGACCGCATTCATCTGCAGAGATGGTCTTTTTCAATTCCGCAAGATGCCCTACAGCTTGTGTAATGCTCCTGGGACGTTCGAACGTCTCATTGAGCAGGTACTGAACACCCTGCAATGGGAGATTTGTCTCTGTTACATTAACGGCGTAATCGTCTTTGGCTCTTCGTGTGAGCAGACCCTGTCAAATCTGGACATGGTTCTAATGTGGTTTCGTACCGCTAACCTCAAGCTCAAACCCAAGAAGTGTCATTTCTTCAGACAGAGCATCGAATTTCTGGGTCACGTAATATCCGCAGATGGAGTAGCTACACAGCCTTCTAAAGCAAAAGCAGTAGTGGTGTGGCAGACCTCCCTCCCCCCCCCCCCCACTTCAGTTATCGATACACAGAGTTTCCTTAGTCTCTGCCAGTATTATCGCCAATACATCCGTCACTTTAGTGAGATTGCATCCTCGTTATTCCAGATCACCCAGAAAGATCGATTATTTGAGTGGATGAGTGAGTGTGACGGTTCCTTCAGGGTTCTGAGGGAACAATTGACAACCGCACCAATTCTTGCTCATCCTAACCCTAACCTCGATTTAATCTTAGACACTGATGCATCTGCTTACGCAATAGATGCAATTCTATCTCAGGTCACAGAATATGGAATGGAGCCGGGACTGGGTTATGGTTCACATACTCTGAAGAAGACAGTGAAACGTTTTGCAACCACGAAGAGGGAATTACTAGCTGTGGTGTATTTTGTCAAATACTATACACACTTTCTGTACATGTGCCCTTTTACACTCCGTACAGATCACACCTCACTACGCTGGCTCAGAAACCTAAAAAATCTGGAGGGCCATGTAGAGCGGTCGCAGGAATCCCTGCAGGCCTTCAACCTCAATGGTGTTCATTGGCCCGGCAAGTTGCATATTAATGCTGATGCCTTGAGCAGAATCGGGCTCGAGGATGAACAAGAAGTGGCCACCACCATGACACATGCAACACAGCCATCTCACGAATTCCATGAGCTGCGGTGTACAAAGTAGGATCCGGAGAGAGTGACTCATGAACAAGCAAAAGACACGCAAACATGACATATATACGCATGGCTGAGCACTATCGTGTCATAATACTTCAACACTGGACACTTAACTGTAGAGAGAACTGTGGAACGCATCAAACAGAGGTTCCGCTGGATCAGGATATGTGATAATGTGAAGGCATGGGTCGTCAAATGTGTCCCATGCCAAAGACGCACTGTTGGCCAGAACCACTACGCACCTCTACAAGTTAAAATTGTTGGTGCACCGTGGGAGCGAGTGGATATTGATGTGCTCGAACCCTTGATTATGACGGATGATGGAAACAAGTACATCCTCGTATTGCAAGATTATTTTATGAAGTGGGTAGAAGCATTCGCTTTGCTGGACCAAGAGGCATCTACAGAAGTGGAGGTCCTGACTAGCAATGTGTTTTGCCACTTCAGCATGCCTTATGAACTGCACTCCGACCAAAGAAATAATTTTGAGAGCCGGCTGATCTCAGAGCTCTGCAAATTGTTCCACGTAGTCAAAACATGCACCACCCCTTATCAACCACGAGGTGACGGAATGGTGGAGAGGTTCAACCGAACCTGAGCGGAAATGTTGACTAAGGAAACACACCTTGACTGTCGCAATTGGGATCTACAACTCCAAAATGTGCTCATGGCATACCGCACTTCGATACAGTCCAGCACGGGTTATACCCCTGCTCGGTTAATGTTAGGCCATGAATTAACCTTACCCTTGGATCTGGCCATGCCCAGAATTCCAGGAGAGAAAAATTCACCATCCCTTTACGTGGAACTCATGCAGCAGCAGATAGAACAAGCCCATAAGCTAGTAAGAGAATCCTTATCCACTGCAAACCGGCGTCATAAAACACGGCACGTGCGCGAGTGCATGGAGACCCATATGAGGAAGGAAAAATGGTTTGGGTTTACGATTCGTGACGTTCTGAAAACGTGCCAACTAAACTGAGTTACCAGTGGAAAGGCCTCTATGTGGTAGTAGGTAAGAAGTTGGACGTGACCTACCGGATACGTGCCTCTGGCCTGATCTCAGTCATCCACTTCGATCGACTTAAACCTTATGTTAGTGCCAGAGATCGGACTGGGCATTTCACGTAACAGTACCCAGACAGATGTCTCCACGGAAACATGTATTCCCGATGTTAGTTCAGAGCACTACGGTGCCAGTTCGACCCCTCTCCTACAAAGCGTGGAGTCTGGTGACCATATGACTAACGCTGAGGACGATGACGAGCTACGTATTCACCCTCTCCCTCCGCAGAGTGGGTCTACAAGATCTGGGAAGTCATATCTGAAGACTTTCTCGTTTGTGCTATCCAATGGGAAGGACGGAAAAGTTGTTACACCGACCTCTTCCCATTCCCACCCACTTCATGCTATTGCCCCAGTTATAGTCACCACAAGCGGAAGCTGAGGCTTCCCCGGGCCATGCTTCTTGCAGAGTGGAACATATAATAAATAGCATGGAAGTGAAGAGGCTTGATGAGGCTTCGGCCTGTTCCCATCAACAGGAAAACCGTACAACTCAGTGCACTCCCCTTCCAACCCCCAAAATCGCAAGACCCTCCCCCCCCCACATTCCAAGTTGTGCCCGCAACACCACCCCCACCCCAACTTGCGTCCCTCATTTCCACACCATGTTCGGACACCACACGTCCCATCAATTTCAGACTCCACTCGTCCTCTGTTGACTGTCAATCTTCAGAGAGTCAGCTGTTTCAGATGAGGGAGCATCCCGCACCACAGTCACCCCTGCGGCTGGTAGTGGGCGGGGAAGCAGCCTGTTCAGCAGACTCTTGGCTCATATATTCCCGGTATCTAAAAACTATGACAGAGTACCAACCGTCATGTAATGGGAGATGTCCATCCCCATCCAAAGGGTATCCTCGACCACAACCGCCCTACAAAGCAACCCCACCCCCGTGAGCAGTCAGAACATCACATCAAGACACAGAAAGCCAGGAGCATACAGAACATACTTGTCCTCAAGGCTGGATACGTCAATTCTTCACTATGCGAATTCTACATACACATTCGGTTATACGAAGTATAACGAAGGCATTCAACACCACCAACAAGTCAAGATAGCATGCTCCTAACTTTTGTAGCCGAAAAAGTTAGAGACTCCCATTCCCGAAACATTTCGTACCACACAAATGTGGTGAGCTCATCACCCACTGCAGCCTGACTTTCAACAAAAGCAACAGAATCGGCATTCCCCAGCCTGGAAAACTGGATCTTCCCACTGCATTATGCGCCAGCATCACACAGTAACCCTGACTTCCCTACAACAGAACACTACCATCATCAGCACAAGTCGACATTTTCCACAAGCACCCCCTTATCTGGTAATGCGGCAAACTGATCATACAGTAAGGAGGAGAACATCACAGCCATCTACAGTACACGCTACAAGTTTTATTTCACTCTCTCAGGTGGGAGTCCTATAACAGTGTGATCTGGCTGTAATTTTTCTGGGGGCACGTCTAGGATCGTGAAGAGAGATCAGCAATAATTCATTGGTTAGAACATTCAGGTACAAGGGATAAAACAATCGAGTGTAAGTGAAATGGCAACAGCAGAAATGGTAGATACAGCTCAGTCAGATGGTACAGAGTCGGGGAAAACACTTGACTCCAAGTCAAATGTTTTCTGAAGGAGTGACTTCAAAATATCTGTCCAAATAAACGGCAAACATGGTATCGATTTCACAAGTGTGGCAAATCAAATAGATAGTGGTTTGAGACGTGGTTACAGTCATTTGAAAATGTGGAAGCAGTGACTAAAGAAAAGGGCAAAAACACAGAGTAGATAACCGATAACTTGGCAACTGAGGTTTCTAAATTGAAAGTAGAAATAGCAGAGGTAAAACAGATAACAACTGAAAAGCACATGGTAGGAAAAGGGACCTGTTTCAAACACCAACTATAGTAATATAGTAATAATGATCTCCATGCTGAATGTACATACAATAATGTACACTACATCGCAACACATAGTGGTGGGTGTGCAGCGTTCAAATGACAGGGTGGACACAAGTGTTGTAATCACTTCTGGCTGTGGGGGAGCTCTGACCATTTTACGATAGGTTGTAAACTGAATAAGGGTGAGATCAGGGGTCCTCAAAGTATAAAGTTATCGGGAAATTGGTAGTGGTCATGTCGAAGGAACGATGAGTGACCTTAAAAACAAGTCCCATTACAATGGTGTTCAAGAACGAAACCGGCAAAACTGTTACAAATCCGGTGGTCAAAATAATTCAGGTAAAGGTGTCATATCAGAGAAATTTGAGCTGGAAAATTGAGGTTCAGAGAGACAAAGATAGGGTTCTAAAAACTGGTGTCCCCAAAAAATTTTTTTATATCTTAGGCAAAGACAGTCTCTGGTTAAACTGGTGAGTGAACAATGTTCAATTAAATGCTTCCTATCAAGTGTCTCAGTTGAGGTAAAATTGATGCAAGGATAGTGGAAGCTCTTGGCATTGTCCCATCCATAATGAACATGCCAGTAGGTTCGTTTTGTCTGTTGTGCATAGTTATTACCAATACAAGTAAACATCATGTTATTTTACCAAAGCAATTTGTGATTGGTGAGCTCCAATAAGTAAAGTCTGTCTGGCCTGTACATAGTTGTCTGGCTAACAGTGATGTCATACCAACTATAGGATCAAATATGTCGGACCAATCTCTAGTTAGTCATATTGTAAAAGATACAATCGATGAGCCCTGCTCCTCAAGATCCAACAGTAGTTTAACAGTCTCTTGTGATCCTGAGTTGTGGGATCCACTAATGGATCTTGAGAACACTGACGTAACCAAGAATCAGAAATGTATCGTACATAATCTGTTATGGGAGGAATCTTGCGCATTTGCAAAGGAAGATGAAATCGGTAATATACCAGACTTAGAACGTAACATACAATTATCTGATAATATGCCAGTACAACGAAGATATATTTCGATTCCGAAACCTTTGTTTTTGGTAGGAATGTAGTTCGGATCGACCGGTCGGATGCGGGCCGTACCAGCTAAGCTGGGTATGTGCCGCCCGTCCTTAATTCGTTTCATGAATGTGGCCCCCTGGGTAGAGCCATAAGCATGTATGGGCCCATGAGAGAGATTTCGTCATCAAAATGACTAAGTTCGTTAAGATGCATAGCGCGCATGCGCGGGCTAACTGCTGCATTGACAGAGCATGTATAGCACGTCCAAGAGTGGGTAGCGCTTTTAATGTACCGAGTGGGTACATTGTAATTCTTTATACATGCTCGTTTCCGCCAAATCTGGTATCAGTCAAGACCAGACTTCATCGGGCTTTTCAAATCTGTTAACTGTTTTAAAATCGGTTAAGAAATGCCTGAGTTTTCGCCGTTTTCCTCCTAATTATGCTCTGTATATCTCCATAGCGTCGTAATCGTGTATATACATACACACACACACATATATATATATATATATATATATATAGCGAAATAATCAGTGGCTTGTGTAACACGTGACTCACTATGTCATCTTCACATCTATATCTATCACAATATTTAGATAATTGTGTACACGTCACAGGATTACAGCACGTTGATTGGCTGGTTCATCAAATTCTGATTGGTTGAGGCAGGCAGTTACGAGCACACCATGAGTATAAAAGGTGATGATTTATGAGGATCGAGAGCGTCATCGGCCGGTGGCCGACCAGTCAGGAACTTTCCAAGCATGGAAACCTGACTGAACAACTGGAGTGGCGAAGATTGAATCCAACATCATCTCGGCACAACTTCAACTACCAGCACCACTCGGACCGAAGGAAAAATCGGGCCACTGCACTGTGGACGACATCTTCAGAGTGTTACATTGTTCCTGCTTTAATTACCAACTGTATAGGAACTATATTATGGTGGACCCTTATGGTCCAGATATGTAATTCTGCATAACGTAGAGCCAGCAATGCTCCTTGGTGGATAACTCACCGGATCTGCCAGCCACGCTGAAAAGTGGACTTTCAGCCGCCATACTGCATGTCGAATGTGATGATTTAACGCTTAGAACGCAGCCAACTAAACTTTGCTCGGTGTGCCTTAAGAGTTAATTGACACACAGGGCACCGTTAAGCTTAAATAGTACGCTTAATTACAACTGTATCAATAACCCTCCCTGTTAATGGGTTATTTTAACTATACCACTTACCGTTATTATTACGGACACTTTAGTCATACCGCATCATGTAGAACTTACTAGATAATCAGTAGACTTTTCTTATACTGTGTTTCACTGTTCTGAGTGTGTACTGCTTCCGTCCTGGACCAGCATTACAGAGACCGTATCCTGCGGAACATCTACATGCGGGAACTGATCCAGTCCACAGAGAACGTGTGTCAACTCACATCACGAGCATAGTGACATATCAATTTCAGTAACATGGTAACCGCAATTAAGAACGGCTACTGGGTATTCAAGTAACTATACATGATATATTTAATTAAACCGTCATTAATTACTTCTTAAAGATAATCATATAATTATACCTTAATTACTTTATTTTCCTCTGTAAATGGTACCGATGACTAACAGGTACCGTTCCGGTCTCCGGACCGCTAGTTATAATTTCTTTATTACTGTTCATATTATGCTTGTGTCACTGTAAGGTGTTTCACTAACCGCACCGTATTAGGTCTATCAACCTGTATTGTTACTGTTCTAAATCAATTTATGTATTATTACCGTTCTGTACTAGGTTAGTTTAGTGCATGGCAAGTAGCCATCAGTTGATAAGTTTTGTTCATTTGTAGAAAACCTAGGACCGCAGTGCACTTTGGAGATACTATACAGCGACATTATATATGCATCACGTTTTCCCTCCACCAACAATATTTCACTAAGGTCACTGTCCGTGCTATTAACTCTGTTTAGCCCGGCATGCTACCAACTAAACCTGACTATTCAGCTCGATAGGATAGGTTTGATGTGATTAGAGACAATTTCTTCATTATGAGACACATAGTGTACGCCTCTTTTCCGGTTGTTGCAGTAATCTAGCCCCGCACCCCGGCAAGGTTGTGTAAAATTGGCGAAATTACCTATAGGGCCTCATATTTATAAAGTTATTGTCTCTCTTCATGTTCCACTAAGCCTTATGGCTTTTTAACTGTTTGGATGTCCCTATCCGCACCATAGGCTGATCCGACTCTGGGAAACTATAGGAGGTTTCTGAGTGGTGATGGCCAAGGTACGGTGTCACATACACCACCCCTGTGTCTTAGGATACTTATTTAGTTAGTTACCTTTGCTAATGTAGGAAGCACTGCGAAAACATTGTTATTATTATTATTATTATTATTATTATTATTATTATTATTATTATTATTATTATTATTATTATTATTATTATTATTATTATTGCTCTTTATCTTTCTTAGGATATATATCCCGCACCGCAGTGCATATTTAGGCACCTTGGATATAAACCTAATGTGAGGTCAATAACTTAGCTCCACCGAATTCTGTACAAATGTCTGGGCAAGATGATGGAATCTGCCACGCCCTTGCGGGAAGGACATTTACAGTGGATATCCGTCTCTCTAACCCCCACCGTAATGGCAAGTCAATTGGAATAAATTTGCTTGTGTAAAAAGGTAGCCATAGTCCTGTGATGTTTTATGTTGTCACGGAGCAAGATGTCTGGACTCTCATCAGGCTCAGATATCTTGCAAAGTGACATGTACGCATACTGTCTTGAGCACTGATGCCGTGGGGTATCTGCTCTCACAGACAGCCATATCTAAAGCTAGGTAGGGTACACCACCATTTGCGGCCTAAACTAGTTCTTGTCTTTTTAAAACCTAAATGGTAGGATAGGCATAGAAGTAGGCCTGCGTAAATAAAAGTGGCACCTACTAATTCAGTATTCTTGAAATTACATAAGACGGTGACTTGAGGATCCTATGGGAATCACTTGTCTCGTATTCACGTAAAACAGAACGCAACATTTTCAGTTATAGTTTCACTAGGATGGTCTTTTCTTGCAGCATCTTTTGGTTGAACACAGGATAGCCGCTTTTGTGGCCATCTCTGTCCCTCTGCTTTTGCGGTGGCAGCATTTTCCTTCGATGGAGGCCCACACGAGGCACTTGCCTCTCACAAGGATCCAGTGATGGTGGCCCATGTGAGGCTACTACTCCTCGCTCAAGGATACAGCACTAGGAGTAATGCCCACGTGAGGCACAAGGCCTCTCGCCACTCAAGAGTTTCTTTCTCTTCTTCCTTTTCAGCTTAGAGATATAATAGCTTATATTAAGTTAATTAGTAATATCGTATGCAGGAGCCTCCTTTGTAGGGGTACCTCTGCGGACCTGCGTGTCTGTGTGGGACCTCCGGTGACTCCACATTTAAAGGTTCATATGGCTGTTCTATGTTATGTATTATTCTCATAATATTATATCTCAACAATTGTATAAGAGGTATATGTTAATTACTCTTTAATTATTTTAGGCCACCATCAAAATCTTGTATGTTCATAGATCACAAAATCGCTATGAACAGGCATACCGGTGACACAAACTCATGGGCAGATACTGTGCAATTTAATGTTGCCGACAATGGTCGCACGGCCCCACTGGAACCTTAGGAGTCGGGTTTTTTTCCTCTCAGGTCAGTGTCGCTTGGAAGCAGTTACCCAGAGACTGAGAGCTAGCCATCATCCGCGTTCGTCACGCACATGCGGCGCGGCGGACATCGTCGAATGACCCGACACGACCCCGCGAGCTACAGGAAGAAGGATGGTAGTCTCCGCTTGTGTATCGATTATCAACAGATTAATTCCAAATCTATCCCTTTAGCTCAACAGATACTGAGAATACAGGTTATGTTGAACAATTTAGGTGGCAATCAATGGTTTTCCCTATTCGGTCATGGAAAAGCGTACTGCCAAGGTTATGTAAGTGAGGGGTGTCGGCAATATACTGCTTTCCTGACTCCCTGGGGTGTGTACGAATGGATCAGGATTCTGTTTGGGCCAGTGGTGACCCAGGGAAGTTTATGGAGGACACTTTATAATCATTGTATTTAGATGATGTGCTCGTCTATAGTGATAGTTTTATGAACCATATTGAACATTTATGAATGGTATTCTGTACACTTGTAAAGAAAGGTGTCAAATTAAAATCTAGTACCTGTGCTTTGTTCCACAGAGAAATACATTATTTAGGACACCTGACATCATCAGAGGGTTATAGGATGTACCCCGCTGATAAACAGGCAGTGTTGTCTTTAAAGGATAAGAAAATAAACATGGTATGGGATCTCAGACAATTCCTAGGATTCATTGTCTATTTGAGGAAATATATTCCCGATTTCTCCAGAAAGGCAAAATCATTGTCTGACTTGCTAAAATGGTACGGTCCAAAACAGAGTAGACAGAAGGGGGTTAAGCGTAAAAGTCATAAGAAAGTGTACACATCGAGTCAACAGATCAAATGGGAGAGCTGTCACCAGATAGTTCTAGAGAAGTTACTAGAAAATTTAGCTCAACCAACGGTTATGGTTTACCTACAGTTTGAGGAGTCTTTCATACTACATGTAGATGGCTCACAAGATAGTTTGGGGCAATCTTGTGCCAACATCAACAGGATGGTAAATTAGCAGTAATGGCATACGGTTCTAATACTATCATTTACATAGTGGCAAGCTCGAGTTTCTCGCATTGAAGTTGGCAGTTTGTGAAAGATTTCTGGATAACTGGATTACTCATGTCCCTCTATGGTGTATAGTGACAATAACCAACTGACGTACATATCGACATCGGCAAAATGTGATGTGGCTAGGCTTCAGTGGGTTTCGGAACATTCAAATTTCAAATTTAAAATACTCTTTTAACCAGGTTGTTTGAATACTGATGCTCATGGTTTATCATGCATACCCCTTTATTAGGAGGTCTACATGAACGATTGCGCAGAATCGGTGAACCATGATAGACAGTGATGTCACAGATGTTTAAAGCACATGAGAATGTGGACATTAACTCGATCACATCATGAATGTGTACTGCGAATGTGTTAGCCATCTCAGATCAGCTGGATCCTGTAGCGATTCATAATCATTTAACATCGGATGAGATAAGAACGCTAAAATGGCAGATCCTGGTTTTAGTTGTGTTATAGACCGTATTAAGCATAATCAGACGATCATACCATGAGACTGACAGCATGATACATATGGTTTGAATGGATTAATGCGTGAATGGTTGAAGCTGAGAAATGACAACAATGGACTGTTAAAGAGAGAAATGTGTTTTCCAGGAAGTTAAGTCAGGTTACAACTCGCCTTGTCAAAGAAATTTAGGAAATTGGTATTGAAGCAATTGCACAATGAAATGGGTCACCTTGGTGTCGATAGGATTCTGTCTTTGATTCGGGATCATTTCTACTGGCCTGGAATGGCAAGAAAGATACATAATTATGCAACACGTGTTTGTGGTTGTGCTAAAGATAGAACACTCCATGTGATATCATGTACCCCACTGAAGACAATAGAAACGTCAGCACCATATGAACTAGTGTCGATAGATTACCTACATTTAGAGAAGTCGAAAGGCAGGTATGAATACTTTCTCATAGTCATGGATCACTGTACTAGGTTTGCATATGCTTATGCAACGAAGAACAAATCTGGCAAAACCATGACGTCTACATCATGACCAAGACAAAGAATTTGACAATAATTGCTTAAGAGCGTACAACAGTGGTTGCGTGGTGTTATTCCCCTCGTGTACAACCCCATACCATCCCACGATATAACAGTACCTGACACGAAACAACAGGTTTTTCACCATTCTATCTTCTCTTTGGAAGGCGCCCACGATTGCCAATAGATTTAGTATTTGGTTTAAATGAGGAAACCACTAGGATCTGTCATAACCAATATGGTAAGAAATGGAGTCAGTGTATGTCGGAAGCATATGAACGAGCAATGGAGAAGGTGAAGCGCATTTCAGATAAGTCAAGAAAGTATTGTGACAGTAAGCGCTTGATGAGCTCAGAGTTAGAGGAAAGTGATAGGGTTTTGGTCCGCAATTTGAGTCATCATGGTGGACCCAGCAAGTTACGCTCTTTCTGGGAAGACAGGATTCATGTTGTACTCAAAAGTCTGAAGTCAAACCAGAAGATGGATGAGGCCGACGTAGAACATTACATCGGAACCTGTTCTGGCCTAGCAGTAGCCTACCTATAGACTCTCCACTGGTGAAGAACAAGCAATTGAAAGGAAATCTAAACATAATGTTGGAAGCATGGAACCACTTGATTTATCGCAATCTGACAGTGATGATGACTTCCTGCCATGTGGAGGGTTTGAACTCAAGAGTATTCCGCAAAATACGATGTCTGAACAGCCAAATGGAAAAATAGGACTTCAGATTCCTGATGCTGGTGATACGATTCCTATGGAGGTCGCTAATTATTCATTACCTGCCGATGTTGGAAAGCAAGATTCAAGAAGAGACGCTGCTATGTATATTTGTGAAGAGTTACATAAGTATCATGATACAACAATTATCAAGATGGCTAGTGGCCCGCAGCAGGAATTTGTGAGTAATGGTGTGGCACTGAGTTAGAGTAGTATGCAACCGACTCACTCCAGGCGCCCACCCATCAGAATGGAGTATGATAAACCCGGCGAAGGCTCGTGGAATCCTGTGGTAAGATCTATTGTGTCATTTTTAGCAGTCAGCCTAAAACTGTATTAAATAATAGTAGTCAAGGTGGTAGGTATGTACCAATTACGGTAGAGTGAAACAACAGAACGCCTTCCATGAGTATTATCTTCATCATTTAGCTAAGTGGTGTTGGTCCATTAAATTTATGGCTCCAGAGATTGTTTTTATCCTGGGGGATAGTTGAATTTGTTGTGGAAAATTTGGTGTCTGTAATGTTGGGCCGGCATTTTTTTTACAGCGGTGGAGTGTTACTGAGTTTGTCGATTATGGCCAACTATGTGAATAAATACGGTATGGCTGCATTGTTTATTTGCGAAATTCATGGCTTGGGTTGCGCATGCATTGTCTTGTTGTTGTCTTGTCGCCAGATTCTTCAATAAACCTCGCATTTTTCTCGAAATTGTTTTATTTTACTCTCTCACATGGGAGTCTCATCACAGTGCAATCCGGGTGTAACATTTCAGGGTGATCGTCCAGGACAATCAGGCTGTAACATGTGCATATGTCTCCTCAAGCACAGAGATAAGGTGGACTTGTTTACCAGTCTAGTAGAAGTAAGCTACATTGTCACCTGAAATCTGATGCATCTATAGCAGCACAACTGTCAGCTAGGTGAGTTAGGCCTACCAGTTGTATGATGTAAATATGTACATATATGTACACTTGTAAATTTTACATATGTCAATATCACTAAATTTTACACCCAACTGCACAAAAAGGAGAAAGCAAAAAAGGGGAAAAAATTAAAATACAACCAAAGAAACCAACTACAACAATTATCCGCACACTGTGCAACCAAACGATATAGTGTAAGTAACTTGAGATTGAAAATAAGTCCTGTACGAGCCTCTAACGTTACAACAGATGATGATGATGATGATGACCAGTACATACATGTTCCAATCTATAGCTGCTTCTCTCTCCTCTTCTATCAACAGCATCCCTTCTGTACATGATGATCCACTTCCTGGTGGTATATTGTCTGGACTTCTTGCTTCTCTTAAATACTTTTAACAGGTCTTCTGGGCACCCCTTCTCCCCTAGATATTCTGTTTATATCTGTTCCTTTCCAATCAGTCTGTCATCTTTGGGCCACTCTCCTGCAAGTCCCTCTTTGGCGCCACCCCTCTCCTTTGTGGGTTGCACAGCCATGGTGTGCTCAGTGTCGTTTGTTTTCACGTCGTTCCCATCTGCATAGTATTGGTTTGAGGGATTTGCCGTGTCATGATAGTAACCAGAATGTGCACCCTTTTCACTCCCTTTTGTGTACCCCTTCGAGATCTCTCTGCCGTACTCGTCTCAATCTCCTGTCCATCTTCAACATATCATCCTGTTGGATCTAACCTACCTGTATTCATATATTAGTTTCCTCCCTTGGCCATTATGCACACTCTCTCTGTTGACTACACTATCTCCATTCTTCTTTCCTTGCACCACTATGTACACTCTCTCGTTCTGTGCTGAATGATCTCCACTCTTCTTTTCTCACCACTGTCTATCTTCTATGTTCCAAACCTTTGCTCCTAGATGCATACTCGTGTACTAGACTGCAACATGTATAAGCAGGATCCTCGATACTTTGTATCATGTCTCCTGTGCCTTGCCTCGTACTTATGTCTTTTCACCACATTTCTTGACCAATGATTTTAACGCTGACCTTTGCCCAACATGATTATCTCAACCGATCTTGCATCTCTCTTGCCAGTTCTTTCCTTCTCCTTAGCTCTTCCTCCTCCATACTGGGTTTCTTAGTATGTTTTTACCTCTTGCTCTTATATTTCCTCTCTGGTCCACCTGTTTGTCTTCCAGACTTTGCGCTCTTCTGCTTTCAGTCTCATTTATTTCTTCTGATAGGCTTTGGCTCTGTTCGGTCCTCTCTTTCCTCTACACGCCTGTTCTCCATAAGCTGATGCAGGTTAACACCAATACGCCTAACTTGCTCCGACAACGACCAAATTTATCTTTACAATTTAAGCCTTCTAACCTCAGCTAACCTTCCCTATTCCTCCAGTCTTCATATTCGTTTACACATAGTCCATCTAACGTTCTTGCTCAAACATGGGCTTCATTTCGTCTTTTTCAATTCTGTGCAGAAAATTCCTCACCTCACAGTCTATAACTATGTCATTTCTGTACTGGCCCTCCTTTCCCGTGGCTATCTTCTAAGCTCGGTCTTTGACTGTGCATCAGTTTTAGGCTATTTCTCATCTCGCTAATGTCTGATTCGAGTTTATTTATTTAAGCTGTCATCTGGCCCTCTCTTCTGAGGATATCCATCGATTGATATGCTTCAAATTTTTATTCAGTTGCTTATCGATGGCTGGTTATCTAGATGTTACTCTTGGTGGTTCTATGCTAATGAATGTAGCACCAGCTGGCATAGCTCCGACTGTTGCGTTCTTGTTGCAGGCACCCACAGTCATCTCATTTGGTCTTAATATGTGCTTGTACAACCTAGCTGGCAGTTACCAGCCACGGTGCTCATACGAATAACCTACCAGACACAGTTGTATCAGCAGCCTCAGTCAAAGTCCCATCTCATGTGGTGTCTGTGCCATGGGGAACGTAAAAGAACTCACTCTGAGTGTCAGGCCCCGTATCGGGAGCTCAGTTGTGAATACGCTCTGATAATGTAAATATTACTGTAAATAAGTTAAAATACTGTACTGTATCTACGTCTCGGTCAACAGCTCAAGCGGTCATTGGCTCCATATCTGAACCTGTAAAATAACACACTGTATAGCACACTCATAATAATTCCATACAGGTTCATTTTCCTGCGAACAACAATGCTAGACTGAAACAGTCGTATCCACATTCAAATAAGCCTTATTTCTCAAAGCTTTCAAAAGCAAGAGAGAACAGATTTCCTTCTCGCCCATTATCACTGTTACATCATGGAATTAGAGCAACACCTGGCGATTTACAGGCCATGTAGCAATGTAGTGAGTGAAATCCCATACCAGCAGCAATCTAGAAGAGAAATAACAACTACATACAATCACCCCAGTGGTGCTAGGATTAGAGCAACACCTGAAAATTACCTTTCCAAACTCAAAATCCATGCATATCATTAGATAGTAGCAAAGACCATAGGCACATACTTGTAGTAGCCAGCTCTACACTGCACAAACTTAGCGGGAGTTTCATGTCTTCAGAACATGTCACGTTCACTATCAGATCATTTAGTGGGGCTAGAATTAATGATATCACTGACCAGCTAGACCAACTACTGTACACCGAGTTTGATGCTCTGGTGGTAATTGCAGCAGTATGATTAAAGACTACAATGAACTATATTCATAAGATCAAATCACTGTTACCCTCCACTAAGATCTTTGTGTCATCACTACTACCACGCCATACAGACAGGCGCACCAACCATTTAGTAATAGAGTTTAACGGTATGTTAAATTCGTTGGCTTTTTGAGAGAGAGAGAGAGAGAGAGAGAGAGAGAGAGAGAGAGAGAGAGAGAGAGAGCTCTTCTGACGCGATGTACATCCCAACAAGCATGGTAATAGCCTTTTGTCAAAGAATATCACCAATTATCTTGTAGCTAATATGGATATAGCAATAACTGCCAAAACTGATTCTCAGGATTTTATAGTATGGCCATCTGTTTGGAGGAGCTAAGGCAGCCACTAAGCTCCTTATCTTATCCACAAGCTCACACAAGATCCATAGCAAATAAATTCAATCCATTATTAATAGAGACTCAGGTAAATCACAAAGGTAACGGATGCTCGTATCATATGGTTAGTTCTATAAATGACTGTGATAAACATCAGTTGCACACTGACAACATTCTTGTCTGTGTAACCACTGAAGCCATTATTGTAAATGATGTAAATATTGATGGTCTAAATAACAATGTTAACAATGATGTAAGTTATGAAAAACAAAAAAAAATTTTTTAAACAATGCAAAACACAAAAAGAATCACGTCTATGCAAGGTAATATAACACATAAGTCGATTTCATCGACAAAAAGGTATTCTCTAAACGGTTTCTATATTAATATTGATAGCATATTAAACAAGCATGCAGAATTCAGCGCCAACCTTGCTGAACAAAATCCAGACATAATAGGGGTTACAGAGCTCTTACCCAAAAAAATTTCTATAAATCCTTAAGATAACGAATTTGCATTGTAAGAGTGCAAACATTAATGAAATCACCATTTACAGCTTGTAGGAGTAGCTTTAGATATAAAAAAAAGGTTTTAAAAGCTAGCCCTATTCATATACTTGGAGATGATAAGTTTGCTGAGTCTAAATGGTGTCAAATTAAGCTGAAAAACAAAGACAGTCTTATTATTGGATCTGTATATAGGTCACCCAACTGAAAACATGAAAACCATTCCTATTTAATAGACTTATTAAGAAATGTAGCTGACTTAAAATCTAGCCATCTTTTGATAATGGGTGACTTCAATTACAGTCAAGTTGACTGGGCCATTGAATCATCAAATATTGGGGGCCTTGCTCTGCATCAAGCATTCTTGAATCAATTAAAGATGTATACTGGCATCAGCATGTAAAAGAGCCAACTCACTTTAGAGGCAATCAAGCCACAAATATATTAGATCCTATAATATCAAATGAGGAAATTATGGTAGAAAATATAACTATAAATGCATCTATATGATGAGCCACCATGCACGCATATGCTTTACTTTCAATTGTTATATAAATACCATCTTGCAAAACCCTCACTATATTTTCCATAGAGGTGATTATGATGGTATTGTGGCTTGCCGGGTAGTGTCGGGCCATTCCGATGTCCTATGTTGACTCGCCGCGACGTAAGTGCATGACGAGTGATGACGCTGGTTAGCATCCAGTCTCGGGGTGACGGACCTTGAACGAGACTGCCCTGCGAGAAACAAAAAACGACTCCTAAGACCGGTGGAACTCAATCATTCCGGTGGGGCCGTGCGACCATTGTCGCGAACATTAAACACAACGGTCTCATCCCGAGAGTGTGTGTCACCAGTATGCCTGTCCATAGCAATTTCGTGATCTATGGGCTTACAAGATTTGATTTGGTGACCTATAAGTCTATACAATGAGTTTACCTAACTAATTGAAAAATATGCTAGATAAAACTACAATAAGAGCATATGATAATACAAGACATAGAGGCAGGTAGATGAACTTTTAAACATGGGGCTCCCGGAGGTACCACACAGACTCGTAGGTCCGCAGAGGTATCCCCGCAAGGGAGGCTCCCGTACATGAGACATAGCTATTTAACTTAATATAAGTTATTATACCTCTAAGCTGAAAGGAAGAAGGCTATCTCAGACGAAAATGCGATGTGCCTCATGCGGGCACTACTCCTAGTGCTAGTTTGGGTGAGGAGTATTATCCCGGTGTGGACCGTCATCGCTGAATCCTTATGAGAGGAAAGTGCCTCGTGCGGGCCTCCATCTCGGGAAGGTGTCACCATGGCTTAAAGCGGGAGAAGAATAGTAGGCAAAAATGGGCCCACTCTAATATTTCAAACAAAAATGGTGTAGAAAGAAAAGACCATACCTAGTGAGATTATGTCTATAGGGGTGCGTACTGTTTTACGTGAAGATGGAACGGAAGATTCCCGATGGATTCCTTCATTACTGTCTTATGTGATTGCTAATATGCTGAATTAGTAGTTGCCGCTTTATTTCTGCGGGCCTTTTGCTTTACTTAATTCTGTTTAGTTGTTTTCAGAACAAGAACTAGTTTAGGCCGCAACTGGCCAATATCTACCTAGCTATTAGACACGGTTGTCACGGAGAACAGATGCCTAAGGACATCAATACTGTAGACAGTGCTCATACATGTTACTTAGCGGGATCTCAGAGCTGGGTGAGAATCCTGACATTCCGCTTTGCAACAACATGAAACATTACAGGACATGGTTTACATTTCACAGAAGCATTATTAGGCCATATCTCCTATCGTTATGGTGGGGGGTAAGAGAGACGAATGCACACCGTAAATGTCCTTCCCGTAATGGTGTGGCAGATCTGAATATCATGCCCATACATTTTAACAGAATTCGGTGAGAATATGTATCTCGCCCGTCACACGGTCCTATGGAACTAACCGTTCAACCTGTCGTTAGGTTTATATACAAGTTGCCAGTTTTGCACTGCGGTGCGGGAGGGTTGCCATTAAATAAAATAATAATTAATACATGTGTTTTCGCAGTGCTTTCCTACATTGGCTTAAAGTACTATCTACTAAGTATCCAAAGATACACGGGAATGTGTATGTGATACCGCACCCTAGCCATCACCGCTCGGAAACCCCAATAGTTTCCCAGAGTCGGATCAGCCCATGGTGCGGATAGGGATGTCCAAACAATTAAGAAGCCACAAGGCTAAGAGGAATATGAAGAGACAAAATCTTGGGGTTATGAGTCTTACTGGAGTGCGGGGCTAGATTATCGCACTGCCGGAAGAGAAGAATATTACACAGTATGTAATGAAGAAAGTGTCTCTAATCATTTTGAATAGAATAGAAAAGGTTTAGTCGGTAGCATGCGGGCTAAACAGAGTTATAGCACGGACAGCGACCTAAGTGAAAAATTGTCGGTGACAGGAGAAAAGCAGAACAATTTAACGGATGGCCACTGGCCATATACCTACGTAATCTAACCAGAACAAATAATACGGTGGCAATGATTAAGATATATATAGTAATACAGGTTGACGAACCTACTATAGTGCGGTTAGCAACACATTGAGGAAAATGAAAATAACTATTTAACAAATACAGAAATTATAACTATTGGTACTAAGACCATTACGGTTCCTTTTAGTCATCGGAACCATTAGTACGGATACGAGATAATTAACAAAACCTATATAGAGAACTAATTAAATGGTGAAGTATAGTTACTTGAATACTCGGTAGTCATTCCCAAGTTAGGCTACCGTGTTACTGAAATTGAGATGTAGATCTGTAGTCGACGTGAGATGATGCGCTCTCCGGAAGCTGGAAAGTTCCCGCAGGGTGGTTCCCGCAAGCTGTTTTCCACAAACAAGAGTTCCGCAATAACACTCATGGGAGGAGTGTATCGCTTAGTGCTGTAGGCCTAATAGAATGTCTAACGAGCAGTCAGTAAAAGATACGATAGTACTATGTAGTGAAGAAAGTTCCCATACACTGATGGCACGGATGGAAGGTGTAAACAACCCGTCACAAGCGGGGGTTGTCAGAGGCAAATGAAGATACAAACAAAGTTTCACGGTGCTGGGTACGTCAACCAGCTCTGAAAATGCACCGGGCAGAGTTTACTTGCTGCGGTCGAAAGTCGAAAGAACCGACACGATGTGTGCGGCGGCGATTGAAATACCACTTTTAGGCGTGGCTGGCAGACCCGGCAAGTCATCCATCAAAGAACATCCTGCCTCTACATCTGTAGACTCACATATTCAGGCTGCAAAGGCCTCACCGCAAGTTTGTGTTCCGAATGTAGATGTAGTATTTGTGAACGATTATCAAAAGTTCCAAATTACTCCCGCAGATGGGGAGTTACAAAATTGCTTTTACTGTGGTGGGTTGGCTACTGGTAGGTACGGAAATGCGATTGAAACTGAAGTCATATGCGTAATATCTGTCGATCGCAGCTAGTACAGGTCCAACATTCTAGAAGCTTTATGTCCACGTGGTTATGACGTCAGGGCAATATTTTGAAGATAATTAAGAAGAGTTTTCCTGGATAACTCAGCCATTTCTCAACCGATTTTGAAATGGTTTACAGATTTAGAAAGCCCGTCGAATTCTGGTCTTGGTTAATGCCATATTTAACGGGAACAACTCGGGATTTAACGGGAAAATCAATAAGAATTACATAGTACAAACTCGGTACACTATAAGCGCCATCCTATCTAGGTCACAACTACGCGCTCCATAGAAACAGCGTCCTGGCGCACGCATGCTCATAATGCGTTTTAACGAACTTAGTCAGGTTTTTTACACACTCTCTCTCTCCCATAGGCCTATATACGTTTATAGCCCTACCCAGAGGGGCGTGTTCAGAGAACGAATCCTAGACGGGTGGTGCGTACCCAGCTTAGCTGGTATTTTGAACAAAAAATAGTAGCTGAATCAAAATATAACCCAAAAGCTTTCTTTCATTATGCTAAATCTAAGCTGAAAACAAAAAATTCGGTATGTAACCTAAAGAAATTAAATGGAACCCTTACTAATTCAGATTCCGAGAAGGCAGACATCTTAAATACATTTTTCACTTCAGTCTTTACACACAAGAATATGTCTTATCTGCCCAGCTTTAGTTACAGACAATATTCCACAATTATAAATGAGATCTTAATTCCAGAAGACACGTTGATGAAGAAAATTGGAAGGTATCAATACGAGTAAGTCTGCTGGCCATGATGGGATATATCCATGTGTTTTGAAAGAACTAAACAGCCTCATAACCTACACCTTTCTTCACCTCTTTACAAGCTTGCTGAAGTAGGGAAATTTACCATCACTTTGGAAACCGGCTCATGTATCACCTTTATTTTTTTTAAGGTGATAGACAGTCCGCAAACAATTATCGTCCTATTAGTCTGACATCAGTTGTGCGCAAAATACTGGAATCTCTAATAAAAGACCATTTATTAACCCATTTGGAAACCAACAATCTGATCGCTAAAGACCAGTATGGATTTATTATGGGTGGCTCATGTGTCACACAACTCATTGCCATTCTAGATATTTGGACAGATGCCCTGGATAATAACGGGTTGATTGAAGCTCTCTATTTAGAGTTTGTCAAAGTATTCGACACTGTGCCACATGAGCGACTTCTACTCAAACTTGAGAAATATGGTATTCATGGAATGGTCTTAAATCGGATAAGGGGGTTCTTATGTAATAGAAAACAACTAATGGTAGTAAACGGTACACAAGCGCAAGTTTTCAGTGGGGTCCCTAGGTTAGTGTTCTAGGCCCACTTCTCTTCATTTGTTATGTAAATGACATGCATGAAGATATAAACTCACCCGTTCACATGTTGGCAGATGATACAAAAATCCATAGAATAATATGCTCCATAACAGATGCATCAGAACTTCAAGATGATCTAAACAACACAGAAGACTGGTCTTGCACATGGCGAATTCATTTAAATCCAAAGAAGTACAATGTAATGCATTTAGGATTGAATAACAAGAGGTATCCATATTATGCAAACAAAAGGAGTACACAAGCCAAACTAAATGAAGATTTTGTCGTCAATGATCATGGTATTAATATTGATAATCAGCTCAAATTTAGTGAACAGTGTAAGACACATGCAAATAAGGCTAACATGATTTTAGGATTAATCAGACGATCTTTTGCCTCTCTGGATACACACACATTAGTAAAATTGTATTCTTCTCTTGTAAGGTAAATCTTGGATTATGCCAATGGTGCACACGACCCCACCCATCCCCACCCCACCCGCCCATGTTCATGATTGTGAAACCCTCGAAGCTGTACAAAGAAGAGCAACGAAAAAGGTGTCTTCTATAGGTTCTCTCAACTATCCTGATAGACTTAAACACTTGAAGCTTCTACCATTATACTATCGACGTGCAAGGGGGATATGATTGAATCATACAAACATCTGCATAATAGTTATCATATTCAAAGTCAGTATCTTGATTTAGATAACAAAGCCAAAACTTGTGGATATAGCTTGAAATTATCCAAACAGCAGGTAAATAAAACCAAAAGACGTATCACCAACAGCTGGAATGGGTTACCTGAATCTGTCATTAATTCCCCAAGCTTGAATAGCTTTAAAAACCATTTAGATACATATTGGAGTACCTTTTGGTATATACAAGAAGCTATGCACAACAGATGGTCTGCAGTAAACATTGCCTATCTAAGAAACCTATAAGATGCAATGCATTTACTGAATGGCCTACCTACAGGCTAAATGGCCTATCAAGGTAGTACAGGATAAGTATTTACAGAATAAGAAAAAGAAAAGTCAAGAGATAGGAAGCGGCTGATCTTCATAGCCTACTGCATGACCTTCCATCAAAACTCACCTGGAAAAGATCAGTAAAACAGCAATCAATAATTTCTGGACTGAGAGCCTCATAAAAGACTGCGAACAGAAATCCACATTGTGCTGCCTTGATGTAGCAGCATGAAAAATCGGAACCACACATCATGTATGGAACTCTGTGCAGCCATGACCGGTGGATTTAAAATGGCGCTCACAAAGTCCAGACTCTTGACTGGTACATACATGTTCCAATCCGCGAAAGCAAAGTTTAGCAACTACACTGTAATTGCTACATGTTCTGTCTGTGGGCTAGAGGATGAGACAACAGTCCACTTCCTTACATCATGTCCAATCACTAACGCCACCAGAGAACAACATATTGCACCAATCAAACTAGCAGTTGTGAAAGAATTCGGTCTCTCAGCCTGGAACAAGATCTCGCAACATAAGTACATCATCACTCAGCTCATAATAGACTGCAGAAATCTATCAAATATTTACTCCTTACCAAGAAATGCCAATCTGACATACATATTAGAATCTTTAAGCTGCACTCTCGTTCACACTCTACACAGAAAGAGACTACAATTTGTATCCTGGCTTCTTAATATCCAGACTGTATATAATCTACGAAATGGTGTACATGTAGAAATTGTCGCTGCATTTAACTTGGACAACATCCAAAATACTTGAAAGCATAGTGAGGGACAAGCTGATAGACTATATGAAGAAACGTAAAATAATTACTGAATACCAACTGGGTTCCTAGGGGGGCGGGGGGGGGGGGGGTGGGGGTTGCAGAACAACTGTAACTCAAATGCTAGAAGTTATAGACGAATGGACAAATGATCCGGATAATAAGAAATCGATTGATGTAATTTATCTTGATTTTAAGAAGGCTTTTAACTCTGTACCACACAAGCGAGTGTTAATCAAGTTAAAAGCATAATGTATTTCAGGGAAACTGCTAGAATGGATTACATCATTTCTAATAGGAAGAAAGCAGAGAGTCATGGTTAATGGGGCAGCCTCAGATTGGGCCAGGATCATAAGCAGTGTCCCACATAGTTTGTAATATACGTAAACGACATGCCAAGAAACATAAAATCCAGACTATCTTTTAGCAGACTATACTAAACTGTTTAATTCAGTAACTGATGCGAGTGATTGTGAAGTTCTCCAAAATGAGCTAGATGTCGTTCAAAACTGGTCCTAAAATTGGCAATTAATGTTTAACACAAAGAAAAGCCCAGTTATGCACATTAGCCCAAAGGCAAGTGCCACTAATTTTAAGTACAAACTCCTTGATAATGATAAAACAGTAGCCCTAAATGAGGAGAGCGAGGTCAATGACCTGTGTATAATAATCGATTCAAACTTATCATTTGAAACCCATATAAATAACATCATATCAAAAGCCAACAGAATAGCAGGGCTTAAATGGAGAACCTTTCATTCCAATATTACAGACATTTTAAAGATGCTGTACCAAAGTTTAACACACCCTCATCTGGATTATGTTGGTTCCGTTTGGTCCCCACACACATGGAAATTTTCCGAACAATTAGAAAAAGTCCAGAAACGAACCACTAAAATGGTTCCAGCTTTGCAAAACATGTCCTATGAAAATTGTTTTCGAAATCTAAACTTACCAACGTTAATCTGTAGAAGAATACGAGGTGATCTCATAAATATTTTCAGTATCTTAATAATATCTACTCAGTAAATCACAGTAAACATTAAATCAAGATGACAGAAAACGTGGCCACAAATTCAAACTTAGAAAAACTAGAGCTAGTACTAACAATAGACTGAATTTTTTCTCCAACAGAATCATAGACTGGTGGAATGCATTACCGAAAACAGTCGTTTACGCGCCTACCATAAACTCATTCAAAGCTAGACTAGAGAAAATCTACATAACGCACCCAGTGTTCTACAGCAATAGAGTATTAGATAAGCCAAATCATCCGAAAATCACCATACATTAATGACCATCAACATTGGTGGAGAACGGCAAACAAAATCGAAAGGGACTGGCACACTGCTCCGGGGATGGGCACCATTTCATCAGCTACAGCAAGTCCAGACACCCATATTGATAGCAGGCAACCATCCATCATATCCAACCATGATGCGCTATCCACCATCCTGCCAAGACAACATGAGCCAAAAGCATCAGGCTGGCAACCTATAATATCTGGGGCCTCTCATCCAACCTATTATGCCTACAACAACTAACCTCAAAGTTTGATATTATCGGAATTCATGAACACTGCGCTCACACATGTGATGAATATAAACTTAAAGACGTATCCAATGAAACCTTCTTCCATGCCAAATATTATGACCAAGACAACCCGAACATCTCTCAACGTCTAAGGGGGCAGTGTGGTGTAGCCCTGTTCTGGAACAAAGATTTAGACAGTAGAGGCCACCCTCTACAGGAGGGATCTGATAGAACTGTAGCCGCCTTGCTTGAATGCAAGGACTGCATATTGTTTCTCATCAATGTATACATGCCATCGGCTGGCAAAGGGTCGTCAATACTCAGATTCCTAGAATCAAACAACCTCTCTCTGTGTAATCAATACCCAGAGAAGACGACAAGATTCCCTGATGATGAAGACAACAGGCAAAACCCGCAGAAGCCCTCTACTATTGATTACATCATATCTAGAGGGAAGTGTTGCTTGAGCAATGTAATGGTGGTGTCTGAAGACATTGACGTCGACATTGAATCCCGTAGCGGGTCTGAACATAAACCAGTAGTAGACATATTCTCCTCAGATATAACACGATCCAAACGCCAAAATGTAGTTAATATCCCACGACCTAAATGGCAGGAAGGCGATCTCCAGGGTATTGCTGATTTTATCAATGAGAAAATGAAAGACATATGCAAAGACAAGATAATATCAATGACATCACTGGAAATCTTTATTGCAGACACCATAACAACTCTCTCGACTGCCACAACAGAACATATACCAGAGAAAAAACATAAGAACAAGAGACTCAAAAAACTACAACCAGAGATCCTCGCAAAATTAAAGGCCTGTAAGCAAGAGTTCTGGGAATGGAAGAACTGCAGGAAAGATCCAAAGAATCAACTAAAGAAGGAAATTAAATCAATTAAGAAATATGTGCATCAGAACCAGAGTATGAAAGAAGAATGACACTGTACAGCGACATCCAAGCCTCACACTCCGGAGACAAAAATATGTTCTTTAAACTTCTCAACAACCTGAGGAAAACTGTCCAAAATGTCACTAACGAATTGGTCATTGGCACAGACAAGCTAAGAGCAGACAAAGACATTCTGGAAAGATGGGCTGACTACTTCGAGAAACTAGCAACACCCAAGCAGCTCCCTTCATTCGATTAAGAGCACAAGACTGATATTGAAGCTGAAGTCGCGTATCTGGAAATACTGTCAGAATCATTAACAGGAGACCTGGAACCCTGCACAGAAGGAGAGGTCGCCAAAGCCATACAGCGGCTCAAATTCAACAAAGCCCCCGACGAAAATGGAATCGTGTATGAGCACCTAAAATATGCAGGCAACAGTATAATACCAGTACTAACAAATATCTTTAACATGATCAGCGAGCTGCTAGCCATACCCGGTTCATTTAAAGACAGAATATTACACCTAGTAGTCAAGAAAGGCAAAGAAACGAATAATCCTTCAAAATACAATGGCATACAGGTTAACTCTCTAATCGGTAAAGTACTCGAGATAGTAATAATACAACGGTCCATCTAGACATTGAAGGCAAATCAATCAAAACTACAATGTGGCTGCACAGATCTGATCTCTGTACTCAACGCAGCTCTGATAATGGCTGAAACCAGTAATGAGCATGCAGACAACAAAGAGCAACTCACTGTAGTCTTTATGGATGCAGCCAAGGCATTTGATATCGTATGGATAGACGGATTGCTCTTCAAGCTCTTTCATGCCGCTATCCCAAGGCAGCTATGGCTCATTATGGTTGACTGGTATCGAGGATTGAGGGCAAGAGTGAAATGGAAGGTGAATTTTTCAAGACACTTTGACATCAACCAAGGAACAGGGCAAGGTAGAAACTTCTCTACTGAAGTGTATAAGGTGTATACCAACCCACTCCTGGATGAAATCCTCAACACATGGTTGGGAGCACAGATTGGTCATGTCGACATCCCTGCAGTCGGTCATGCAGACGATACAGCTATCCTTACTCCATCACTGAGCCCAGATGGCCAGATAAGGTTAGATCTAATCAACAACGACAGTCAAAAGAGTCAGACAGTCTACAACAGCAACAAAACGTATGTCATTGAAAAGAAACCCATGAACAGAGAAACAACACTAGAGTTCCAGGCCAACAAGCTACAAACAGCAGATGAAGCGATATATCTAGGCTTGTGCGATTTTTGCTTTGAAACATCATGATCGAGTTTGTAAAAATATTCGTGATTTTCGATTAAATCGTATGTCCAAATTCCCAAAAGTATAAACCTGGGTAATGTGACAAGTCACGAAAACTGGGACTTGGAATTTCTAGAAAAAGTTGAAATAAATGATATAAAAATAGCACGAAATTAGAATGCAATTTCATGCAACACACTCTTACCATCCTATGTCTATGCTTAATGTATACCTTATATCCATCAGCGCGGGGGTGCAATTATTAATTGGGACCACCTCAATATGGTGTATAGCTTAATAAACAACGTTTATTTCATAAAAATTTGTTATAAAATGTCATCGAGAAAAAATATAAATGATGTGATGTATCAGCTGTCGCTTATAGCCTCACTTTGAAGGATGTGTTTAGATCATTACCCGAGTAGCGCGAAGACGCTAATATTAGTACCCGGGAAGATACCGCACAATCCACATGCATAGGATGGTAGCTTTGAGTAGCTACAAGAGTGATGGCGTAAACTCGTCCTATAGTGCAGTTTATAGTTGCTTTCAGAATGTACGATTTATATTTAAGAGTAATCAAGGCATCAAGCACAGTTCAAAATACAAGAATCTGGAATGCTGTTGCTTTATTTTCTTTAATTAGACATGACAACTGAATCAGAAAGGAAAAATTCTTCTTGAAATTGCTACCTCTATAATTAAAATGAATTATGTTCACTGATTATTGCCTAACACACTGCAACTAAGTATATCAGATTCAGATTCAAGATTCAAGATTATTTATTTTCATATTTAGTCGTCATTATCAGAGATTGCAACAGGCAGTCCACCAAAGGCAAGCCTTTCAGTCTATATACTTGGTATTTCATGACAGACTCAGGGTCTGAAAGAAAATTATATGGCGATTCGACGAAGTAACTAGTTGTTTTTTGTCAATGACAAAGGTGTTACCTCGCTATTGTTAGCTTGTTTATCATAGCGCTTTGTGTTGTGATTAGTAATTATTCGACACATGCATGGCACGGTGGGATTTAAACACAATGAATACAAACATGAATCGATTATAATTGTACTCATGTACTGATAAAATGTGACAGAAAAGTATACCATTCAGATTTTAAACAAACGTGAAATTTTTAACGATTTTCTGATTTTTCCTCAATTACATCGTAAACATTTAAAAAATAAATCGAACTTCACGATTAAATCGAAAAAATCGTGCGAGCCTAGATACATCTAAGCATACCACACAAATCCAACACTAGTGAAAAAGATCTCCTTGAGTCCCATGCTCAGCACAACCTGAAAAAGGCAAGAAATGTGACATTCGCCCTATTTTGTGCTGGGTTTCACATGAAGAACGCGCTCAATCCAGTAGTTTCATTCTATATTTAGAAAACCTTTATTCTTCCGATTCTTCTGTATGGAACCAAAATCTGGCAATGTACATCTAGCAGTTTAATAAGCTTGAAACGGTTTCAGCCATCTATTATGAGAAAGCTCAAATCCCTACCTGACAACACTGCCCCAGTAGCTGTCTACGGTCTGGTGGAAATCCTATCAATCGAGGCCTGCATTGACCAGCATGCACTAAGTCTATTCTGGAACAGCATTGCATTAGGAGACACCTTAAAATATGATATAGCTACCCGAAAATTAGCTATGAAGAACATTTCATCATCAAGCTGGTTCACATATGTCCAGGGAATCCTACACAAATACAAGCTCCCAACCGCTCTCATGTTTTGCTCGTAAACACACCTTCAAAAACCAGATGGAAAGACATAGTGAAACTGGCAATATGCAGCCACTGGGAGGATAAGATCGCCTCTGAGTTGACCACCAAATCTTCTCTGAAACATGTTTCGTCAATGTTCATCAGCACTTCAAACAGTGCAAGAATCTGGAGAGCCACGGTTTCCAGCAATGCTCAACAGTGTAAAGCCATCATCAAAGCCAATGTACTCACAGGGACTTACTAGCTCCACACAAATCAGGAAAGACAGAACCAATTCAATATTGATGCAACATGTAAACTGTGCCACACGGCTCCAGAAGACAGGATGCATCCTCGAGTGTCCTGTGCTTCAATGGCATAGAGTCAACTCGGTTCAAAGATGTGGTAGCTACCAATAAAAACCTATTGTTGCAGACGCTATTCGATGTACACCACCACTCTGTACCTTCAAACATCCGTATGGACGAAGCACTGTGTGTGAAGTTAGAGTAAATCTCTTGCTCTCTCATCTTCAGACTACATACAGCAAGATGGCAGACCCACAAATACTGAAACTGATTCTTCTAATAATTAACCGAAAATGACACTTCCACTCATAAGGTAAAAGCTAATTCACAGCCTGGTTTTTCTTTCTATATTTGTCTGTTGGCAATATTATTTAAAGTAATTAGAAACCCGGGATGGTGGGGTTATACATAATTAAGTGATGATAATCCTAATGTTACAGCCAAATAGAGAAACCTATTCTGCCGGCGACCAATCCCCCATTCTGAACCCTTTTGAATTAAATCTATCCAAACTTAACCATGTTGACACTAGAAATGTCTTAAATATATCTGCACCAACTTGCGACTATATCCTTCCCATGACATTCAATGACAACAGAGAACAAAGGACACATATCCTTTTCACTTCTATTCATTAATATGCAATTTCTCATGAAGAACATCGACAAGTTACAGCGTCTCCTAGATATGAGTGCACATGAATTCGGAATTATTGGAATAACAGACATTTATACATGCAAATTTACCTACTAATCTCATAATTATACACATTTGTTGAAAAGCACAAAGGCACAGACAGAGGAGGTGGTGTAGGCATGTATATTAAAGAAAATATCAAATTTATTGAACGTGATGGCCTTTCTCATATCGAACAATACATTCAAATAATGTTTATCGAAATCCAAACACCGAAAGGCAAAAATAGAATTATAGCTACAATTTATAAATCACCCAAAGGCGATAAGGAACGTCTAATTGAAATACCAGGACAAACTTTGGAAACTATTTAGAAGGAAAACAAGCAGTCTACATCATGGGTGACTACAACATTGACCTGATGAGGAAGCTTGCTTTCACACGCAAAATTGTACATACTTACTTAATGCTCATTCATTCTATCCAACCATAACTAAACCGACGAGAATAGGTAATGTTTCGGCCACAATTATTGATAATATATTCAGCAATAACATTAATTTCAGTAATAAGACAGAAGTAGGAATTCTCGTACCAGACATATCAGATCACCTACCGATTTTTCTTCTTGAAAGACAGCAGACCTGCACAAAACCATTTAAATATGAAAAAATTAAGCGCAGAGAAATAAATCAGGTCAATATTGAAAAATTTAAAAGAAACATGTCTGATGTAGATTGGCATACAGTTACAGACATACCGTGCTGTGAGAATGCCTACACTAAGTTCCACGACATTTGCACCAGAGTTTTCGAAAACCGCTTTCCCATGAAGGAAAAGAAAAAATTCAAACACAACCTGACTAGGCCATGGCTAACAACTGGACTAATAGCTGCCTGTCATAAAAAACATAAACTTTATTTGACATTTATCAAATGTCAAACAAAGCATAACGAACTGAAATTTAAGAAATATAGAAACAAGTTGGACCAATAATAAGAACAGCCAAAAAAGCCTATTACCACAACAAATTTGAACAATGTAAGAATCATATAAATGAAACATGGAAAATAATTAAATCACTTTTGAATAAAAACAATGGTAAAGCAGAACAAACGCAGTTTCTTTATAATAACAAAATAATAACCGATGACTTTGAAATTGCAACAGGATTCAATGATAATTTTGGTTAATATAGGTCCAGCACGTGCAGATAAAATCAAATCATCAAATGATCCTGTAGCAAATAAGTGATTACCTCACAGGCAACTATCAATCTTATTTTTTCACTAACCCAGTCAGCAATGAAGAAATTTTTAACAATCTTAACATACTAAACCCTGCAAAAAGTGTTGGCCTCGATGGATTTAAGTGGAGTATTTTCAAACACTGCATCTTAGACCTACTAATAGCCATCAACCACATTTGTAATCTATCTATCACGCAAGGCATCTGTCCATCAAAACTAAAAGCTGTATGAGTAACACCTATATACAAAGCAATGGATTCATATAACTTCACAAGCTATAGACCTGTCTCAATACTTCCACTTTTCTCCAAATTAATGGAACGACTTACGTACAATTGGCTTATTAGCTATTAAAAAGTCAAGGCATTTTCTTGGACCTTTCGAAAGCTTTTGACACGATCAAAAACTCTATTTTACTAGAGAAACTTGCCTACTATGGAATCCGAGGAAGCGCACTCAACTGGTTTCAAAGCCACCTAAATGAGAGAACACAATGGGTGCAATTTAATGCAACCTGCTCCGAAAATAGGAGACTAACTTGCGGTGTTCCTCAGGGATCCATCCTTGGCCCTCTGCTGTTCCTCTTGTATATAAATGATCTGCCCAATATATGCAAACAAATATCAATAATACTGTTTGCTGATGACACCAATGCGTTTTGCTTTGACGAAGATATAATTAATTTATACAAAAACGTACATGAGGAAACGGAATAAATTACTAACTGGTTTTCGTTTAATAAGCTGTCATTAAATGTGGATAAAACAAACTATATGTTATTTTCAAATTCTAGAGAACATATAAATAAATATATTCCGAAAATTTATATCAACAAAAAAGAAATTGAAGAGGCCCCATACGGAAAGTTTCTAGGAGTATGTTTAGATAAAAATCGGACCTGGGACAAACAAATTGAGACAGTTACTGCGAAAGTAGCAAGAGGAATAGGTGTCATCCAAAGATTAAAACCATATATGACACCTGACACGGCCAATGCACTGTACAGCACCTTAATCCTTCTGCACCTCACATACTGCAATGCTGTTTGGACTAACACCTACAAAAACAAAATATCTAAAATTCAAAGCCTCCAAAAAAGAGCACTAATTTATTTTCTCGACCAGCAGAAGGCCAAGTTATGTTTAAAGAAGAAAAACTACCCAAACTTACTGACATGGGTAATCTCAAATGTTAACTATTGTGAAAGATTTCCATCACAACACCCTACCAAAACCAATAGCCCCCTTCTTTGTGAACAATATTAACATCCACCAACATAACACTAGAAGCAAACACAAACTACATGAAAAATACACACGCACAGACATGGGAAAACATAGAATATCAATTACAGCCAATCAATTATGAAATAACACTAAACAGGAAACCCGGGACAAAATACTGACAACAAAATCTTTCAAGAAAACAATAAAGGATTACTTAATTAACACATATTAGTGCTACTACTACTACTACTACTACTACTACTACTACTACTACTACTACTACTACTACTACCACTACCACTACCACTACTACTACTACTACTACTACTACTACTACTACTACTACTACTCTACTACTACTACTACTACTACTACTACTACTACTACTACTACTACTACTACTACTACTACTATGACTGGATGTTTCCAACTGCTAACAACTTTTTTTTTTTCAGAAACCATAAAACCAAGTGACTGGATGAGCAGGAGAATGAGCACCGTGCCCCTCCCCTCCCTCCCCACCCTTGCCCAAGGATGCTCCCCACTAGTCAGCATCCTGCAAACATCTTATCAACTGCACAAATACAGTACAGTAGCTTGTTGTTAGAATAATTTTAAAATCAATGTGAGAAATGTTCTCGTGTATATTTTGAATGTGGGTGGCTTGGAAAACATTGCTGCCTATGGCAACAGCGACTTCCAATTCAATTTTATTCAACACATTCAACAGAACGGTTTTATTTTACTATTGAGATGAACTGGTTATTTCCGAGATGTACTGTATAATCAGTCAACCACAAATATATATGTTTGTGTTGTATTGTTACATCACCACTAGAGCTGGGTGGTCTGACGGAAGTACTGTGAGGACCGCGGTATACCGTGAACTGATACCGTGACCGTTGACATTTCCAAATACCGTGAACACCATCCATAATGTTTGAGCAATATTTGAAAAACATATTCATAAAATCTGACTTAACCAAGGGTAAATAAGTGCTAATAGTGCCAAAAATACAGGCATCCCTAACTATTAGCTGAGTTGAGGTGAAAGGGTCATTGTAAAAACAAACATCAAGACGTCAATTACAAAATAATGACAGGCAGAATTGTATGTCAAACGTATGTCTTGAAAGTCTCACGGTAAAATTGCTTTATTTAAAACATCTAAACTCATTCTCTGGCCATCCGCCAGTAGTAATTACACTATAATATATTCCCTATTCCCGTTTCTATTATTTGTAATTTATTACTCCAAGGATTTTGTCACCGAACAAACACGCTAGAATAACAAAATAACATACAAACTACGTGCTATTCAAACACAACAGCAATCTTGCAAAGACGTATCTGATTGGTTGTTCATGAACTAGACCGTGGGAAAATACATTACTATGCTGAATTTATCAATGAAAATTTACTAATACTTAGTATTTGCTCGCGCCGGTTTTATCATGTGCTAATTTATTAACAACGAGCAGCGTTGAAGTCGTTATTTTTTATTTTTCTGGCTTGTTTTAAGAACTTTCTTTAAGGATTAAATCCAGTTTAAGTAACGACACCTAAAAATTATAGTGTTTTAGTTTTTGTAATTCATTTTTCAACTGGCTACATGTCGGAAGTTCGTGGAAATAGCTTTTTACACGCATTGTTCACGTGAAGCATGGCGAGTAATGAGTCTGCACGTCGGGTACTCGGTAGTTATCAGAAGCTTTGGAATCGGCTCTATTCAATGTTGTGTTATATGTATGTGTATAGGCCTGTTTTCGTGAGTAACAGAATATACGACTCCAACAGAAATAAAAGAGTACAACACTCGCCCCATTTAAATGCTCGCAGATTTTGTCTGGACTCTGTTTATCAAAGCGCTCGACTGCCAAAATAAAATTTACCATTTGCTGGTCGCATGCATTAATAGCTAGAACAATCCAGATTGAAAATAGTGTACCCCAATGTCTCAAACAGCGGGTTATAGTTAGCAAGTCGACCGCACCCTTTGACCGATATTCCTGTGAATGATATTACGCCAATAAAAATAGTGACCTAATAAAATTGTGAAACTAAACAGTCGCAATAGCCATGGTTGTTTTCTCTAAATCAGGAAGCCGATTTATTTATTTTATTTATATTTACCATTGATTGGAGATGGAATTGAAAAGGAAATGGAAAAAATTCTAATTTCGTGGCATGCCTCAAGCTCAGATGACGGTATACCATGGTACCACGGTATTTTTTCATGGTACCGATACCGTCATGTAAATATCAATACCGCCCAGCTCTAATCACCACTACAACTACTACTACTTAGACATGTATTAATTTTGTATTTAACTTGTCTACGTCCTGTGTTTGTATGCTACTGTCCTGTTTAATTTATTTGTATAGATGTGTGTATATATGTGTAAGGTGTCCGCCAATACAATAGGAATTGCCTTCGGCGGACAACACCTAGTTGAATCCATAACAAGATTCAAGATATATATATTGCTACTGAATAAATAATCTTGAATCTTGAAATAATGAGGTGCTTCATATTTGGAGGAATATTCAAATGAACTAAATTAACCATACATTAATAATTATAGTTTATATACCAGCTGATAATAGCACGTAAATGTCCTAGTAAGTTGTATACGTGTTATGTTATGTTATCTTATGTTATAACATTACATATGTGCGTGGCAATTACCAGCCACGGTCCTCGGACGACAGAAGGAATTTACAGAGCAAGAAAAAGAAGCGGTATTTATGAAATCGCAATTACTGTAAACGTGTATTCGCAATTGTCCCTAATAAGGTTATGAGAAACAGAGCACAATCTCATACATATATATGCTTTGGGTTTCAGTAATATATTCATTTATTGATTAATTTCTGGAAATACCAGTTTTCGTTTCAAATTCACAAAACGAACATTCAAAGATAAAATTACTTAAGCTCGACAACAGAGGAAAATCGCAAATGCTAACCCACCAGTGTTAATTATGTAAAATACCCCTGTAAATATCTGTTTATGACTTGGTAGGTCACCGTCTTGTCAACAGCTTTCAGTCATATTCAATTCAATTCAAATAGATTTATTTGATAATCACATATTAGAATATGATACAATGAAAGGACATCTGACATCTCAGGCCTCTAACATCAGGAATAACAGTTTCACATCAGTCAACTAGTATTGAAATAGAATTGGAAATACATGTAGGTTTAGCTTCAAACTTGAAGCGCATAGGTAGGCCCAATCATAGGGTGACTTTCCCAAAGTTTGTCCAATCTATGTTTAAAAGAATTAATTGAAGGTGCGCTGATAACATCATTCAGAGAGTTTATTCCTATGATCAGTGAACCGCAATGGGAAGGAGTACTTTCTTATGTATAGTCTGGGCTTATGTATAGTCTGGGCCTAACTTTCATGAGTTATAAGCTATGGCCTCTTGTATTAGTATTTGTGTTGTGAAGTTCAATGAAGTCTGATGTTCCTTGGTCATATTTGAGCAATATAAATAGGGAGTCCATCTATGGCAAAGCCTATAAGGCGATGGACCCCATACATAAATAAACATTTACATAACATAGCATACATAGAACATAGACTTCGTTACATAGAATTCACATAAATTATGCAATCATTATAGATACATGAGACAATGTTTTGAGAAATATGTGAATACGACCGAATGGGAAGATTCGCGGGACTAATATTTCCGCTAAAACGTCGGACAAAACTACAATTTAAGAGATATATCATGATCAACTGTGGACGTTTCTCGAGCTTCCATTTGTCTTCATTATAAGGTTTTATTCACAATAATATGTTAGATATTAGAAAATATTTCTCGGAAATGCCGCCTTTGAATGGTCATAAGCGGTCTATAGCAATACAGGTCTGTGAAATTTTGTTGTGAAAAATAATCTATGTCAAATCCCACAAGATGGCATTTTCCGAATGACAACACTGGGAAGATTCGCAGGACAAATATTGCCGGTAAAATGTCAGAGAAAACTACAAAAGAGATCTATCATGATCAACTGTGGACGTTGAAAACTACAAAAGAGATCTATCATGATCAACTGTGGACGTTGAAAACTACAAAAGAGATCTATCATGATCAACTGTGAACAGTTTCAGAATGATGTTTACGAATGACCAGAAAGGACAACACATATTTTTATGATGTTCTATTAAATTAGTTTCGTATCGGGAATAAAACAGAATTGTGAAGTTTATTTGTTGAAATGAATGTTTGCGAAAAGATTTTGCAATGACTTACATAATGTACTTATGCACAAATGTATTCCCATAGATATACACATACACGCATACATATACATAATTATATGTATTATATCATATATATACACATATGCACACACGCATACATATATATGTATATATACCCATTTTTGCTCAATTTACATGTACCGGCCACATACAAGTACTATTTCCTGTTATTGATAGCGTATGCACCGTGGGGACACGGATAGTCCCATATGAATCGTCAGTGTGTCAGTATATCAGACATGTGAAAGCTGGTCGGCCAATCCTTGACTTTATAGTCTTGGTGCGGTGGTCCAGTGGAAAGATGCCTGGTTGCTGATGCTATGCGGAGTTGCAGAATGGCGGTTCGATCCCCCGACCGGGAGATGGTGATCAACAAATTAAACTAACGGGTGCATCACTGTCGGCTAAGTTAGCACATGGAAATTGAAGCCGCACGTTGCCAGTGCGTCAATAAAATAAAAATACATATACTGCCAGAGCCGTGCTGGAGTCAGAGTACAATAGGCGTAAAAGCCTAGGATTGATTGTGACAGATGCATCCACAGATAGTCCCATATGAATCGTCAGTGTGTCAGTATATCAGACATGTGAAAGCTGGTCGGCCAATCCTTGACTTTATAGTCTTGGTGCGGTGGTCCAGTGGAAAGATGCCTGGTTGCTGATGCTATGCGGAGTTGCAGAATGGCGGTTCGATCCCCAGACCGGGAGATGGTGATCAACAAATTAAACTAACGAGTGCATCACTGTCGGCTAAGTTAGCACATGGAAATTGAAGCCGCACGTTGCCAGTGCGTCAATAAAATAAAAATACATATACTGCCAGAGCCGTGCTGGAGTCAGAGTACAATAGGCGTAAAAGCCTAGGATTGATTGTGACAGATGCATCCACAGATCGTCCCATATGAATCGTCAGTGTGTCAGTATATCAGACATGTGAAAGCTGGTCGGCCAATCCTTGACTTTATAGTCTTGGTGCGGTGGTCCAGTGGAAAGATGCCTGGTTGCTGATGCTATGCGGAGTTGCAGAATGGCGGTTCGATCCCCCGACCGGGAGATGGTGATCAACAAATTAAACTAACGGGTGCATCACTGTCGGCTAAGTTAGCACATGGAAATTGAAGCCGCACGTTGCCAGTGCGTCAATAAAATAAAAATACATATACTGCCAGAGCCGTGCTGGAGTCAGAGTACAATAGGCGTAAAAGCCTAGGATTGATTGTGACAGATGCATCCACAGATAGTCCCATATGAATCGTCAGTGTGTCAGTATATCAGACATGTGAAAGCTGGTCGGCCAATCCTTGACTTTATAGTCTTGGTGCGGTGGTCCAGTGGAAAGATGCCTGGTTGCTGATGCTATGCGGAGTTGCAGAATGGCGGTTCGATCCCCCGACCGGGAGATGGTGATCAACAAATTAAACTAACGGGTGCATCACTGTCGGCTAAGTTAGCACATGGAAATTGAAGCTGCACGTTGCCAGTGCGTCAATAAAATAAAAATACATATACATAATTATATGTATTATATCATATATATACACATATGCGCACACGCATACATATATATGTATATATACCCATTTTTGCTCAATTTACATGTACCGGCCACATACAAGTACTATTTCCTGTTATTGATAGCGTATGCACCGTGGGGACAGGGACATTGGGGAAGGGGTGTTCATCGTATGTGTAGTAGTAGTAGTAGTGGTGGTGGTGGTGGTAGCAGTGATAGCAGCAGCAGTGCTAGTAGTAGTAGCAGAGGTAATACAGTGTCGTTGCGGATAATATTGTAATTTTATACATGTATGGTATTCATTACTGTGGTGTCTGGATGCGTCACAGTTTACAACAGCCATGGTGGTGGCTGTGATCATTTTCACCATTATCACCCTGTTCTCATAAGTTGGGTAACAAATTTGGAAGGAAGCAAGTGTGTATTCTGAGGATCAATGCTGGCTCAATTTATTGCTGTCCTAGGACATCAGCAACTTACGCAGCAAGATTAATAGAAGAAACACCTGTTATTGTACTTACGGGGAAGATGATTTATTATAATGCAGGGTGCTAAGGGTTGATCTAACACTTTTCTATTATCAAATTTCTTATAATTTGTTTATATGATTGTTGGGTAATGAATTTATGTGCGGAGGTTTGTGTCAGTGTTATTCCAAAGTTTAATGGCTTGTCTGGTGGGGTCGTGCCTGGACATTTCTGTACGACAGTAGCCAGTGTGTAATTTTCTACTTGATCTGGTGTTGTGCAAGAGTATTTCTGTGTTATTTTTAAAAGGTTTTGATAGTGGAGAGGGCAAATTTTTGTTGTGAAAGTCTCAAAGAATGAAGAGTTGAATTTTTTCAATATCTTCTAGCTTTAGTTGTTCAGTTTTGAAAATATTTTGGCCCTCTGCTGTTTGTGAAAATAGTTTGATGGCTTTCAGTCATATTAGTTTCAAAATATTCAACAACAGAAACAAGAACTTTTGCTTTGCAATTGTAATGTTGGAATTACTCAGGATTTAGTCAATCGAGAAAATTAAATTAATTTAAATCATTAGCCAATGATTTAGCCAATTATGCTTTTCATTAGCCAGATTTCAGTTTTACTAGCATTTGGCTAATTGGCTAGTGGGTAGATTGGTCCCTGATAATACAATGTAATCCATGATTTCATTGTTGTTTTCTGCACACAGGTGATCTCTCAGTTTATGATGGCTTCCATAACATTGGAACAATTAGCAGATCATTTCAGTACGCTGCTGAGTAACCTGAGGCTGAAGGTCGACCTACAAAACATGGTACGAGATGGTGAAGGATGTGGTAAGGTTCTAAGAGATCTGAATTGTCATGTCCAAGAGCTTCATGTCCTGCTTACGCTCCTGCGCTCAGAGTTGTCAGAGCAGAGACAGGCGCTTAAGTCAGCAGAGGTATGTCCATGGATACCGGATATAGGCAAATCTGTTCTAGATACAGTACATCTCATAAATAAGATAACAGGTTTCCAAAACAGAAGCATGTTACACTACAGCTCAGAATTAAGTTAACATGTTCTGAGAGCAAAAATGCATCAGACAAAAATGGTCCAAGAAGAAAACAAAAACGTGACAGACATGACAGATGCAAAACAAAAACGTAGGCGAAAAAAACATAAATGCGACACGAAGAAAACAAGAACACGTCAGGATAAAAACAACAAATAATAGTGAAATTTTTTTTAGTGCGCATTAAAGTATCAGAAAGAGTTTGGAAATAAAATATGAACAGGGATATTGAGCATGTCATGTTTTCAAAATACCTGGCGCATTTGTGAAAAACATCTAGGCGCGTTTATACATGCTTAGTACAGTGGAATGAATGCCTATCGACTTTGGCTCGTTAGAAGTCGCTAACTATAGTATTCTTGAAGTCGGTGTTACCCAATACCCATTCGAGTTGTCAGTTCTGTTCGCGAACAGATTTAACAAGAACCCTATGATTCGACAATGGCACTGGAACAGTGTTCTCGTTCGTGAACACTAAACATGCTAAACTGTTCTCGCTGTGGCAGTTTAGAACAGTTTCAGAATGTTGTTTACGAACTACGAGAAAGGACAACACATATTTTTATGATGTTCTATTAAATTAGTTTCGTATCAGGAATAAAACAGAATTGTGAAGTGTATTTGTTGAAATGAATGTTTGCGGCAAGATTTTGCAATGGCTTACATAATGTACTTATGCACAAATGTATTCCCGTTGTTGCTGATTGTATTTGTACGAAACTATGAGAGGTATGCTAGCTCCATCTATTAAATCCACAGAGCTGTTTTGCTATAGACCGCTTATGACCGTTCAAAGGCGGCGTTTCCGAGCAATATTTTCTAATATCTAACATATTATTGTGAATAAAACTGTACAATGAAGACAAATGGAAGCTCGAGAAACGTCCACAGTTGATCATGATAGATCTCTTTTTTAGTTTTGTCTGACGTTTTACCGGAAATATTAGTCTTGCGAATCTTCCAAGTGTTCTCATTCGGTTGCATTCACATTTACCTTTTAAAAACATCCAGCGCAGCGAAACATGTAGACCTGGTGAGATTTGACATAGTTTATTCTCATCCGGTTGTTTTCGCATTTACTTTCTATAAACATCCAGCGCAGCGGAACATGCCGGCTTGCTTGATTTGACATAGATTATTAGCTCACCTGGCTTATGCCATGGCGACCGTCCGGCGTCTGTCCGGCATCCGTCCGTCCGGCAACTTTTTCCTTTAAACGACTTCTTCTCAATACCCACTGGGCCGATTTCAATTATATTTGGCAGGAAGTATCCTTAGGGCATAGGGATCCAAGTTTGTTCAAACTCAGCCGAGTTGGCCGCTGGCCATCTTGGATTTTGGCTGATTTTAGGAAATGGCTTTAAATATCTTCTCCGAAACCGCTTGGTGGATTGATTCAAAACTCAAGAAATATCATATAGGGCAAGAGCTGAACCAAGTTTGTTCGAAGGAACTTGATTGGCTAAATGGTTCGGCGGCCATCTTGGATAACTTAGTTTTCGTAAAAACGACTTATTCTGCAGACCCGCTGAACGGATCGGGCTGAAATTTTGGGGATATAATTATGGACTAAGGGGCCATTAAAGTTTGTTCATGGGAAGTTGATAGGTAAAAAACATGGCCGCTGTGGACCAATCAAATTTTAGCATGTTTGGCAGCCATATTCAATTTTTTTATTTGATGGATTGTGAAGCCGAAACTGGTTTTCTTAACTCCGCTTACTTGTCAGTCAGCTATCGTATAGCGATAACCCTATCCGTCTTCTGTATGTCCGTCCATCCATCTGTTTGTCCATCACCAACAATAACGGCTCATTTTGTTATTTCTTGACGGATTGACACCAAACTGTGTCACAATGTTAATGACGGCATCTAATATCTGTGTTGTGAAAATGAAACTGATAGGACGTCAAATGCCAGAGTTATCACTCCTTAAATATTTGCAGTCTCACTTTCATAGGGCAAATGGTTTGTTCCCACCGTCTTATCACCATGTCAGATTTGATTGCCAAACTAGATATTAAATTCCAATTAACAGATTAACCTTTCCAATACTGCAGAAATATTTAAGATATGTATTATGTGCTCTGACATCTATGCTCTTAAAAATATTTGAAATGTATTTGAATGAAAGTTGTTGCTGCTTAAGGCAGCAATGACTTTCAGTCAAATTGTTTTCTAAATCAACTCCAGCTCACCCTACCCCTGCTGCTAACTCAGTGATTCAGCCAGATGTGCATGCGTTAAATGGATTGTGTGGTGGTGGGGAATAACCTGCTATAAAGACCACCTACCTGCCTTTAGAGACCATTTTCTTCAAATTGTATTTAAACCTCTAGTAACCGTCTGACTGAGTTTTTGCAGACGACATATTCCAAAGGTTATATCTCTGAACGGGATAAATATTTTGAAAACAATTGGACTGTAAGTTGTTGGTGGCTAAGCCACCAACAACTTTCAGTCCAATTGTTTTCAAAATATTCAACAAGTCAAGAGCTTTTGAAAATTGAAATTATTGGCTGCACTGGCTTGCAGCAGTGAGACAGTTAAGAAACCAGCTGTTGTTAGCACTGATATCATCTATTTTCACGTAAACATTGTTCAAAATCACTAATGCAAAAAAAAAGTCCAGAGATTGTTGTCAATATCTCGAAAACTAAATCATTTGACTGAAAGTCATTGGAAGTGACACCGATAGATGTAAAGCTTAAGTAAGATTAGTTTGATATGCCAATGTTCCAGGTGAGCGATACAGGCCCATTGGGCCTCTTGTTTTTCGCGATTGACAAATATACACATAGGACTGCCGGCGATTTTAGCGCTTATTTTCATTTCAATCCCTGGCTACATTATATATCAAGAATACTATTATCAGCGAGCCCGAGAAAAGCACGACCGTGTTTTAGAAAAACAATCTTGTCGGGAAGTGTTTTGGCGCATTTAGGATTATCCTGTTCGTAATTAAGTCATGTACGGCATGGAATAAGTCGCCTGGCATTTCGACATCGTCCTGTTTGTATTTTTCATCTGGTGCGAAATGTTTTGCTTTTTGCGCGCATATGTTTTGCTGCTGTCGCCTTTTTTTAAAGTTAATTCTGATCTGTACTGTAGTTAGTACAGTTTTCACCCGGATGTAAGAAATGTTCTGTTGAATATTTTGAACATAATTGGACTGGAAGCCAATCCAATTATGTTAAAAAATATTGAACATTGCATTTTATATGTACTTTGTTTTTCGAAAATTGTTTAGTTATTTCTGCGCTGTACTGTAGCCTCCGATCACCATGGTGACTGATCTATTGTGCTCCATAAACTGGTTCATTCTTAAGCAGTGGTCTCAATACTTATCGCAGTTCAGTAAAACCGCATGTCAACTTTTCAATTTATGTAAAGTACCAAACATCTAAGTCTAGCAGTGTTGTCTCAGATGGTGGCTGATTACATAACACAATGGACCGGTTTTAGCTATGACCCCGCCAATTTCTAGCTAAGCTCCACCCACACCTCGGTCATGTTGGGATCGATCGATCCCAACTCCCTGACTATCAATTTCCAGAAAACGATACAGGTAAGCTGTTGAATATTTTGAAACTAATTTAACTGGGTGCTGTTGCAATTATGTGTTCGTGACATACTTATCAACGTCATTCATGATGTCATTGATTGAATTATGACGTCATCCTACACGTCACATAGTTGATTATGATGGATGGCTGACCTGGAACTGTCCATTATCAAAATGACTATTAATACATATCTAGATGTACAGTTAGATTAAATAGAAAGCGTGATTGTCTGTTAGGCCAAGGTAATCCTCTCTTATGATACTTTACATTTAGCTAATGCGTCATATGCTCAATGCTAGTCTAATTCAACAATGCCTTATATAAATATTCCAGTATGAAGGATTGTGGTCTAGGTACTGATTTATTCATACAGGCTGCCTCTTTCTGAATTTGTTTTTACAGTAAAAGCAAATATATATTAATAGCTGTACGTGTACAATCATTATATATCGTATATACTGGCTAGATGGGTCATGAGCGTGCCCTCACTATGGGGCTAGTTGTCGTGACTGCCTGTGGCATGAGTGCAGTAAATCGCAATTGCGCATCACTGGGTAATTACTGACTGGCTGACACAGATGATCAGCTGCATATATAGCTCTCAACACTGACTAAATTATCTTATAATCTGACACCTGATTCGACTACGTAATATGTTTACAGGGCTTTAGATTACCCCTTAGCTATGATTACAAGTCATGCCCAAATGAAATCTGCCCATATTAGTTAGCCCAAATTAAAATCCTACTGGCTGTTATGAACACTAATTAACTGATTAAACATCTGTTAAATACTCACTTAGCTAAGTCAATATTTGGCTTAGCAACAGTAGATGATGTAAATATACTTGCACACCATATGCAGGCTATAGCGAAAACGCAATCCAGGTTAGCCAGTGCTGTAAATCAGCATAATGATCACCTCTCGCCATATATGGCCAAAATTAATGATGGAATAGATAACATTCTCTCTGGTGTTACGGATAATCATTATGAAAATAGGTAATTATGTATCAAAATCATTAACTGCTGGGAGAGAAGAGTGTGCTTCGGCAAGTGAATTTTTTAGAACAAATTGGAAGAACTCAAATTAGGAATCAATGAATTGATAAAAGGAAAACTAACACCTTTAAAATCTAGAATGAGACTTTGGAAAGCTATTCAACATGTGGGCCATATGCTTAAAACAAAATTCCGAGGATTTTATGTTGCCGAAACAGATACGTCATTTTACTATAAACATAGCCAAACCAAATTACGGTAATCGGGGTTTGTAGGTTGTGACTCTGGGGGCGAGCCTCTGACTATACATTCTGTCGGATGGAGTGACAGACGGACTGATTGATAGTCTATTAGACCATCCACTGGATAGACAGATGATATCTTCTCTATTCTGGAGGTTGACTATAATTATTCCAGAGAGCGACAACAACGCAGTCTTAACTTGTACTTTGTTTTTTCCACTTCAAATTCAGTAATCATTTTACAATACAACTTTATATATTCAAACTTCTACATAACTCTCTGCATTTACAACCTTAGTCACTGACATGCTCTCCTAGCTCTCACTTCTTTTTTCCCTCCATAATAATTTCACGCATATATAGTATACTAGTTTCCAGGCAAACAAACTTTCACCATTCAAACATGTCTGTTCAAAAATTTGTAAAAACTTGAATTTTCAGCAATATATTAAATTAAATACAATCCTTAATAATATCAGGCTTAAACCTCATGTAGCTACTTAACCATTGTAATGCTGAATTTACTGGGTTAAATTATTATTACAGACAGACTGGTCAGCCAGCCATACTGATTCCATTTTAGAATTATAAATTGTTAATATCTGGGTTCAGCAGTATAATGGTTAAATCTCTATATTTAAAATATATCCATAGTATGAGAATTAACCCTTTCATTTCAATGCTGTACTAATTGTATTTACTTTTTATAACAGTCATGCAAAGCAACTATTGAATATTTTTCAAATGATTTAACAGAAAATGTTCTGGCAGCAACAACTTTCATTCAAATCATTTCCCAAATGGTCAGCATAATAATTATGACATCATAAATTGCAATACATATTATATATATATGCTGTAAGGCTCAAAGGGTTAATACACTCCTGTGCTGGTTGTATGTTTCTTCAAACACAATGGGTCAATTAATGACTTAGTAGCTGGATCTCTGTAGTAGGCCCAGCAGATTATTTAACAATTAAACAGTTCAATAATAACTGGTAATATGTCCTTGTAAATATGCTATTGTTCCTTGATGAGCTGCTTAGTGCCACTGGCTTCAAACCAGTGTAGACTGTACACAATGTTTGTTTTTTTATAAAATTATTATTACATTTAAAATAAACAATATTATAATATAGTCAAATATTTCAGATACTGGCTAATGTGGCATTTTATGCCTTAGGCAGCAACAGTGCTCACCCAGTCAAATTAGTTTCAAAATATTCAACAGAATGTTTATTAAATAGCAAAGAATTACAAAGATATACAATTCATACAACGTAACGGACCATTTGAGATTTGGTGACGGTCTATATGTATATGGAAGCCTTTGTGATGTAATGATTGTGAGGTCATCATACACGCGCTGAGCTGATTATGACGTCAGATGATGGTCAACTGAAGATTTTACTTTTATTTCTTGGAAACATAAGTGACATGTATTTCTGGCCTGTACTGTAGGTTGAATTATGTAAAGCAGGTTGCAACATTTGTTCGAGAAATCAATTTATTTACATTTATTTACATCCATGCCAATATGAAAATGAATTCCACTACTTTTGACAGAACGCAATACTGGAAGATCAACAATAGTTAGTGCAAGACAATACATGCGCTTAAAACATTTTTATTTTGTATTTGTGATGATTTGTATTTTTCTTGAATTCAGGGTCTGAAAGCAATGATTGATGACTGGATGTTGCAGCTTCACCATGCATTGAATAACATTCCTGCCAGGCTTCCCAAGCCACAGCGCGATAGCAGGTCTGATTATACAACATAGCCGGCTTTCCCATTAATCATGAGGGATTGCAGCTTTAGCTATGCCCGGCCCATCTTTAGCTAAGCTGCATCCATGCTTCACATGTGATGGATCGATCGATCCCTTAACTTCCTGACTATCAACTTCCAGAAAACTGTACGGGTAAGCTGTTGAATATTTTGAAACTAATTTGACGGGGTGCTGTTGCTGCCTAGTTAGTTTCAAAATATTCAACAGCATGTTTATTAAATAGTAAAGACATACAATTTGTACAACAATGCTTAGATCATGATCAATTATGCATTCGTGATAAACTTATCTATGTCATTCATGACGTAATTGATTATGGCGTCAGCCTACACGCCACGTACCGGTAGTTGATTATGGCGTCATAGGATTGATGGATGAATTGGAGTCTTCCGTTGTCAGATTGGTCAAGATAACCTTTTTGCTTAGTCCATCAGACAATTTTTACGCCCAGTGACAAATTTTCAAATAATCTGTTGTCCCGCAGATGAACATTCCTCAGGACACTATATGTAGAAGCCATTTTTGTTCTGCTTGACCAAGACAGTTTTCTGCATTGATCATGTTGATCCTGAGATTTATGTATATTTTGAGATTTAAAAGAAGAATAGTTTTGAAAACATAACACTGGAATGACTGGCTCGGTCATGTTGGTATGTGTTCAGAAAGGCTATTGTTCTTTGCTTGGATGTGATGGAATGGAAGAGAGGATCGAGTTATTGCAATGGAATAAAGCTATCCATTCAGCGCTGATTTTGTGCGCGTGTTGAAATCGATTTTGAAACTTTTGGTAACTTTACAGGTAAGCTGTTGAATATTTTGAAACTACACATTTATTTTGTGTAGGAGCTGTCACTGGATCATATAGGCATCCTGTTTAATAACCTATTTGCCATTATGTCGTGACAATATAAATAGTGTCACACTTGTTTATTACATCTGCCCCATAAACAGAAGAGCATACTGGAAGCAGGTGTTTGTGTGTCTGGAATAGAAGCTAAAAACAGCTCATCTGATTTTTAGCTCGACTTTACTAAGTAAACCGAGCTAGTACATGTATGGCGCAGGGCTTCACAGTATTAGAAAAAGGAATACTGGTATCGATATCAATTTCCATACCAGTATACCTTTAATATCGGTATTATTGCGTCTGGCAAAATAGAATGAGGCTTGGGTAGTATAACATATTCAACATATATCAGCGCTCCTGAAATAGTTGCTGAACTTTCAAATTTCCACAATAAAACCAAGAAATTACACGAATCCTGATATTAAGCGCTAAATTATAACTGTCTACTGTTAAATGATATCCCAAAACAGCTTAAATAATTCCAAAATCGGCCCTACAAATGATTAGAATTTGTCACGAAATTACACCTATTTCCGCGATCTCTGTAGAGATGCACCTGCGTGGAGATCGCGAGATAACCAGTGACCATCTCGTTCTGTTTAAACTCGCCTAATGAGACTTTGCGAACAGCTAAACCTGTCGATATTTGACTGACAAATATCAATGTTATGAATCAAAAATGTTGGATAATGGATGTAAACCTGTTTTACTAATTTTCTGGGCGACGTGTATTGATATATGCCAGAATAATAAATAAACATTCCATGAAGACCTGTACTAAATGTGACGAATTAGCAATGGACCGAAACCACCAGGAATCATGGAAATCTCCGTGCAGGCATACAACTTAGCCATTTACTAAATAGACCACCATATATGCTGCGAATACATAGTTCTACGCTCACTCCCGTTAGAGTAGTTTGATGTCTAGCAACCCGCCAACATAAGAAGGGAATAGAGCTCGCAGGGATTGAGAAGTTTTTCTCTATCCTCTTTACTTGGGCCATTTGGCGGCCACTACAAAGTTGTACAAGTCTGCAAAATCTCTAACTAACCAGGTTAGTAATTGAGAATCGAGATAAAATATTATGTCGCAAAATATTCATTTGAAATTGTGATTTTCTAGCAAACAACGGGCTGAAATTACAAAATATTAGCACAAGAAAAGATATGTTTTAGACATTTTTAACCATCCCATGTCCTATGAGGTTAATTAAAATAAGTTTTATTCATTTTTGTGAGAAGTGCATTCTTATAAGTAGGCAATTTTCGTGGCAGTAATCGTTAATTGATCAATTTCTCTAGCCTCCAAACAACATTTTGACAGATCCAGATAAATACGAAAATGTTAAGTGTGGTCGCTAAATACAGGTTAAATATCATTTTCCTATACCAAGAGCAGTCGCTTATCTGATTAGAAAATAAACTATTTAATTTTGCTAATGCAAAGCTGATTATCTGCCTAAACCGAACGTCATATCGTTTTTATATTATATCTCGATATTTCGGTATCAGCAAAATTATATCGGTATGACCAACGGTATAGCGATGATACCGGTATTTGATATATATCAGCATATCACGAAGCCCTGCTATGGCGATACCCTGCACATCGTCCAGCGGTGGTGGTCGTGGTGGCGTCGGCGGCGTCCAATTTGTGTTTAGCTCATTTTTCTGTTTATATTTCAGGTTTGGTTAATCATACTGGAGCCAAACTTGGGCACATGCTTCCTTATAATGATACAGCATCTCATGATGACCATGGGGTCAACAGGTCAAAGGTCATTAACATTTTCCGTTTGGCTCAACTTTTCTGTTTATATCACATGTTTGATTAATCATACTGGAGCCAAACTTGGACACATGCCTCCTTATAATGAACGTGACAGGCTGACACCACACAATTATGTTGAGATCAACAGGTCAAAGGTCAAGGGCCTCAAGTGGTAAAAACCTTGGTGTTTTTCAACATTATCATTGTGCGTTTAGCTCGCCTTTTCTGTTTATATCTCAGGTTTGGTTAATCATACTTGACCCAAACTTGGACACATGTCTCCTTATAATGACACAGCATCACACAATGATGTTTTGGTCAAACGGTCAAAGGTCAAGGTCACTGATATGCATAGCTACCATCTGTCAATCATCATCCATCCGTCAACCTTTGTTTAAAAAACGCTACTCATTAACTGCTTGGCAGATTTGAACCTAATTAGACTGGACTGGACTATGGCGTTAAAGTTCAGAATATGAATACAGAATTTTGAATGGTCAATTTTTTAGGTTAAAATCTTACATTTTATGAAAAATTTACCAGAAATTGTCAAAACACTACTTATCATTAACCACGTGGCAGATTTCAACCTAAATAGGCTGGAAAGACCCTAATGCTTTCGTTTTAAGAACATGTATACAGAATTTTGATTGGCCAATTTATTTGTGTGAAAACCGGAAATTGTCAAAATGGTACAAAGGGCATATATCCACCCCTACTTCCTGTTCGCGGGAGGGAGAGTATAAAAGGAGCCGACTTGCAGAGCTCAGATCATTCAGACTTGTGGTCTCACAGAGAGAACAAGCATCAGGCTACTAGAGAAGTCAATCCAATAGACTACGTTGTTAGTACTAGGGCTGCGCGGTTTGACTTACAGTCATATCGGTTTCGATATGACTTTTCATTTCGGTTTTAACCGAATATCGGTTTTATGGACATGAAACAAAAAATTTAAATGATAAAAATAGCACGAAAACAGAAAGTATTTTCACGCCCTGATACATTCGTAACGATTTACGCGTTTAAAGCTTAATATACCTTATAATAGCCATCATCGCGGGAGTGAAATTATTAATTAGACCTTATTACGCACAGTTAAATAAACATCGTTTATTTTGTCAAAATTAATCATAAATCGGCAACTCAGGTTGCGAAAAGACGTAAATCAGTGATTGTAATTAATTATGATGTAATTATCTCCCTTTCTTCTTTCATTTCCAATTCGGCCCGAGGACGAAATCATGCCTTGAAGAAAATATTAACTGTAATATTGCGAACGCGAATTTCATAAGTTAATATGATATTGTGTATAGAAGATAACGTTTTAAAAACGGTTTGAGTAATAATTTTATTTAAAATTATATCCTAATCAGCAAAATGTATTCAGCATTATATTTATTGGCGAGATTTTTATGCATTCGGGCGATTTAGTTTTGGGACGACTGCATTATGTTAATTAGCCGGTGACGTAAATAAATGGATGCCGTTGTTTAGAAATGTTTTCCCCGATACAAATTTCAATGACAAATTCCCGCCTTAGTATTGTGTTTTATATTGCAAATTTATCTGAGACTACCAGAGAAAAGATATTTATTTAATTAATTCGCTGCTTGATTTCTCTCGGCGCACAGAGAGTTACATGGAGTTACACAATATGTGCAATTGGGGCCACATTCAATTATTAGTTGCCCCGAACGTAGCTTAATGGAAAGTATGGTCATTATTATTCATTATGATTTTCATGCTCGTTAGTATCTTTTATTTTTAACAATCCTGATACGAAAAACCGAAAATATGTTCATATTCGGTTTTTCGATATTTATTTTTTATAATCGGTTATGAAACTGTCAGTGCAGGATATCGGTTTTAAATATGGTATCGGTATATCCCGCAGCCCTAGTTAGTACCCCCCCCCCCCCATATAATTGATAACAGACTTGTAATATTATTTGTGAACTAGTAGTTTTGTACGGTTACCAGTCCTGCAGACTAGTAAGATTTTGTAAAATTCTAACCCTGCTATTTCATTACCTTGCCAGTGATACATTTGTAGCTAATGATACATATTTATTTCGTGTTTCTAAAATAATTGTTTGGTGAAGAGATTGTTGAATTCACACACTGATTCTCTAAAACCTTAATATGTAATATTTTATGCTTTTAAGAGCAGAATGTCGGGACTCTGTGCAGAATGAGTGTAGACCTGTAAGTGCAGTCGCACCGGTGCCTAATGCTGTACTCCAGCAAGCGGTTCCAGCAAGAACTAAGCAGAATGGTGCACCAGTCAGGCCAGACATCAAGATTAGACAGATTGAATACATCATTGTTAATGAGTTTGATAATGTGCCAAAGTAAGTCACACTCGAGCCATCTTTAACCCTTACCACTCTGGTGTCAAAACCTTAATTTTTCAAATTAACTTAATAGATGATCTGGTGTACATTTTTTAACAAATTTGGTGAGAGATGGTGCTGTCGAAGACAGAAACGTCTTCCAGCAAAATTGTTGAAAAAAGTCCACCAGTTTCTTTGCTACTGACCCAGTAAAAGATAGAATACTGACATCAGAGCGGTTAGGCTTAACGCTTTCAGCAATCAGGTCCCCATAGCGCCATCTCAACACACGCATACAGGGAAACTGGTGATTATTTTGCAATTAATTTGACTGGAATAGCCGTCAAATTAATTGCAAAATATTCAACATTTAATAAGTTTTATACCGAAAAGAATTTACTTTTTATGGGATGTGTCAGTGATGGGGTTAAGTAAGCCTACCGAATCTAAAAAATCGTATCTATGTTAAAAAACATTTGGTTTCGAATTAATGCAGATTTCCCGAGATGTTTGACTAAAAATCAGAGATAGGAATGGAAAAAAAAGAGGATTTGTCTACTTACGTAACCAATTTCAAAACATTCAGTTCATTACGCCAAACCAACAATATTTTAAGGATGGCCTAGTCAACTCTGAAATAACAGAGCATGTCTTGTATGAGTTCAGAAAATATGTCCTGATGGGCAATTCCGTGGTAACGGATGTACATTTTGCATAAAATAATATTATTTGATTAGATATTATACTAAACTATAAGCCGAGTCATAATGTTTCTTTTCTCAGTGGTTTAGCCCAATGACGTGTATTGGAAGCAAGATCTATTTCAGAGAAGAGTACTTATTTGCAATATCAAAAGATATTGTAGAAATATATGTATCAAAAGGCCTTAAAGTCATGGTAACAGACGTACATCATTTGAGCCTCAGAATGAGACCTAGTATACATCTTATCAAAACTCTGTGAATTCTTCAGTAAAAAGCTTACTTTGTTTTACCTATGTTATTGGTAGATAACTCATCTAATGATGTGATATATTTCCATAATGAAGAGATTACATATTGGTGCCTTGTGGTCTTTTCTAGTTGGTAACGGACGTACATTTTATTATGTTAACGAACATACATTATTTCTACAATATCTTTTATATAGGAACTTATACTGTAAATCATAATACCATTTCATTAAGAAAAAACTCATTAAGTTTAATAGTCATTGTGAACTGTGTAAAGTCTTAACAAATTAGTGAGAAAACACTAATTAATGAAGACAAACACATCTGGAAAAGTTAACAAAACAACTGATTAACATTTAGAAATTACTTAGGAATCTGATCCGCATTACATTTCCAGATTATCGCAGCTTTTCATATGATATTTATGACAAGGACCCCACCAATATTGGGTATCAGATTGGTCAAGAAGTCCATCATCTGGAAATATTCTTCTTCACAAACTATGAATGCCTAAGATCCAGAAAGATGAGAAACAACTATGTTCCTTTCATTCCTATGTCACAGGACTAATTATCCTTACATGTACTACATTGCCATGATTGGTTATCATGGATAATAGCTTATCAGATACTAGGTCCACTCTACAAATGGTCTCCATGCTTCGTCATGATGGTTACTTCCAGCTAATTTCCCCTATTGTTGCAATTTCTCCAGGAAAGGTTTCATATCTCACAACAACCAAGAGTTTTGTCATTTCTGTAATTTCATTTGGTCATAAGAAATTTTGCTTGGAAATTGTCAATATGCCAACCGGACAATTCTGAGTTTCACAGTAATCACTATTAGCCAAGATGTGATTAATGTGTGGGATGTTGACAAGATTGCAGTTTTAAATTTGCTATTATTTAAAGGATCACATAATGAACATTTTGTGCTCCCGGCATGCAGCTTTTTGGAGTAGTTCCTGGGGTGGTATTTACCGGTATTTCCAGCACCAGGAAATTGCTGCCAACCCTGGAAGTGCAATGTAATTTGTACTCTATAAGATTTGGACATGCATTCAAGTTTGGAGAATAAGTACTTTTGCTCAAATTATATTAGGATGAGGGAGATATCAGAGAAGAAGTTGATTTCTGTCACAGAACGGTAACTACATGTAGTTGATAAGTGGTCAATATATGTCAAAAGGGCTCTCTATTTACAAAGCTTTGATCAAAGTTACCATACATCTGGATTAAAGTGAAAATGAAACTAATTATATTGATTCTTAAGTCACCTCCTTCATATTAGTGAAGCACTTTGTGGAGAGCAAGTGTTGCATTTCCCCCATCAGATAAATGCACTGATTGCTATCCATGGCAGGTGCTTTGCTTTTGTGAGGAGGATGACTAGACATTAAAAGTCATTAATTATAAATAACCGAATCTTTATTCAAAGTGACCAATATATCATGATACGTATTATGATACAATCTCTGTATCGTGATATGTCGTGATGCAATTTAATGTTCGCAATACCCACACATACGCATGCACCTACACTTATGCTTATACACAACCACAAACCACACAGTGACCGACCTACCCATTTGAAATCATTAGCTAGTGAATTAGCCTATATTATAATTTCATCACCCAAACAGGGACTTTCTTGGCCTAACTAGTCGCCTATCAATCTAATGCATTATGATCCTGCTTAGCTGGACCTTAAAGCCAATAACCAAGTAAGAGATGACCAGCAGATCAGGTAAGAAATAGAATATATTGGATAGAATTAGATGTGTCATCATGGAATCAGGGACCTACCTACACACCAAAATTCATTAGCCAGTGTCAGAATTAGCCTATTTCGGCATTTTATTAGCCAACCATGAGACTAAGGCTAAGTATAGTATTATTCCCGATTAATTCTCTGAGAACACAACCTTGTTCTCAAAGACTAATTGGCGCATGGGTAGGCCTGTCCCTGTACACATTATATATAGCCTATCTTTGTTGTTCAGGTACATGAAAGGTCGCATCCCATATGATCAGGTGAACTCGACCATTGATTTACTGAATGCTGTGTATGTGTCCAAGTACAAGTTACTCGCTCAGAAGAAATCAACATTGAATGACAAATCACGAACAAAGGTTCTAAACTATCAAAGCCAGCAAAACAAGGATTCACAAGGTAGATAACTCCGCCTTTTTTCACTTCAAGAGTATACTTACCTCCCTAATACTTTTTGATATTGCTAAATATCGGCGTTCACTCAATAAACACTCAGAATAAAAACAGTTAGGTGCCCCTACTGGGCAGGTAGACAGAGGGTAGTCCGGCGGATGCCAGCCCCACCACCGCGCATGCGCCAACTACTACTTCCTCTTTGCTAATTTATTGGCAGAGAGAACACATGTTTTATGCTTTATGCAAATTTTCACTGTTCAACGCGACTTAATAAGCCTTAAGAGTGTATATATTAGAAAATAAAGAACCTGGATATGTCAGAGAAAGTGGCTTCGCCGGAGGATGGCGCCGGATCTTTATATCAGGTGATTTCTAATATATTCTAGCGAGTTTTCCCCGGTGTAATGTGTTTCCGGGACTCGCGTTTACCGTGATAAGCGCCTGTTTTAGTTGTTTTATTTCAACATGGTGCTATATAAGACTAATCTCTCTCTGTGTTTATGTCCACAGGTCTTTGTGAGGATATGTAATGGACATCACAGCATCTGAGGTTTTGTTTCTCTCCACCAAGGTTCCATTTCCTACTAATACTGTTAGGTTATCTAACCAAGATTTTTATATCCAGTGAGTCGGAGGCCTAGTATAAAGGTCTTCTCACTTTGCCCTCTTGATCCAATTCCTTCACCTATGAGGTGGAGAGAGTTAAGAGGCGTACAGTTGGTGGAGTGCTCCAGTTCATCACGTTGGATGGTTTGTTTATACAAGGTATCAGGTATCTAAGTAATGATATGAGGTGAGGTTAATTATGTAAAGAAAATTAACTTTGATTGCCATTGTTATCGTTGTGTATCTGATGGTTGTGTAGTCTGAATAACCATTCTAACATGTTCTGGTTGTGTATACAATTCGTCCGCACACCTTGTTGTTGGTTCGGATCGATTTATTTCTGTCATGGGATCATGACGTCATAATCAGCCTTGCTATTTATTAACAATTAATGTTTTGTCCAAAGCTGGTTTTGCTCAATTATTGATCTTTATGATCATTTTCCCTCTCTTTTAATTTGGTTTTGAGTTTCTAACCGTAACAAAATTACTCATTGTCCTCGTCCTTTGTCCTGTTTCAGAGACCTGGTTGTTCGTCATGTGGACGTTTCTTGAAGGATCGTTTTGTGCCCCACCTTTGCTTTGGTTGCAGTCCCTGTCGACCATTGCTTAAGTGTGATGTATGCAAGCATTGGGGGTGGGGGGGGGGACTTAATGTCTGAATTTCTATCTTTACAGGCGAAGGACAGGGTAGTGGAGGAGGAGAGGAAGTCGAAGAGAGGATGTGAAGGGTAAGAGGAAGGCCTTGTCCGCGGTGGACATGGAGGCCTTCCGGACCGAGATGTTGGGAGAGATGAAGAGGACGATAAAGGATTTGGTTCCAGAGTTGCTACGTGGCATGCTTCCTGGTCCAAATCCTTTGTCGTCCTCGGCATCTGCTTTCGAGCAGGTAATCCCCGCCTCTGAATCACCTTTCCGTAGGCCGGTTCCGTTGTTCGACGATTCAGAGGTGGCCCCATTAGTGGGGGTGATCCACGACCCTGGCAGCAGGCTTGGTGCCGCGCCGAGGGGTCGTGGACGGCTGTCGCTGCAACCCGCGGGCTGCTTATCAGTCCAGGGCTATCCGCACGCCGCGGGTGCCAGTACCTCCTATGGCACCTGTAAAATTAGTCAAACTTACAGTTTTTGCCGAAGTCCGTGGGTGTAGCAAGCCACAATCATGTCAAGAAATCGACAGACAGGCAGGATAGAGTTGAATGATGATGATGAATGACTGATGCCGAGTGAGCGCTCACGGAAACTGGTTCTTTGTTCATCCTATTCCAACTGAAATTATCTGTTGTCCTCTAGACCATGTAATAAGATGTCTCCTCAAGAGAATTACTAAACTAGACTGCCTAAACCTATCCATACTCGTGATATTGTTGTATATCCACGCAAAGAAAACGTGCAAAACGAGCTGTGAACTGCTGTCAATCACGTTAGAAATGTAACAGGAAGTTGCTCGGTTAAGTCTAAAGGTCGGATCCATAAAAGTTTGTGTGAAATACAACTAAATAAATATTGCTGGTTTATGATTATGTTAACAAATTCCCTATCTTTTATTTTATTGTTAGAATCACAGGACTTAAAATTCTTTTTTTATACATATATACAAATTTAAACTGACTGATTATAATTGAAGTGTGCCTTTCTCTAGCAAGCCTAGAAGGACTAGAGAAGACGATCCCTTCTTTGTGAGACAATCCGCAATCTGAGTCTTAGAAGAACTCCATTTCAAGGCGCTTATTTGTTTTGAATTCATCAACTGTTTGATTCCACTTATTTCTATTCGTAAACGTTTTTCTGACACATGATTATTAGAATGCACTGTCTGGTGTAAAGAGTGGTTATCTGTTATACATTCCAAAGGTAACAAAGTTGGACAAGCATGTCCCAGAGTAATCTCAGTGTACAGAAACGCTAAGAATATAGCTTCATCAACTGCCTCTGACATGGCCAGCGCTTCTGCAGCTAATGTACTTCGTACGACTCTTCTAACTTTTTTAGATTGCCATGATACTAATGAAAATTTACCATTATCGCCTACGAGAAATACTAAGTAACCTCCTTGGCTACCTCCATCTGGAAGATTACCCAAAGAAGCATCACTGAAGACTAAGAGCTTTAATGAATCACTTTTTCCTAAGTGTTGAAATTTCAAATTAACATTTTCAGATTTAATTTTCTTAATGACCTTGTTAACTTCAACTAAGTCCTTAACTTTGGCTTGATTAAACGATGACGCTAACAAACTGGCATCAAACATCACATCAGGTCGTGTTTGACTTGCTATCCACATTATTTGACCTATTTTTGATCGCATAGCATTACTTTCCAACACAGTCAATGAGGATTCTTTGTCAATTGCTCGATGCTTGGTTAATTCAATAGGTTCAAGAGACTTGATATAATGATGCTGATCCAGTGTAATTTTGTTTTCATCTGAAGTTAGATTAAGACCAACATATTTGAAAGTGTCTATCTCTTCACGGCCTACATTCAATTTTTTCCTAATCCGCTCAATAAAATTCTGCTCAAAATTATCACTTCCAGACCAGATGAAATCATCAACATGACTTGCTAATAAACCTTTGAGTCCATCTTTATCAACCCAATAAAACACAGCAGGGTCAACCGTTGAAACTTGTGAACCACTGTCAAGCATTACTTCCTTAACCTTGTTATACCAGCAAAGTGAGGCATCACTTAAACCATATACACATTTCTTAAGGTGCCAAACCACACCAACAACATTTGCCTCTTTAGGGGGTTTCAAATAAATGTCTCTTGATAACTCTTGACCTTGCAAAAAAGCAGTCTTAATGTCCATTGATTTGGGCTTCCAATTATATTGAGCAATTATAGCTAAAACCAGTCTAAGAGATTCCTTAGCACAAGTTGGGGAATCTTTCTACATTGTTCTTATCAGTGTCCTCAAAACCTCTAGCCACTAGACGAGCTTTACAAATATCACCAGTAGACGTTCCTTTCACTGTACAAATCCATCTCGTAGAAATACATTTTTGACCAGTGTCAGGTAATTCCTCATACACATCAAATTCAATCCATTTGTTAAGTTCATCAATTTTTGCCTGGTCAAAACACACATCTTCAACCATGTAAAAACAGCTATCACTACTTTCAGAACTATTCAAATCTGTAAATTGTACATCTTTAAGTCGACTAATGTCCGCTGAAATTTTAACACCTTCTTTGGAGGCTGGTTGTATATATTCAATGTTGTACCAGTCTTTCAAGGCACTGGTTGCTTTCTCAGCTCTTGAAAGCACCTTGACAACGCATGAATTACCATTCTCTTCTGTAAAATTCAAATATTGTCCAACCTTCGGCTTGAGACAAATTGTAGACAAGTCAGGTTCGCTATTAGAACTTACAGAATTCTGCACAGTTACTGATTGTTCATTGAGGTCTACAGTTTGATCATCATCAAAGTCATCTATATTAACATCCTCATGAGTACTACTTTTATTATCATTAGCTGACTGTTCGTCAATACTCGAGTCAATAGAAAGCTCCATATGCTCATTTAAATCTGACAATTCACATGAAAGTTTTGTTAAACGGCATTTGTGAACACGAATGTATGAACCTCCATGTCGTACAAAGACGACCACTCTGTCCTGACCGATCACAACACCTGGCCCTTTCCACTCATTGCTATCATCTCGCTTATAATAGACAATGTCTCCTGTAATATAGTTGTCATAATTTCTAGTTTGTTTCCGTAATGCCCTTCTAATTCTATCAGAAGTTTCAACTTCAATATATGCTTTTCTAGCCTCATGAAGACCAATTAAATGTTCAGTAACGCATTTACTTTCTGATGAACCTTCTAAAGCAGGCAAATCATCTATCAAAACTGATGGGAGATTGGGATTTTCACCATAGACTAATTGATGTGCACTAAAGCCATGCACATTACACAAACAATTTTTTGCATTCACTGACCATGCAAGTGCTGTTTGCCAATCCAGTGTAGTGTCATGTTTTACTTTCGAAAGAATTTCACTCAGAGTCCTATTGTGTCTCTCAAGAATCCCATTACTCCAAGGGCTGTACGCTGGTGTAGTCTTAACTGTTATATTAAAGTTCTCAGCCATATCGTGAAATTCTTTATTGTCAAACTCCCTACCATTGTCAGTAAGAACAAATTTGGGGGGCCCATGTACACTAATCCAAATTTGAATAAACTGTTTGACTATAATGTCTGACCGTTTACTAAAAATCACAACAGCAGCGCTATAACGTGTGAATAAATCAATAATATGTAAATACCACACATTTGACTGTATCTCATGCAAGTCCATAGCTACCATATGGTTAAATTTAGTGGCTAATGGCACACTAACTGCGGGTTTGGGTAAAGGACGTTTGAACTTCATACAAGTCTCACACTCTTTTACAATGTCTTGTAACATATTGGTGATATCGATATCCAAACCTACACCTGCAGTTTTTAGTAGAATAATCAATTTTTCTGATGTAGCATGTCCGAATTGTTTATGCAATTTGACAAGTTCACATTTATCATATTTCTTTGTGTTTACTGTAGTAAGAACTTCTTCAATTTGATTAGCCTCAACTGATGAATTATCCCCTTTTAAATTAACACAGTAGTGGCCACTGGAAGTGAAATTCAGTCTTACTGGCTCACCAAACATTGTAGCGCTATCATTGCTTAAGTTCAATACAGTGTTTGCTTTCTTTAGAGACTCTTTACTTAGTAGAAGGGGTATGTCACAGTTAACTACTTCAGTAGAAATATTACAGCTTGTGTTACCAATTAAAGCTGGGATCATAATGTTTTCTATCGACTTCACCTCAACACCATCTCCAAACTTAAATTGCTGATTACTTTCAGTTCTAGTAAACATACTATCACTCGACTCACGTAAACTATATCTGTACTCATCTAACCATTTTTTTCCACAAACTGTTCTTGTACACGCAGTGTCTATTACTGCTGTACCATAGGCTTCCATCATGAAAATTTCATCTTTGTGTTTCTCATTTGTAAATAATGTAATATTGACAGATTCTGACTTTTCAGTTTTATTTCTTTCATTTAGATAACAATCCTTAGCCCAATGAAAAACTGATTCACAAATTGCACATCTGGTTCGTCGTCCAAATTTATTCAAAGGATTTGTACCTTTCAAGTTAGTATTATTATTATTTCTATAGGTCATATTTCTTGGTCTAAATTCAGTTGTAGATCTTTCCGTAGTGAAAATGGTTTCAACAGGCTCCTGCTTTATCTTAAAAGGTGTGTTACTATTAACAGCTGTACATGAATGATCTTCGCTGAAAATTCTTTTTAATGCTGATCTCATAGTATCATACTTAATATCAGGACATGCAGTTAATGCTAACTGTCTCTCTTTTGTGTTGAGATTGGAATTGTCTAAGAGTTTAAAGGCTAATACAGCATCAGGTAATGACATGTCATGTTTTTTAGTTCTAGTGTATCTGTGTTCAAATTCATTAATGTATAATCATATTAATAATCATAGTGTCAATTTTTTTTTGAAACTCAAAGTTTGTGTATGCTTCATAAGCACTATCAATAATATCTTTTTTATAGACAACGTCCAAGGCATTTAACAGTATATCCATTCCATCTTCATTATTTAGATCTTCAGCCTTCAGTTCTAAAGCGGTCTCTCTCGTTCTTCTAGTCAACGATAATGCGACAGCCAGCGCTTGTTTTTTAGGATCCAAATCAGTAACTAATGTCCACATTTTAATTTCATTCCTCCACGTTTCATAAGTCACTTTGTCATCAAACTTGGGCGGTATCTTGTAATTCTGTGCCATGATTAAGTTTGGCTAAACCACGCTCTGCTACCATGTAAAATTAGTCAAACTTACAGTTTTTGCCGAAGTCCGTGGGTGTAGCAAGCCACAATCATGTCAAGAAATCAACAGACAGGCAGGATAGAGTTGAATGATGATGATGATGATGAATGACTGATGCCGAGTGAGCGCTCACGGAAACTGGTTCTTTGTTCATCCTATTCCAACTGAAATTCTCTGTTGTCCTCTAGACCATGTAATAAGATGTCTCCTCAAGAGAATTACTAAACTAGACTGCCTAAACCTATCCATACTCGTGATATTGTTGTATATCCACGCAAAGAAAACGTGCAAAACGAGCTGTGAACTGCTGTCAATCACGTTAGAAATGTAACAGGAAGTTGCTTGGTTAAGTCTAAAAGTCGGATCCATAAAAGTTTGTGTGAAATACAACTAAATAAATATTGCTGGTTTATGATTATGTTAACAGCACCTTTCCTGGCCAGTCCGGGTTAGCTCTCTTTGCTGACCCGGAGTCTAATCTTTCTGGCCAGGAGGAAGAGGATTACCTGTTAGGGTCGCCGTCTGGGGATGTGACCATGGATTATGACGTCTGTGCACCCCTCGCGGGGAATACATGCGACATATTCCATGGCTCTACTCACGCAGGAGTAGAGTTCACGGCGCAGAAGGCGGCCCTGGCCGATGCTGATGGCCAGTTATACCGCATACCTCGGCTTGCCGAGAGTATCGCTGGTGCTGGCCGGGGCCGTGGTGGGGCGGTATCTGCCCCACGCTCTACCACAGCGCCTGCTCCTTGTCAAGCCAGTCAGGTTAGCATGCCTGTTCTTTCGGGCCCGCATGCTTTCCCTGGCTTGCCAGGGGTATCAGCTTATCCGCCGTCAAGCTCTGCTGCTTGCGCTCAGGAGGAAGACGAAGGCCCCCGTCTTGTAGAGCGCTCGCAGCTAGCCACGGAAGAGGATTGGTCGGACGCTTGCCAGTGGCTGGTAAGTGTTCGGCCAGATCTGCCCGTGGAGCAGTCGGCTAGCCAGCGTGACCACAGGCCGTGGTTAGCTGGTAAGGCTACTGCTACCGCCATGCCATCTCTGCCGCTGGCAGAGCATGTCGTTGACATGTTCGAGGCGGCGGAGACGTCCATTAAGGCGAATGGGCGTCTCGCGAAGGCCCCTCGCGAGGTAGCAAGGCGCTGCCGCATCGTGCCCCTGGACTACCAGAGGTACGGTGTGGTACCCAAGCCGAGCGTGGATGACCGCGCGGCTTTGGGGGAAGATGCGCGGCCAGGCTCCCGTTCTGACACGGGAGTCTTGTGTTCGAACGCGTTGCGTTCGGCCAATGCCGCGTTGCGCGATGCGGAGGAGAGTGGGAGGGCTTCGATTGCCGCTCTGTCCCACGTCTCACAGCTGTTACAAGGGGTAGTAACGGCTTCCGCATCGCGCCAGCCGAGCCCGGTCACAGTCCAGAGAGCCATCCAGGATGGTATCAACCTGGCTTTGGACTGTATGACTCGGGCGGTGACCAGGAGTGTCCGGGCGTGGCGCACAGTTGCTTTGGACAATTTGTGCCCGTCCCAGGACCTGTATAATAGGCTACTGCGTACGCCTATGACAGGTCCTGGTCTCTTTGGAGGTGAGGGATGTAGGCACCTCCAGGAGACGGTTACTCTGGTCAACAACCAGAGGGCGCTGCGCGAGCAGTTTGAAGTGCTCCGTCGGGAGCGCATTCGCGCCACACCCCCTGCGTATCGTCCCCTGCAGGCTCGAGGTGGAGGTGGCCAGGTCAGAGGCCACCCACCAGTGCAGCGTCGGCCTAGGCCGCGTGCGATTCGGCCAGCAGTAAGGGGGGCGCAGGCTCCTCAGGCGCAGGCAGCCACCCGCGTACCGAGGTGCGCGCAGTGCTGGGCGTGGCGCGCGAGGATCTGGTCGTGGTAATCGTGCCTGATGGGCCGGTTACCGCGGTGAGAACCACTCCGGTGTTTCTGGCGAAGGAGACAGTGCCACTCTTGCACTCCTTATGTCCACCTCTCTCCCTAGGTGGACCGGTGGGAGGCCATTTGGCCAACCACATGCAAGAGTGGGAACGGTTGACTCAGGACCGTTTAGTCTTGCGATGGCTTTCAGTCGGGTATCATCCCGATTGGATGACAGGCCCGCTGTCTCTAGTGCCAATCTGGACTCCAAATCCGAGAGATCCAGATCAAAGGTTGTGTATCGAGGAGGAAATAAATTCCCTCATACAAAAAGGAGCTATTCAACCGGCACAAAAGTGTCCGAGCTTCTATTCAACCATGTTCTTAGTAACAAAAAACACCGGAGGGTGGAGACCAATTCTCAACCTCAAGCCGTTGAACAAGTTCATAGAGACGCCCAGTTTCAAGATGGAGACTGTGCGCTCGGTGTTGGCGGGGTTAGAGAGGGGAATGTGGACAGCTTCAATAGATTTGAAGGATGCTTATTTCCACATTCCCATAGCGAGGAGTTTCCGTCGCTTCCTGAGATTTGCATTCCAGGGCAGACAGTGGGAATTCAGGGTGTTGCCCTTGGGAATTTCCACCGCTCCTCGGGTTTTCAGCCGTGTGGTTCTTGCGATCACAGCATACCTCCGCAGGAGAAGCATTGTAGTCCACACGTACATAGACGACTGGCTGTTAAAAGCACACACCCAGGAAAGTTTATCGACCAATCTAGAGATTGTTTTGAAAACTCTCACGGATTTGGGCTGGATGATAAATTTTCAAAAGTCAGAGCTGACTCCATCCCAGAAGTTTGTTTACCTGCGGATGTTCTTCGATCTAGAGACAGGATATGTTTATCCTACTCAGGAGAGAGTTCAGAGACTCATCTCGGTAATTCAGTCAGTGTGCGACAGTCGTCATGTCCTGGCACAGGTTTACTTGAGAATGCTGGGGTTGATGGTTTCATTGGAACCGGTCATTCCTCAGGCCGCCTTACGCAGGCGGCCGATCCAGTTGTTTCTCATGACACAATGGACCCAGAGTACAGGTTCGCTGGACTCGAACGTGTCAGTGTTGGCGCCTCTAATTCACCACCTGCAATGGTGGTTGAATACAGAGAATCTCTTGGTGGGGGTTTTGCTAACCCCTCCCCACCCTCAGGTGACTGTGTATACAGATGCATCGATGGAGGGGTGGGGAGCTTGCCTGGGAGAATCCACGATATCAGGGCTTTGGAATCTGGAACAGTCAAAGGAACATATAAACTACTGGAACTAAGAGCAGTAGTCCTGGGCCTGGAACATTTCTTACAGAAAGTTCAGGGCAAGATTGTTCTTATTCGTTCAGACAACTCAACAGTTGTGACTTACATAAACCGCCAGGGCGGAACGAAGTCGCCCAGTCTCTGTATGATGACATGGAGACTGCTTTGTTGGTGCCTGGATCACAGGATTACCTTGAAAGCAGTCCATATTCCGGGAAGGTTAAATCTGCTAGCAGACTCATTGAGCCGAAGGATGAGTGTTTTACCGACGGAATGGCAACTAAATCAATGTGTGGCGGATCGTCTGTTCGACCATTGGGGGAAACCCAACATCGATTTGTTCGCTACGAAGAAGAATGCGAAGATGACGACGTACGCCTCTCCGATTCCAGATCCAAGCCTTTTCGCAACAGATGCGTTAGCTATCAGCTGGAGGGGGGGGGGGGGGGGGGAATGTATGCATACGCATTCCCTCCAGCAATCCTGATTCCAAAAGTTCTTCAGAAAATCAGACAGGAGGAGTGCCAAGTGCACCATGGTATACAGATCTGCTGGACCTTCTGGTCTGCAATCCGGTTCCTCTGCCTCTGATGGACGACATTATCTTCCAGGGCAAGGCCCTTCACAACAATCCATCAATGTTCCGATTGACTGCGTGGAGGTTGTCAAGGAATCTAGAATTAAGGAGGGATTTTCTGAGCATGCAGCCATGTTTATGGCCAAAGCCAGGAGGGGGTCAACCTCCAGAGCATATAATTATAAAATCAACAGATTTGCAGAGTGGTGCTCAAAAAGTTGTATTGATCCAATGGATTCATCTATTCAGGTAGTAGCTGATTTCCTCTGTCACCTGTATGATGCCTATAGCCTCAAGCCTAACTCTATTGCTGGTTATAAATCAGCTTTAATGACTGTTATCACTTGCTTGGCTAATAGGGGGAGTGATGAAGTAAGTACATTAAATGTATTAATTAAAGGCATGGGCAATCTAAGACCAAGGAATCCCCCGGTGATTCCGTCTTGGAGTTTATCGCTAGTGCTTCAGGTGCTAGGTGATAAGCCTTTTGAACCACTTAGTTCCATTTCTATGAAACTGTTAACTCTTAAAACTGTATTTTTAATTGCTGTGGCCTCGGCTAGGCGTAGGAGTGAAATTCATGCCTTATCAGCCGAGGAAGACCGTTTTGTGGTTACAGGGGAAGGCCTTAAGCTGCTACCTAGGATTAATTTCTTGGCTAAGAATCAGTCTTTGAAATATCCAGGTCAACCTATTTTTTTGCCTGCTTTAACTAGATATGATCCTAATTCTAAAGCATGGTGTCCCGTTCGGGCGCTACTTGGGTACAAACAGCGTACTTCGGAGTGGCGGACCGATCAGTCAGCGTTATGGTTGTCATATATTGAACCCCATGGCAGGGCGTCTAAGGACACCATTTCCAGGTGGATTGTAGAGTGTATCCAATTTTGTCATAAATCCGCCACTGGTAAGCAGGTTGACATAGCCAAGGCTCACAGTGTCCATGGTGTAGTGACTTCCACTGCCCTATTTAATGGGGTCCCTGTGGATGAGATTATGTCCGTGGCTCAGTGGCACTGTGAGTCAAGTTTTACAGACCATTATCTCCGTGACACCTCGAATCCTCTCGCCTTGTCGATTTTGAAAAAATAATCGCTTGTATGTTTTTTGAGGAGGGTTTCCTCATTGCTTATATACTTCACAATTAACTAATGGTAACAACCACTTTTTGGGACTGCATCGGTCTTCTCCACTGGGAAGAGGATGACAGCTGCCAAGTTCAACAAGGTCAGTCTTGTTCATGTGTTGTTCATTGTTGATTGTATTGTCACGTTACCCGTTGTTATTAATATGGTGATGGTTTGTGTTTGATGTGGTTCATCATTGAGAGTATACGAAAATGGAGCCTTTTCATCTCTGTCCTATAGTACATGGCACTGGTACGTAGAGAGTGTATAGGACATTGAGGTCATTCTAGTCTTCCTCCCAGGAATGGGGGGAGCGCATATGACATTCGGTCATCTCATCCATTGGTTGGTGTTAGCCGATGTTCATCAAATCCTGACTGTTTTCACACAGTTTCAGACGTTTAAGTGCCTTGAACACGTGAAAGCGCATAGGGAAGAGCTGGTCTTTTGACCTCGCCTCCCTCCCGCCGAATTCCCTGTCGAATTCTGGCAATATCAAAAAGTATTAGGGAGGTAAGTATACTCTTGAAGTGAAATAAACGAAATCAAGGATTTCTTTTTTCATGAGAGAGTTGATACTTACCTCCCTAGATACGGACCCGGCCTCTCCACCCCACAGAGGCTCGGTCTTCAGGCTCTTAATAGTTGCATGTGTGTCAGCCAATAAATTAGTCAGAGGAAGTAGTAGTCGGCGCATGCGCGGTGGTGGGGCTGGCATATGCCGGACTACCCTCTGTCTACCTGCCCAGTAGGGGCACCTAACTGTTTTTATTCTGAGTGTTTATTGAATGAACGCCGATATTTAGCAATATCAAAAAGTATTAGGGAGGTAAGTATCAACTCTCTCGTGAAAAAAGAAATCCTTGATTTCGTTTAGTTAACCCGTCAACAGTTTTAAATTTATTCCAGAAAATTTCAATTTTCTCATAGAAAATGTACATTTGCAGACCAAGAGAAGACAATTTTTGAAGATTTACTGGAAATATCGGTCAAGAAAATGTGTATTTTGCACAGCGAATGTATTTCCATTTGGAGGCCAAGAGAAGACTATTTTCGAAAATATATCACTAGAATGACTGGCTCGATTAGAGCCTGACATTCTAGTGATGCATTTTCAAAAATAGTTTTTTCTTGGCCTGCAAATGAACATTTATGAACATCATTGCACCTTTAGTCATTGATACACTGTTGTAGGTTGATTAATCTAGTAATCACGATTATTCTTAAATAATTGGTTGTGATCACAAAGCAATAATTGCACAAACCTAGTGAATTAGCTCTCCTCCAGTCAGATCTAGTCTGATTGTTTTGATGATGTAAAGTTTGAACATAGCCCTATTTAGCTCTGTTTCAGTCAGATCTAGTCTGATTGTTTTGATGATGTAAAGTTTGAGAACATAGCCCTATTTAGCTCTGTTTCAGTCAGATCTAGTCTGATTGTTTTGATGATGTAAAGTTTGAACATAGCCCTATTTAGCTCTGTTTCAGTCAGAGCTAGTCTGATTGTTTTGATGATGTAAAGTTTGAACATAGCCCTATTTAGCTGTGTTCCCGTCAGATCTAGTCTGATTGTTTTGATGATGTAAAGTTTGAACATAGCCCTATTTAGCTGTGTTCCCGTCAGATCTAGTCTGATTGTTTTGATGATGTAAAGTTTGAACATAGCCCTATTTAGCTCTGTTTCAGTCAGAGCTAGTCTGATTGTTTTGATGATGTAAAGTTTGAACATAGCCCTATTTAGCTCTGTTTCAGTCAGATCTAGTCTGATTGTTTTGATGATGTAAAGTTTGAGAACATAGCCCTATTTAGCTCTGTTTCAGTCAGATCTAGTCTGATTGTTTTGATGATGTAAAGTTTGAACATAGCCCTATTTAGCTCTGTTTCAGTCAGATCTAGTCTGATTGTTTTGATGATGTAAAGTTTGAACATAGCCCTATTTAGCTCTGTTTCAGTCAGATCTAGTCTGATTGTTTTGATGATGTAAAGTTTGAACATAGCCCTATTTAGCTGTGTTCCCGTCAGATCTAGTCTGATTGTTTTGATGATGTAAAGTTTGAACATAGCCCTATTTAGCTCTGTTTCAGTCAGATCTAGTCTGATTGTTTTGATGATGTAAAGTTTGAACATAGCCCTATTTAGCTCTGTTTCAGTCAGATCTAGTCTGATTGTTTTGATGATGTAAAGTTTGAACATAGCCCTATTTAGCTGTGTTTCAGTCAGATCTAGTCTGATTGTTTTGATGATGTAGTTTGAACGTTGTTTGTAATTGCAGGTTTTTCTTTTATTGTGGATGAGGACTTAAAGATAACTCCCAATCTGAAGTTGGATGGTGCATTTCGCTCGATTATGACAATTCTGCGTCATTGTGGTCGAATTAAAGAAGTTCGTGGACAGGGTTTAACCAGATACTGTATTTTATAATGGTTTACTCATAATCCGCAAACACTCAAGCTGGTCATAACGGCTTCTGCAGTCGTCTTGAGAAATGTCAATTTGCAGAACAGGAGATTATTTTTTGAAAATTTATCACTGGAATCACTGGCTCGGTTTTCGAGCCAGTGATTCCAGTGATAAATTTTCAAAGATAATCTCTTGATCTGCAAATTGGCATTTTCTATAGAAAAATATTTTAATTTAGCAAATTTGCTGGTTAGATGCTAATGTGGAGACGAGATGTATGAGTGCAGATGTTAGGTAGGAAGAACTTGCCTATAAATGCACAATTAATGGATCTTTCCAGTTTTAGCTGTGCCCCACCCACCTCTAGCTAATCTCAACCCACACTTCACCGTGTTGTGATTGATCGATCCCCGAATGCCTGAACTATCAATTTCCTGAAAACTATACAGGTAAGCTGTTGAATATTTTGTAACTAATTTAACTGGCTGGTGTTGCTGCCTATGGCAGAAATATATCTGTCTGTGAAACTGCTTATGATTTGAGGGTAGTTAATTATGACGTCATATGATTGTTGGACAAAATGAAAAGGTCTGTTACAAGTAATATATCAGAAAGTCCACACAATGGATAATGGTTATTAAGATATAGATTTATTCAACATTTAAGCAATTTATAGACTTAAAACTAAAGCGAGGACTGGTCATCACATGTGTGATAATGGTCAAGAAATATAGATTTTATCATATACAATGTCCATCTGCTGGCCAGGAGAAATTTCTGAAAACTTAGGGAAGAAAAGGCTGGCATGCATGCTATTGATGAATCCAGTTTTAGCCCTGCCCCATCCATCTCTCAATTTCCAGAAAACAGGTAAGCTGTTGAATAGTTTGAAACTAATTTGACTAAGTCACCAACAGCTTCCAGTCAAATTGTTTTCAAAATAATATTTAACCCTTTAACACATATCAGCCAAAAACGGCTTCTGCAGTGGTCTTGAGAAATGTCCATTTGCAGACCAAGAGAAGACTATTTTTGAAGATTTACCACTGGAATAACTGCCTTGATAACCGAGCCAGTCATTCCAGTGGTAAATTTAAAAAAAATAGTCTTCTCTTGGTCTGCAAATGGACATTTTCTATGAGAGAATTGAAATTTTCTTGAACAAATTTAAGGGTTAAAGAAAGTTGTTGCTCATCGAAATTATAATTTTGGTGACTTGCAATAGTGTGACAGTGAATTGCAGAATAGAGGTTACAGCACTAAGTGTCAGATATTTCTGTATTTGGTCGATGCTCCTGATCTGAGAGTGTGCAGTTTTTACTATAGATTGGATGTGCTTCACCATATTCAACCCTCACATTTGTTCAAGAAAAGTTCAATTTTTTCATAGAAAATGTCTATTTGAAGGCCAATATAAGACGAATGAATTGACTCATTTTCAAAAAATAGTCCTCTTTGTCAGCAAATGGACATTTCTTAAGACCAGTACAGAAGCCGTTTTTGGCTGATATGAATGATAAGCGTTAATGTATTATCAAAGTAGGCTGAAAGGTTTTTGACAATTTGACTTGTTGTAATTTAGGACTGTCACCAATCTTTATGTCAAAATCAGCCAAGTTCTGCCCAACATCTGTATGAATCATAATTTATGGTAATTTTGTTTTACCATTAAAATTTGACTAAAGGACGCAGTTTTTTGTCAAAATACATGTACTAGAAAGGGGGGTGCATCCTATAATCGAGAACATTCCTTCCGCACATTTTTGGGTCGAAATTTTTCTTAAAAAGTCACAGATTATACCACGGGAATTGGACTAAATGTTACCCTAGACAATTGGCGCCACCTGAGGACTATGTTTAATGTATACTCCAAAAACACCAAGCGGAAGTGAAATTAAATTGGGCCGCCTAAATATTGCTTATTCTTTAATACATATCACTTATTATATCAAAATTAATCCAGAATTTGACATAAAATGGCGTCGAGAAAAGATACGTGTATAAATCACGTGATTCGCCTCCAATCGCAAAAGATCTTTATTCTAGTTAGAGCGAGTACACGGATCTAAATATTCTGGACTCGGAAATTGCTATATATCATCACTGCGCGATAGGAACTGAATGTTCCCGTACCCGCTTGATAACCAACTCCCCTTAGCGCATAAGATTACACAGCGCCTCCAATCACAAAAGAGCCAGATAACCAACTCCCGTTAGCGCATAAGATCACACAGCGCCTCCAAACGCAAAAGAGCCATTACAATCTGTTTCTATCACGTGATTTCTATGTTTTGAAGGAGACATTTTATACCAAAATTAGATTGATTTTGATGTAATAAACAATCTTTATTGGAGATACACGATATTTAGGCGGTCCTATTTTAATAATTTCTCTTCCACCATGATAATTTTTAGTCATGCATTAAACAAAGCGCTGAGTGATGGTTATTTTTTATACGAATTTTCGATTTTTTAAAGGTACATTTTTTCTAAATTTAACAGCGTCTTATACTTGAATACAATAGTTTTTTGGGTGGATTTTGGTCAAATTTGGGACAGCGTCCTATATTCGAGGGCGGCCTTTATTCGAGAAATTATGGTAACTACAACAACTGACGGCACAGAGAATGTACTCCAATAGCCCTTAAATCTTAGTATAGATACGTGACATTTTCATGTTAGCTTTGTATATTGTCATTTAACTGTAGAGAAACCTCAATACTTTATTCAGGGTGTTAGATATCTGGTCACAGAGTGAATATCTTTTAGTTTAGAATATTGTATATCAACTTTGTAATGGAATTATAATACATTCACATTATCGATAAACTATTTTCCATGACTTTTGACATGAAATGTAATGACAGTTTTATGTAATCTCAATGGAGAATCCAGTATCAGCTATTCCCCGGCCATCTTTAGATAAACTCCACCCACACTTTGCCCGTGTTGGGATCGAACGACTCAATTTCCAGAAAACTATGCAGGTAAGCTATCGAATACTTTTAAAATAATTTGCCTGGGTGCTGGCCGTTGTCAAATTAATTTCAAAATATTCAACAGCGTGTTTGTTAAATAGTAGACATAATTCATACAACAACGCTTAGTCTGTCATCAATTAAGCATTCGTGATGAACTTATCTACGTCATTCATGACCTAATTGATTATAGCGTCATCATACACATCACATAGTTGATTATGATGTCATGATTGATGGATAAACTGGATTCCTACATTGTGTCATGATGTATTCTATACATATTATGTAAGCTTTATCATCTGTTATAGCTAGAAATGTATCTGTCTATAAGCTACTGTATTTTCCCATATATGTTATGGCAAATTGAAATGTTAATTATCGACTTTGGCACTCATTATGAAATCTTATGATAAGTGAAGGATACATTTATAGCCATACCCTGCTCATTTCTACCTAAGCTCCGCCCACTTCTGAGACATTTTGGAATTGATTTATAATATATGGTTTGAACACTGAACTCCCAAAATCACAATTTCAAGGTTACACATGTAAGCTGTTGAATAAGCTCACAGTCTAATTACTTTCAAAATATTCAACAAAGACGTTGAATAAGCTCACAGTCTAATTACTTTCAAAATATTCAACAAAGATGTTGAATAAGCTCACGGTGACATTAGATTAAAAATATTTAACAAAGATGTTGAATAAGCTCACAGTCAAATTAGTTTCAAAATATGCAACAATGATGTTGAATAGGCTCAGTCAAATTAGTTTCAAAATATTCAACAAAGATGTTGAATAAGCTCACGGTCAAATTAGTTTCAGAATATTAATGAGAATGTTTATTAAATTCATCAAAGACATACAATGTGTACACAGACTTCAATCTTCATGATGGAGCTATATATCTTTATGATTGTGAGGTGAGCTAATGAGCGATGTCACATACAGGAGTGACAGATAGCCGTGCACGATTATGTGATTAAATAAAATATTATGATTATTCTTTCAATTGTGTACTTATATGATTAAAAATTAAATAAACGAATAATCATAAATAATTTCTACTGCATAAAGTATTTCAATTCCAACCTGTTAATTACTTTTTAATGAGATCAGTCACGAAAATTGGCATTTTGCTCGTTGAATGTATGTCCATTTGCAGGCCAATAGTATGTCTTAGTACAGTGATGCTGTGCTCAATAATTAACTGTTGAGCGATCTGTCACTCAAGTATCTGACGTCATAATCAGTTATGTCACCAATTAGCTGACGTCACAATCATAATGACATAACTCTGTCATGAACATATGAAGTCTGTCATTAGTGTGCCGAATTGTGTCTTTGATAAATTCGCAATTTAATAAACATTCCATTGATTATTTTGAAACGCATTTGTGTGGTAGCAGTAACGGTCCATGTCAAATTAGATTCCAAATATTCAACAGATTTCCTGTATTTTGTACCTTGAAATTTAGATTTTCTGAGGAGATTCAAAGTTTCAAATTTAGATTTTCTGGAGTTTCAAATAGATTCCTACATAAATAAACAGTGGGTAGAGACTAGGTAGAAATGATTCCCTCCCTTTGGTTGCTACACAGTGATACATTTTGCCCGCCGCCTATGCAGAGATTAGGTAGAAATGATTCCCTCCCTTTGGTTGCTACACAGTGATACATTCTGCCCGCCGCCTATGCAGAGACTAGGTAGAAATGATTCCCTCCCTTTGGTTGCTACACAGTGATACATTCTGCCCGCCGCCTATGCAGAGATTAGGTAGAAATGATTTCACATCAAGAGTATACTTACCTCCCTAATACTTTTGATATTGCTAAATATTGGCTTTCACTCAATAAACACTCAGATTAAAACAGTTAGGTGCCCCTACTGGGCAGGGAGTCAGAGCGTAGTCTGGCGGATGCCAGCCCCACCACCGCGCATGCGCAGACTAGCACTTCCTCTTTGCTAATTTATTGGCAGAGAGTCTACACATGCTTTTGTGCTAGTGCTTTTCGTGGCTCAATTCTAAGTGTTTTTGTGAAAGTTCAGAAGTGTTTATCCCTGATAAAGATGGCAGGAAGAGTGACTTCGCCAGAGGAGGGCCCAGGACCTTTAAATCAGGTGACTTCTAGTAAAATTAGCGAGTTTTGTCCCGTTGTAATGTGTTTCCGGGACTCGCGCTAAACGTGATAAGCGCCTTGTTTAGTTGGTTTATTTCAACTAGGTGCTATATAAGACTAATCTCTCTTTGTGTTTATGTCCACAGGTCTGTGTGAAGAAATATAATGGACATCACATCAGCAGAGGGTTTGTGTCTCTCCACCATGGTTCCATTTCCTACTAATACTGTTAGGTTATCTAACCAAAAATTCTATGTCCAGTGAGTTGGAGGCCTATTATAAAGGTCTTCTCACTTTGCCCTCTTGATCCAATTCCTTCCCCTAGAGGTGGAGAGAGTTAAGAGGCGTTCAGTTGGTGGAGTCCTCCAGTTCATCAGGTTGGATGGTTTGTCTAGACAAGGTGTCAGGTATCTAATTATTGATATGAGGTGATGTTAATTATTTAGAGGAAAGGGAGATAATTAACAGTATTTGCCATTGTTATCAGTATATATCTGATGGTTGTGTAGTCGAAATGTCCATTCTGCACATGTTCTGGTTAGAGATACAATTCGTCCTTGCACTGGGATGTTTGTTGGGGATCGATTTTTTCCTGTCATAGGATTAATGACGTCATAATCAGCCTTGCTCTTTATTAACAATTAAAGTTGTCCGAAGCTGGTTTTCTGATAAATTATGATCTTTATGATCATTTTTCCTTCTCTTGAGTTGGTGAGTTTCTAAGCTTAACTAGATTGCTCATACTCCTCGTCCTTTGGCCTTTTTCAGAGACCTGGTTGTGCGTCCTGTGGACGATTTTTGAGGGACAAGTTTGGTCCTCATCTCTGTTTTCAGTGTAGCCCCTGTGGTCCCTTGCTTAATTGCGAGATATGTAAGCACTGGGGGGGCGAGCTAATGTCCGAATTCTTGTGCTTGCAGGCGAAGGACAAGGTGGTGGAGGAGGAGAAGAAGAAGCTGAAAAAAGAGGTAAGTAAGAAGGGTAAGAGGAAGGCCTCGTCCGCGGTGGACATGGAGGCCTTCCGGACCGAGATGTTGGGAGAGATGAGGAGGACAATAAAGGATTTGGTTCCAGAGTTGCATCGTGGCATGCTTCCTGGACCAAATCCTTTGTTGGCCTCATCATCTGCTTCGGAGCAGGTAATCCCCGCCTCTGAATCACCGTTCCTTAGTACGCTTCCGTTGTTTGAAGATTCAGAGGTGGCCCCATTAGAGGGGGCGTTCCACGACCCTGGCAGCAGGCTTATTGCCGCGCCCAATAGGGACCGTGGACGGTTGTCGCTGGAACCCGCGGGCTGCTTATCAGTCCAGGGCTATCCGCACACCGCGGGTGCCAGTACCTCGTATGGCACCTTCCCTGGCCAGTCCGGGTTAGCTCTCTTTGCTGACCCGGAGTCTAATCTATCTGGCCAGGAGGATGAGGATTACCTGTTGGGGTCGCCGTCTGAGGACGTGGCCATGGATTATGACGTCTGTGCACCCCTCGCGGGGAATACAGGCGCCTTATTCCACGGTTCTACTCTCCCAGGGGTAGAATCCGCGGTTCAGACTGTGGCCCTGGGCGCTGAAGGCCAGCGTTACCGCATACCTCGGCTTGCCGAGAGTGTCGCTGGTGCTGGCCGGGGCCGTGGTGGGACGGTATATGCCCCGCGCTCTACCACGGCGCCTGCTCCTGGTCAAGCCAGTGAGATTAGCATGCCGGTATTGTCAGGCCCGCATGCTCTCCCTGGCTTGCCAGGGATATCAGCGTATCCGCCGTCAAGCTCTGTTGCTTGCGCTCAGGAGGAAGACGAAGGCCCCCGTCTTGTAGAGCGCTCGCAGCTAGCCACGGAGGAGGATTGGTCTGACGCTTGCCAGTGGTTGGTGAGTGTTAGACCAGATCTGCCCGTGGAGCAGTCGGCTAGCCAGCGTGATCACAGGCCGTGGTTAGCTGGTAAGCCTACTGCTAACGCTATGCCTTCTCTGCCGCTGGCAGAGCATGTCGTTGACATGTTCGAGGCGGCGGAGACGTCCATTAAGTCGAGTGGACGTCTCGCTAAGGCCCCGCGCGAGGTGGCCAGGCGTTGCCGCATCGTGCCCCTGGACTACCAGCGGTATGGTGTGGTACCTAAGCCGAGCGTGGATGACCGCGCGGCTTTGGGTGAGGATGCGCGGCCAGGCTCCTGTTCTGACACAGGAGTCTTGTGTTCGAACGCGTTGCGTTCAGCAAATACCGCGTTGCGTGATGCGGAGGAGAGTGGGAGGGCTTCGATTGCCGCTCTGTCCCACGTCTCCCAGCTGTTACAAGGGGTAGTAACAGCATCCGCATCGCGCCAGCCAAGTCCGGTCACAGTCCAGCGAGCCATCCAGGATGGTATCAACCTGGCGCTGGACTGTATGACGCGGGCGGTGACCAGGAGTGTCCGGGCAAGGCGCACTTTTGCCTTGGATAATTTGTGCCTGTCCCAGGACCTATACAATAGGCTACTACGTACGCCTATGACAGGTCCTGGTCTCTTTGGAGGTGAGGGATGTAGGCACCTCCAGGAGACGGTTACTCTGGTCAATAACCAGAGGGCGCTGCGCGAGCAGTTTGAGGTGCTTCGTCGTGCCAACGTTCGCGCCACACCCCCTGCGTATCGTCCCCTGCAGGCTCGAGGTGGTAGTGGCCAGGTCAGAGGCCAACCACCATCGCAGCGTCGGCCTCGGCCGCGTGCGATTCGGCCAGCAGCGAGGGGGGCGCAGGCTCCTCAGGCGCAGTCAACCAGGCAGCCGCCCGCGCACCGAGGTGCGCGCGGTGCTGGTCGTGGCGCGCGAGGATCTGGGCGGGGTAATCGTTCCTGATGGGACGGTTACCGCGGTGAGAACCACGCCGGTGTTTCTGGCAAAGGAGACAGTGCCGCTCTTGCACTCCTTATGTCCACCTCTATCCCTAGGTGGACCGGTGGGAGGCCGGCTAGCCGACCACATGCAAGAGTGGGAACGGTTAACTCAGGACCGTTTAGTCTTGCGATGGCTTTCAGTCGGGTATCATCCCGATTGGATGACAGGCCCGCCATCGCGACTGTCTCTAGTGCCGATCTGGACTCCAAATCCGAGAGATCCAGATCAAAGGTTGTGTATCGAGGAGGAAATAAATTCCCTCATACAAAAAGGAGCTATTCAGCCGGCACAGAGGTGTCCGGGCTTCTATTCAACCCTGTTCTTAGTAACAAAGAACACCGGAGGGTGGAGACCAATTCTCAACCTCAAGCCATTGAACAAGTTCATAGAGACGCCCAGTTTCAAGATGGAGACTGTGCGCTCGGTGTTGGCGGGGTTAGAGAGGGGAATGTGGACAGCGTCGATAGATTTGAAGGACGCTTATTTCCACATCCCCGTACACAGGAGTTTCCGTCGCTTCCTGAGATTTGCATTCCAGGGCAGACAGTGGGAATTCAGGGTGCTACCCTTCGGAATTTCCACGGCTCCTCGGGTTTTCACCCGTGTGGTTCTTGCGATCACCGCATACCTCCGCAGGAGAAGCATAGCAGTCCACACGTACATAGACGACTGGCTGTTGAAAGCACACACCCGGGAAAGTTTATCGGCCAGTCTGGAGATTGTTTTGAAAACTCTCACAGACTTAGGCTGGATGATCAATTTCCCAAAATCAGAGCTGACTCCATCCCAGAAGTTTGTTTACCTGGGGATGTTCTTCGATCTAGAGACAGGATATGTTTATCCTACTCAGGAGAGAGTTCAGAAACTCATCTCATTAATTCAGTCAGTGTGCGACAGTCGTCATGTCCTGGCACGGGTTTACTTGAGAATGCTGGGGTTGATGGTTTCATTGGAACCAGTCATTCCTCAGGCCGCCTTACGCAGGCGGCCGATCCAGTTATTTCTCATGACACAATGGACCCAGAGTACAGGTTCGCTGGACTCGAACGTGTCAGTGTTGGCGCCTCTGATTCATCACCTGCAATGGTGGTTGGACACAGAGAATCTCTTGGTGGGGGTTATGCTAACCCCTCCCCACCCTCAGGTGACTGTGTATACAGATGCATCGATGGAGGGCTGGGGAGCTTGCCTGGAAGAGTCCACGATATCAGGGCTTTGGAATCTGGAACAGTCAAAGGAACATATAAATCTACTGGAGCTAAGAGCAGTAGTCCTGGGCCTGGAACATTTCTTACAGAAAGTTCAGGGCAAGATTGTTCTTATTCGTTCAGACAACTCAACAGTTGTGACTTACATAAACCGCCAGGGCGGAACGAAGTCGCCCAGTCTCTGTATGATGACATGGAGACTGCTTTGTTGGTACCTGGATCACCAGATTACCTTGAAAGCAGTTCATATTCCGGGAAGGTTAAATCTGCTAGCGGACTCATTGAGCCGAAGGATGAGTGTTTTACCCACGGAATGGCAACTAAATCAATGTGTGGCGGATCGTCTGTTCGACCATTGGGGGAAACCCAACATCGATTTGTTCGCAACGAAGAAGAATGCGAAGATGACGACGTACGTCTCTCCGATTCCGGATCCAAGCGCTTTCGCAACAGATGCGTTAGCTATCAGCTGGGGAGAATGTATGCATACGCATTCCCTCCAGCAATCCTGATTCCAAAAATTCTTCAGAAAATCAGACAAGAGGAATGCCAAGTGCTTCTGATCGCCCCGGATTGGCCAAGCCGATCATGGTATACGGATCTGCTGGACCTTCTGGTCTGCAATCCGGTTCCTCTGCCTCTGATGGACGATATTATCTTCCAGGGCAAGGCCCTTCACAACAATCCGTCAATGTTCAGATTGACTGCGTGGATGTTGTCAAGGAATCTAGAATTAAGGAGGGCTTTTCTGAGCAAGCAGCCATGTTTATGGCCAAAGCCAGGAGGGGGTCAACCTCCAGAGCATATAATTATAAAATCAACAGATTTGCAGAATGGTGCTCAAAAAGATGTATTGATCCAATGGATTCATCTATTCAGGTAGTAGCTGATTTCCTCTGTCACCTCTATGATGCCTATAGCCTCAAGCCTAACTCTATTGCTGGTTATAATTCAGCTTTAATGTCTGTTATTCCTTGCTTGGCTAAGAGGGGAAGTGATGAAGTAAATACATTAAATGTATTAATTAAAGGCATGGGCAATCTAAGACCAAGGAATCCACCTGTTATTCCGTCTTGGAGTTTATCGCTAGTGCTTCAAGTACTAGGTGATAAGCCGTTTGAACCACTTAGTTCCATTTCTATGAAACTATTAACACTGAAGACTGTGTTTTTAATTGCTGCGGCCTCGGCTAGGCGTAGGAGTGAAATTCATGCCTTATCAGCCGAGGATGACCGTTTTGTGGTTTCAGGGGAAGGCCTTAAGCTGCTACCTAGGGTTAATTTCTTGGCTAAAAATCAGTCGTTGAAATATCCAGGTCAACCTATTGTTTTGCCTGCTTTAACTAGATATGATCCTAATTCTAAAGCATGGTGTCCCTTCCGGGCGCTTCGCCGGTACAAACAACGTACGGCGGAGTGGCGCACCGACCAGTCGGCGTTATGGTTGTCTTATATTGAACCCCATGGCAGGGCTTCTAAGGACACCATTTCCAGGTGGATTGTAGAATGCATTCAGTTTTGCCATAAATCCGCCACCGGGAAGCAGGTTGACGTGGCCAAGGCTCACAGTGTCCGCGGCGTAGTGACATCCACTGCCCTATTTAATGGGGTCCCTGTGGATGATATTATGTCGGTGGCTCAGTGGCACTGTGAGTCAAGTTTTACAGACCATTATCTCCGTGACACCTCTAATCCTCTCGCCTTGTCGATTTTGAAAAAATAACTAGGCATATATTTTTGATGGGGTTTCCTCATTGCTTATATATTTCACAATTAATTTATGGAAACAACCACTAATTTGGGACTGCATCGTTCTTCACCAATGGGAAGAGGATGTCAGCAGCCATTTCAACAAGGTCAGTCTTGTGTATGTGTTGTCCATTGTTGATTGTCTTGTCACGTTACCCGTTATTAATATGATGGTTTTGTGTATTTATGTGGTTCATTGTTGAGAGTATATGAAAATGGAGTTTTTTCGTCTCTGTCCTGTAATACATGGCACTGGTACGTAGAGAGCGTATAGGACATTGAGGTCATTCGACTCTTCCTCCCAGGAAGGAGGGGGGGAGGGCATATGACATTCGGTCATCTCTCATACATCGGGGGTGTTATCCGATGGTTAGTCAAATCCTGACTGTTTTTTCATACAGTTTCAGAAGTTTAAGTGCCTTAAACGCAGAAAAGTGTATAGGGATGAGCTGGTCTTTTGACCTCGCGTCCCTCCCGCCGAATTCACTGTCGTATTCTGGCAATATCAAAAGTATTAGGGAGGTAAGTATACTCTTGATGTGAAATAAACGAAATCAAGGATTTCTTTTTTCATGAGAGAGTTGATACTTACCTCCCTAGATACGGACCCGGCCTCTCCACCCCACAGAGGCTCGGTCTTCATGCTCTTTATAGTTGCATGTGTGTCAGCCAATAAATTAGTCAGAGGAAGTGCTAGTCTGCGCATGCGCGGTGGTGGGGCTGGCATCCGCCAGACTACGCTCTGACTCCCTGCCCAGTAGGGGCACCTAACTGTTTTAATCTGAGTGTTTATTGAGTGAAAGCCAATATTTAGCAATATCAAAAGTATTAGGGAAGTAAGTATCAACTCTCTCGTGAAAAAAGAAATCCTTGATTTCGTTTATTCCCTCCCTTTGGTTGCTACACAGTGATACATTCTGCCCGCCGCCTATGCAGAGATTAGGTAGAAATGATTCCCTCCCTTTGGTTGCTACACAGTGATACATTCTGCCCGCCACCTATGCAGAGATTAGGTAGAAATTATTCCCTCCCTTTGGTTGCTACACAGTGATACATTCTGCCCGCCGCCTATGCAGAGATTAGGTAGAAATGATTCCCTCCCTTTGGTTGCTACACAGTGATACATTCTGCCCGGCGCCTATGCAGAGATTAGGTAGAAATGAATCCCTCCCTTTGGTTGCTACACAGTGATACATTCTGCCCGCCGCCTATGCAGAGACTAGGTAGAAATGATTCCCTCCCTTTGGTCGCTACACAGTGATACATTCTGCCCACCGCCTATGCAGAGACTAGGTAGAAATGATTCCCTCCCTTTGGTCGCTACACAGTGATACATTCTGCCCGCCGCCTATGCAGAGATTAGGTAGAAATGATTCCCTCCCTTTGGTCGCTACACAGTGATACATTCTGCCCGCCGCCTATGCAGAGATTAGGTAGAAATGACTCCCTCCCTTTGGTCGCTACACAGTGATACATTCTGCCCGCCGCCTATGCAGAGACTAGGTAGAAATGATTCCCTCCCTTTGGTCGCTACACAGTGATACATTCTGCCCGCCGCCTATGCAGAGATTAGGTAGAAATGACTCCCTCCCTTTGGTCGCTACACAGTGATACATTCTGCCCGCCGCCTATGCAGAGATTAGGTAGAAATGAATCCCTCCCTTTGGTCGCTACACAGTGATACATTCTGCCCGCCGCCTATGCAGAGACTAGGTAGAAATGATTCCCTCCCTTTGGTCGCTACACAGTGATACATTCTGCCCGCCGCCTATGCAGAGATTAGGTAGAAATGAATCCCTCCCTTTGGTCGCTACACAGTGATACATTCTGCCCGCCGCCTATGCAGAGATTAGGTAGAAATGATTCCCTCCCTTTGGTCGCTACACAGTGATATATTCTGCCCGCCGCCTATGCAGAGATTAGGTAGAAATGATTCCCTCCCTTTGGTTGCTACACAGTGATACATTCTGCCCGCCGCCTATGCAGAGATTAGGTAGAAATGATTCCCTCCCTTTGGTTGCTACACAGTGATACGTTCTGCCCGCCGCCTATGCAGAGACTAGGTAGAAATGATTCCCTCCCTTTGGTTGCTACACAGTGATACGTTCTGCCCGCCGCCTATGCAGAAATTAGGTAGAAATGAATCCCTCCCTTTGGTTGCTACACAGTGATACATTCTGCCCGCCGCCTATGCAGAGATTAGGTAGAAATGAATCCCTCCCTTTGGTTGCTACACAGTGATACATTCTGCCCGCCGCCTATGCAGAGATTAGGTAGAAATGATTCCCTCCCTTTGGTTGCTACACAGTGATACATTCTGCCCGCCGCCTATGCAGAGATTAGGTAGAAATGAATCCCTCCCTTTGGTTGCTACACAGTGATACATTCTGCCCGGCGCCTATGCATAGTAGTGGTTCTCTCTCAACCACAGCGCCACTTCATCCTGGCTTTTCTCCATGAAGCGAATATTCATTTTCACTCTCTTAGCTGCGACGCTGTAGTGGCAAGAGCCTGCCTCAGAAATTCTTATTGACGAAGCGTACAGGCTAGTAATAAAGAAATGTGCATTTAAACAATAAAAATAAATTAATAATATACAATTTATTAATAAAATGATTAATAAAACATGACTTTATCATGTATCCTTCAGTATGTATCAGCTGCTTGCTTAGTTAAGATGAGTCCCTCTCCTTACCTCTTTAATGGTCAAGTCAGCCAAAATGGACCTCCCAGGTGGTCTTGAAGAATGTTCATTTGCAGGTCAAAAGAAGACTATTTTTTAAAATTCAACCACTGAAATCACTGGCTCAATAACCACGGCAATCATTTCAGTGGTAAATTTCCCAAAATAGTCTTGGCTTGCAAGTGAACATTCAATGAGCAAAAAATTTGATTTTCAGGCCGAAATTTGGGCTTTAAAGGGTTTAATCTATTGTTGTCATTATCAGCCTTCCTGGGAACCAGTCGCCTCTCATGATTTGGTTCTTGTTATGCTACTTCATACACACGTCACACATCATGTGCCTAGCAGAGCCAGATTAAGGCAAGGCCTAATGGAGTTACAGCCCATAGGCATACATAGGCATGCCCAGATCCTCCACCAAATATGATAAATCAGTTTCTGGGTCCGAGGGAAAAGCTATGGATCAGTCCTGATGGAATGATTGATGGACAGATGAATACAATTGGCAGTCTATTATTATCCCCACGCTTTTCGAAGAAAAGTTGGTTATTATGTGATTAGACCTCTGTGTGTGTGTGTGTGTGTGTGTGTGTGTGTGTGTGTGTGTGTGTGTGTGTGTGTGCCAATGATGAGTAGACTACAGTACAAGGATTTATTTTGATCTTGGGTCAAACTGAGGGTAGGGGGCGGGGTCAAAAGTGGGCACCAATCGATTATAGCGCAACTCCTAGACCATTTCACATAGGGTAAGGCTCAGTGGGTGGGGATGTTGATCAAAAATTAAATTTATCCAAAGGTGGTCATGTCACATATCATTTTGAAACCCATTACCCCATTGAAACTACATTTCAAGGAATTTGTGTTTTGGTTCAAAGTGAGAGTAAAACTCGAAGTGGTGAATGCGTGGGGATTTGCGATGGTATGCCCTTGACTGCGCATTCTAGTTTATGATGGAAAGATTGACAGACATATGAATATAATTGACCATTTTTGTTGATTGATTGAAAGATTAACTGGCAGGTGTGTCAATCAAACAAACTAACTGATGGCGGTAACGGGCTGACTGAGACTGACTGCGCAATTGTCTTCACTAACTAGCACACAGCTTTACGGGCAAAACTTTACCTTAACTTTTAACATAATAACAAGTTGACAACACTAAGTTTTACTAGCATGTATCTGTCTTCATAGAAATTTAACTCCAGTACACATACAGACAGTGTTCTCGTGGGAATCCCCGACCAACGATCTTCAATCAATATAAAACCATCATTTTCATAGAATCTTCCACAATGATCACGAGAGTAATTAAATATCGATTGTGCAAGTGCGATGTGGCATTTGACAATAGTTTTTCCAAACTTTCTTTCATACAATCTGAAAATATTGTTACTATAAAATAAAACTGGAACATTTAATGTCAATTTGCATACATTAATGCATACGGCATAGCGGCCATTTAGCAACACCCACTTTCACATGTGACAATTCAAGACAGTTCTCAACAGTAGATCTAAGCATGTCTTAAGTATATATTAATGATCCAGATTACGATGTCTTTTGTTATAAGCGCAACATGCATGTACAATGCTTAGTTTCAATGGTGACCCGCTATGGCCGTCCAAGACTTGTCTATTGTCACCAATCGCAAGACGGATATTCTGATCATTTATGCATGGCTTGATTGCAGCACATAATTTTAAATCTTGCATTTGTAACAGTTAACCACCTGCAACTGGCCCACCCAATTCACATTTCCAGAGTATCCATCCATCATCTGACCTCGTATGACATCATAATCAGCTCAGCGCGTGTATGATGATGTCATAATCATTACGTCACAAGGGGTTCCATATAGACGGTCATCAAATCTCAAATACTCCGACACGTTGTGTGTCGTTGTAATTCTTTGCTATTTAAGAAACATGCTGTTGAATATTCTGAAACTAATTTGACTGGACGCTGTTGCTGCCTTAGACGATATATCGTCATATCGCGATATTTTAATGAAATATCGACATCGTCATGGCTAGGCAAATATCGGCCAACCCTACTTAAACGTTTAACATAATATACACACATGGTGGGATTTAGTAGTGGGTATGGGCAGGTGCCACACTAACCTACACTCACTCACTTCACAATTTAAGCGACTTTACAGGAACTCTAATCGTCATACCATGTATAACAAGTGTTTTAGTGAAACTCAATATACGCCCGCAATAGAGCCAGGTATGTGGCAGTTACTTGAACAAAAACTTACTTAAAAACCTGCGATATGGCCCTCCAACATTTTGTTTCCACTTGGTTAATCAAAATAATTCTCGAAGTTTCCTTTGTTTATCAGTTTCTTTGTCTGTTTTAGAGATAGGTGGTTGTTCATTAGGTATAATTTCGAAGTCCCGAGCGACTGAATGACCAGGTAGGTTGTTAGTGATCAGCGGCATGCGTGTCATCATGTCTAATATCGCAAAGGTGACTAGTTGCTTGCCATTTTAAAGGGTATTTAGTTTCACCGACACTGCTTTTGGAATAATTTGCAGGATACTAAATAAATGGCGTTTTCAGAACCACAATCTGAATTTACAATTTGTCTTTGTTCTGAAAGCTCATAAATGTTTTTAACTTACCTGGCCAGAAAGGACAAGTGAGCTTATGCGATGGCGACCCGTCGTGTGTCCGTCCGTCATCTGTCAACTTTTCCTTTAAATGACTTCTCAAGAACCACTCGGCCGATTTCAATTATATTTGGCAGGAAGCATCCTTAGGGTATATTAGGGTTTAGAGATTCAAGTTTATTCAAACGAAGCCGATCAGCCGATTTGACTGACGGCCATTCTGGATTTTAGATGAGTTTTATAAATGTCTTTAAAAATCTCCGAAACAACTTGGGGTATCGATTCAAAACTCATGAAATATCATCTAGGGCAGCAGTTGAGCCAAGTCTGTTCAAGGGAACTTGATTAGCCAAATGGTTTGGTGCCCATCTTGGATGACCTAGTTTTCGTGAAAACGACCTCTCGAACCGCTGGATAGGTCGGGACAAAATCTTGGAGATATGATTAGGGACTAAAGGCCATTATAGTTTGTTCCATGGAGATATGTCAAAACAACATGTCCACCATGATTCAATCAAAATTTAGCTTTTTTTGGTGGGCATCTGGTATTTTCTGCAAATTTCTGAGAAAATTATAAAAAGACTACTACACTAGGCCAATTTTAGCAAAAGTTGGCTAAGCCTTCTTCACAGAAATTTGATCGGTAATCTTTCCAGTGGTAATCTCGTTTTGTTCGGTTGTGCCAGTGGCCAATAATTCCCGGTTAGTGATACAGGCTCCCTGGGCCTCTTGTTTTATTTGGAAGCAGTAGATCCAATTCACACCTTTTCTTCCACATTTTGGAGATTCTCCTACGCCTATAATTGGATAAGTGTGACGAATCTTGGTAGGCCTGTGACCTGCAGCATTATCAGGGATAGTTTCCAAATCGTGTACAGTTTGAGATTTAGTTTTACGAAAAATTTTAACGAATATCCTCTCGGTTTGACGGCCTTGAATAAGAGGGAGCATGCGGATTCAGTTTGTTCTATCACTCGAATCTCTTTGAAAACGATTGATTTGTGATTTTACAATTCCTTTAAAGGTATGAGGCTGATGGAAAGATTTCTTGTGAAGTACCGGTAGTTAATGCGAATCTATGCGCTTAAAATAAACTTTGTAATCAAGGTGTCCACTTGTGTCATACCTTACACCTTTGTATAGAGTTACATCTAAAAAGTACGAACATCTGGTCAATGTTGACTTCTAGTTTGATATCCGGGTCATGATTGTTAAAAAATGCAATAAATTCGTTAAATTCTTCCTTTGTATATGCCAAATGAAAATTTCGGTGTCTGTTGTAAATGAGCAGCTGCTTTGGACATTTGCTAAACGCACTCTCCCCCCACTCTGCTACATAGATGTTGGCAAAACTTGGGCTGAAACGCTTATTACTCATTGCACAGGAACAAATTTGTGAATTTCAAAATCATAGCCTTTTAAGCTTATCTCTAAGTGAGCTAATATTTCGCCATCTGGGCCTTTTGTTATGTGGGTATTTTACAAATACTTTACGGATATAATTCAGACATATTTCGATGTGAATGTTTATGTACATCGCATTGATGCCGCGTGTAAGCAAAAGTGAATTTGGAGGTATCGAGATCTCGGAGACCTGAGATTGGAATTCTTCAGTATTTTGCAAGAATCTGAAATGCCTATTCGCAAATGGTTGTAGGTGATAATCAATGATTCCATTGAGCATATAAGATCATATAGGATTCAGAATCACACTCCGATATTATAGGTCGTCCTGATGGTATCATAGGATCTGACCAAGAATCCATTAGGTTTATGAATTTTGAGTAACGGATAAAATATTGTATGTGGTTTTGATTCTCGGTTTGGAACGAGGTATTTAAACTGCTTTTGCGTTAAACTCTTGTTATCAACCATAGTTTGGAGAATTTCATTAAAATTGTTGCAGTTACTTTGCCAGATGGGTTCATCGGTAATGTTTCTGATTACAGAGTTGAAGATGAAGTTCCCGGATGTCTTTGTATTTAAGCATTATTACAGCAGCAGAGCCTTTGTCGGCATGTTTAATCACAATGTCATTGGGTTTTTTGGCGGAATAAAGTTATGGTTAAGGTTACGATGACCAAACATAATTATAAATCTTTGCGAGTTTTCAGAGTTTTTTTCTTCAGTTGGTTATAATTATCAATTGTTGACAACTAGTGAATTCTTATATTTGAATACACATGTGATGCGTAGTTGGAAACATAGCTTTTCTGTCTTTCTGGAAGCTGTGGATTCGTAGATCAAAGATGCCCCCCCCCCCTGGACACAGATGACTGGACAGCATAACTTACGTGTTGCAAAGCGACCTCGAGAAAACATGACTGAATGACCTTGAGGAAGCTAAGTATTTTGGCCGAGGACAAGCCACAGTGGTCAAAGGTGAAGATGGACTGATTGCAGCTATATCATGTTTCTGCTAATACCACGCAGAATACTGTAATCATCACCATCAATTCGCATTCGCAATATAGCCCTCCACGCTTTAAATCACGGAATCAAATTGTATTATTCCTGCCTGGCCGCTATTAAGAAGGGCTTCCACTCAAAGTGATGCTACCATGAAACTGCTCTATGCCACTCTAGATATATTGTTATATCTTCGCAATGCTATAATATAAAAAGTCGAAACTGACGAATGGCAAAACAAGGAACTATTAATTTATTAGGATATACGTTATCTGATCGGCTAATCAATAGATGGATAATAATGTATTCTGGACGAGATGAGTGTAGTTAAACCCTCCCGCCACGCATGGTGGGGGGGGGGGGGGGGGTTGGAGGGGTGTACTGTGGGTTTATGTACATACATACGTCCCGAAAATCCTGTTGCTGCAACTCCTAGAATTTGAGAGATAATTGTTTGAAATGTAACACGATGTTTGTACACCAGCCAAAGACGTTGCCATTGTTAAAAGGGTTTCAGTGACCCATCCCGTCCGTCCGTAGCTATGTACGTCCATCCGGCCCCAAAAATCTTATCACCGCGACTCTTACAATTTGAGAGAATTATTTGAAACATGAGCGTATGATTGTACACCACCTGAAGATGTGTCTAATGTTAATTTTCATAGGGCCATCCATAGGCACGCATTTACGTCCGTACGCCCCAAAAGTCTTGTCGCTGCTACTCTTACAGTTTGAGAGAGAACTATCTGAAACATAAGAGGATGATTGTACACCACCGGAAGATGTGTCTAATGCTAATTTGTATATGGCCATGCCGTCCATCTATAGGCACGCATGTACGTCCGTACGGCCCAAAAGTATTGTCGCTGCAACTCCTAGAATTTGAGAGAGAATTGGATGAAACTTGACAGGATTATTGTATACACGTCAACGATTTGCCTCATGTTAAAAGCTTTTTCATCGGCCAGGGATGAATGATTTGCATTCATTTTTACTGTATGAATGGTATTGCATGGTACACACTTATGATGGGGATGTACTCATGGTGGCATGGTACACACTTATGATGGGGATGTACTCATGGTGGCATGGTACACACTTATGATGGGGATGTACTCATGGTGGCATGGTACACACTTATGATGGGGATGTACTCATGGTGGCGTGTACTATGTCACCCTCTAGTTGATTTTCTCTTGTTGTAGACGCACTGCTTGATATTTTCTATTAGGCTACAGTCTTCAGTAAACAGACGGGACATGGACGATCATTGACTGTGTAACTTATCACCAGCAGTCCTATAATCAGCCATCGTCCAATCGCTGATAAAACCAATCATATATTATCTGTGTTTTTCCAAACAATGCTTCGTGCTATTAAGAACAAACAGTTCAACATGTCTGTCTGATCGTTAATCGCACTAACATGATTACAATATGGCCTCCGGTCAGTGTGTCAATTACACTGTGTCTACAAATATAGTATACTGTAAAGTGGCTCATTTTATTTTTATGTCTAAGGCTTATTCATGTTGTTAGTGTTCTTCTTAGTGTGGATATTTTGTTTCTTTTCACTACTCCTCATTCAGCTTTCATCCAATCTCGCTGACACTTCACACACGCACACCTACTCAAACACACACGCGCACGCACACCTACACATACGCACGCGCGCGCACAAACATGGACGCGCACGCACGCACGCACGCACGCACGCACGCACGCACGCACTCACTCACGCACGCACGCACGCACGCATATATATATATATATATATATATATATATATATATATATATATATATATATATATATATATATATATATATATATATATATATATATATAAATATATATATAAAGCTATAAGCACGCACACATTATTCTAGGGATAAGTAAGGGGGGGGGGGGGGGCGGGGGGGGGGGCCTACCGACATCAGTACTGAGCCCGACTTTCAATTCATTGCCCTCTTGGGTTTTAGAAACGTGCCCCATACAAATCTTTATATCGCAACTCAATCGACATTGATGAACAAATCTTTATAAAACTTGAGGCGGATATGCTAGGCGTAGAGCTCTATCTATATTACGGAGATCAACTTTTTTCTTCACCACCCCGATGGCATTTAAAATGGCACCCATTCGCCCCACTGTTAAATTCTTTAATTGCTACACCTCCGTTGTTGATTAACGGATTCCGATAAATATGGGAAATCCCCGAAAGCATTACAGAACTCGATTTTAGATTCAGCTCGGCGGTGGGATTTAGAAGTGCCCTACCCGTAATTTTTTAATAGCTAGCGGTGGGCTTGTTGAGGGTAGTCTAGTGCTATGGATTGACATCCATCGTGGAGCCTGATTTTCGATTTACACTGACAACCCTGGCTGGTTTTAAAAGAACACCCCCATCCTGCCCCATCCTTAAATTTCCAAATCACCACTACTTAGTTATTCATGAATAGATCTTGATAAATCCTGAAAAGTGATATTCTAGGGGTGTCATTCGACATCATACGGAGCCCGATTTTCGACACACTTCAGGTAGCTTTTCGAGGGTGCCCTTATCCGTAAATTTTAAAATCATTACGATTCCGCTATTTAAATGAATGGATCATGATCACACTCGAGGGGACTATTATAGTAGTAGTTATCGAGACCATATACGTGTGTCGATTTTATATTCAGTCCTGTTATCCTAGCGGCGGCCGTTGACACCATAATGGAGCCTGGGGTTTTTTTTATCACACACTGCCAGACTTTAGAAGGGGTTTCCAACCCTTAAATTTTAAAATTGTTACTCCTCCGTTATTGACAAACGGATCTCGATAAAACTTGGTGGATATTCTAGTGGTATCTGTTTACATTGCACCAGATCTGATTCAATTCACTCTGGTGGGGTTTAGAAGCGATCCCCGTCCTTAAAATAAAAATAAAATTCTATAGTTGTAACTGTACTAGTATAGATGCCATTAAGATCTGTCTAATTCTTGGCAATTTGCTTAAAGTTATGCCTGCATGCAATACACATATACACATATAAGCCGCGTGTCTGCGAGTAAACGTTTCTTTTCTCTGCACGTTGTACCAGCCGTCCACGAATCTGTCTGTATGGCTGCCTGTGTATCGGTGTCTGCAGGAATACATCCTAAAGCGTCTCGGTTACGTGATTCCCATTGGGTAGCCGATAGTTGCCTATTGTACATGTGAAAGGATACAGTATTCTTAGCTCTCAAAATGGAGTGACAAGTAACAGAAGTTCAAAGCTCGCAAAAGCTGTATTATAGCCGCTAGAACTGCTCATGTAACAAGCTCTGCCGCTGACACACATGCGGGACATGCCACGCCACTAGTGTCGTCAAGCAATAAGTACATATATTTTGCATCACACTGTCTGGAAGCACAGAAAATGCGATCTCATAGTCACGAATTACAACAATCATAAAAGATGGTCATTCATATCGGAGATGCTATTCGTTGTGCAGCCATCTTCCTACAATTCCTTGAGCTTACTATGGCGCCGGGTGTTCAGACGCTAGGGTAGTTCTATATGGGGTGTTCGGTCGCCACCAGCACCACCCACGTACCGACCGGGATCTTTCTTCTATCGCAGATGGACTGAATGGATGACACAATGCTGTATTCTATCGCAGATAGACTGAATGGATGACACAATGCTGTATTCTATCGCAGATAGACTGAATGGATGACACAATGATGTATTCTAACGGAGATAGACTGAATGGATGACACAATGCTGTATTCTATCGGAGATAGACTGAGTGGATGACACAATGCTGTATTCTATCGCAGATAGACTGAATGGATGACACAATGATGTAGTCTATTCATGATGAATCATGTACTGAACATTACCTAATTCTATACTTTACACATATAATCCCAAATTCTAGTGACGTGTCGCTTACCTGTTCTAAGCCTATTCTACTTAACTACAATCGATTCCTACGAGAGAAGTATTAGAAAACAAAACAAAACAAAGTTAACCTTAAGTACTTCTCTGTAACTGACCAGCCAGCTAACTACATAGCTGACAATCTCACTACTCACTAGCGGTCATAGACCGCTGTCCGAGTCCGTAACCGTAACTCTCCCTAACTGACTGTCCCTAACTTTTAACTGTCGTCAACATTCGTCCACTCTTAAATATGATGCTGTCGATATGTCAACAAAGTTGTGTGTATTAATTGATGGCATGTACGTGCGTGAATGTGGCCTAGGAGTATAATTAACTAATTTAACTAATAATAATTAACGTATATAATACAATCGTATAACAGCATATTATAACATGGATACATTGAATTACAGGAGTTATACTCTGCACGTGTCCATTCCGACTAATAACTGATTGTTCTATGGTGGGCGTGCCGATTAATAGTCTATGCATATATTTGTCCATTTATTGCTGTAAGGATCGTGGCATGCCAGTTCTAGTTTGTCACGTGTCACTGGTCACATCATTCAGCGTATTCCCTGGTCGTGTCGTCGCGTGTGCGTGTTTGGGCGTGGCTATTGTCAAGCGTATGCGTGCGTTCGTGTGTGCGTTCTTGATGCAGATGCGTCCGTGTGTGCGTGTGTGTCTTTGTCCGTCCATTCGTGTTGGTGTGTCCATGTTGCTATATCCCTGTCCCATATTACTACTGTTTAACGTTAACCCATAGATATCGTATATTCTGGCTCATGCGCATACCCTCACTCTGGGGATAGTTGGGGAGACCGCCGATGACATGAGTTTTGTTTATCGCAATTGCGCGTGACCGGGTATTCACTTACTGGTTGACGCAGACGATCAGCTGCATATACAGCCGTCAAAAATGACTACATCATTTTTGGCAATTTGAAGAGAAATTGAACAGACGCAAATTTACATATTTTTATCAGAAATAAAATTTTATTGGTTATATTAATTCGACTACGTAATAGGTTTAGTAACAAAACATAATATTTTGGAGACTATTCATCCGATGAGAAAATACTGAACTCTGAAATGCCGCTTGTTAGAGGGCCATGAGCGATCTAGCCATTATATACGATATCTATGCATTGACCAGAATGTGTATGATCATTGGTCCAGATTCCGGTCAATGTTAAGCAGTAGTAAGAACAAGGAATGAACATTTCCTGTGTTAGCTATGTCCCGCCCATCTCTAGCTAAGCTCCTCCCACACCTCGCTAGTATTGGGGTCGATCGATCCTTGAACTCCCTGACTATCCATTTCCAGAAAACTATACAGGTAAGCGTTAAATATTTTGAAACTAATTTGTCTATGGTAGCAACAGCGCCCAGTCAAATTAGTTTTAAAATATTCAACAGAATGTTTATTAAATGATAAAGACATACAATTCATACAACGTGTCGGACGCCGCGTTAAAGACGGACTATCGAATCAGTCCTGACGTCATTGTATGACGTCATCCTACACGTCCAGTAGTTTATTATGACGTCATATGCTTGAGTGAGGGAATGGATTCACGAATTGCAGGAAGTTTGCTGGAGACTGTATGAATCAGCATAATGAATAAGGGCGTCATGATGATTTGTCTATTTTGAAAGTAAAAATCGCCATGTGGTTTTTAGCATCGTCACAATGAGCTGGAGATTTAGACTTTCATCGTGTTTTATCATAATGATTCATCACAGGTATTCTATTACACGGACAGCCAGGATCACCAATAGTGGCAAACATAGCTATCGATATATCTAAATGACCGCATCAGCTCCCAATCAAATTGATTTCAAAATATTCAACATAATGTTAGATTGCATATTGATCAAAGATATACAATTTGTACGCTTGACATACTTTACGATTTTCATGACGGAGTCGTACGTCATTTAGGTTGTGATTGAGTGACAGATCGGCTCTCTCCATAGGCCACTGTGTAATGGCATGTAATCCCTGGCCAGTTGCAAATGTACTGAAGCTATACGTCCGTGTGATATTTGACGTCAGAAATTCAAAGATACCCGTAAGTACCGCGTATAATCTCGTCAAATCGCGTGTTATCTGAATCAACTTAAATCTTTGTTCTAAAGTCCAAGAGTGACACTGATTAGGATGCATCTACCTCTGCCAGCATCATTGTTATTAGTAATCAACTTATTGTGCTACACAAAGCATACGGTATAGTTCTCTCCCTCACTCTCTCCGACTATATATAGGAAACTATCTGACATCGGAAAACATGGGTGCTGTCTTACAAACATTGCGACCAAAAGATGTGAGCTTTATAAAAAAATAATTAAATGAATGGATGGATGGACCGGAGGCGTGGATGGATGGATTGATCGATTATTGGGCGATTGGGTTGATAGATGGATGGATGAATTGGATGGATGGGTGCGTGAGTGGGTGGATGGATGGGTGGATATGTAGGGTGGGGTGGGGTAGGGGTGTGGTGTAGATATATAGATAGTGGGCGGACAGGCAAGCAGGCCGAGTAATTACCATCAGTATACCTTAGCCATAAGATATGTGTTGATTGTGTCGTCATTTGAAGTAACATTACGTAGATTATCAATCAGAGCTTATACACTTGATTAACAGATATGATTCATGAATTGTGTGGTTCAAAATCAAAGTTGTTTAGTTTGCGGCATAATAGTATAACGTCAGAATTGGTAGCCCATAAAAGGCTAAGCCTATAATCGGATGGACCCCCTACATTAAACAGACAGTCACAATATATAACATTGACAGACACACGCACAAAGAACATAAGGCAGTATATTATTATATATTATTGGTTCCCCCCCCCCCGCCCCGGTGGGATATATTGGGTGTGCAATTTAGTGTTTCATTCCGGAGCTTGGTTGCAGAGATTTGTATTTTGTGTTTACCTAATTCTGTCCTGATATATTGGGTGTGCAATTTATTCGATGATCTAGTGTTGTGTGCATGTACTTCCGCGTTGCTCTTAAATACTTTTGATATATATAACTATTTACAAATATACAATATTATCACACAAGTAAAGTGACTGTTAAATTAGATAATTAACATATTTGTTCATTTTCGATAGATATTACTACAACAGTATTGCAGAATAATTACCTCGTCGAATGCCGATGTTCGAATCACCGTTCACGCATACATACGAGCAAGGTCGCACACATGCATTCACACATACACACATATATAGCTATTTAGAAATATACAAAATATGCAATATTAGAACACAAGTAAAAAGGTGAAATCACATTGCCCATATATCACTATAATGTATTGATGATTCATGATTCGTATCTTATATTTACATAATTTAAAATTAACGTAGACCCTTCATATATTTAAATAAAAATCCTTAAATCGAACTGTAAATCGGACTACAAAACATGGAAAACACAAAACATGGAAAACACAAAACATGAAAAACACAAATACATGGAAAACATATGGGTATGGACCTGGGCTTAGAGGACGGTGGGGGTGGTGGGGGGCCGGCGGGGCGGGGGGGGGGGGGGGGCGTGCGAAGGTCGATAGTGTGGGCGTATTTCTATGCTATAGAGAGCGTATAGTGATTTTGTGTGGTGACCGGTGCGCTTTTTAATGTTTATGGGGGGAGACTGGAATTAGATATTGTCATGGTTGTGCAAGGGTACTGGAAGTAGTAGCAGTGATAGTAGTGGTAGTCACGAGATGATGAGAGGTGGTGGTGGTTGTGGGAAATGTTTACATAATGACTATGAAGTTTATAATGTGTGTGTAAGTGTTAGTATTTGCCCATGATCTATTGTTTTATTGGTTTCCTGTAGGATTTCTGTGTGAGTATTAGTGTTTCGACATCTGATTCAGTTTCATTCCGGAGCTTGGTTGCAGAGATTTGTATTTTGTGTTTACCTAATTCTGTCCTGATATATTGGGTGTGCAATTTATTCTTTGATCTAGTGTTGTGTGCATGTACTTCTGCGTTGCTCTTAAATACTTTTGATAGGGATTTAGGGAGGTTATCAAGGTGTAATTGTCTTAGCAATGTGTATGATTGAAGAGTCCCAATATCTGTGAGTTTCAGCATGACTTCTGTCATGAAGATGACTTCACCCTTTGCTGTTTTAGAGCACATTTTAAAACTTTGTTTACCGTTTAAGCCGTGTTAGTTTAATTTCATGTGCGTATTCCAGATTATGTTACAATATGTGATGTGTGGAAGGATTAGAGTAAAGTAGAGCTTTAACAGTATCAAGTGGCAGACAAGGCTTAAGTCTTTGGATGGCACGGATGCCTTTTAATACATTCGCTGAAATTGTTTCAATTTGTTTATCCCAGGTTAGCCTAGGGTCCAGATAGGCACCTACAAATTGAGTAAATGGGGACTTCCTGGATTTCTTGTAAGTTTTGCTTCAATGGATCTACATCTAGAGACACGGGCAAATCTGTCTACAACGGACGCGTGCTTTAAGGCGGGTGGGGTGCGGTGGTTCTTTACGATGGCTTGTCAGACTGTAGTTTTAAGGAACAATCGTCATCTGAACACAACGCTCCTTTAAAGGGATGCTAATCTCAACTCAGATGTTGTATTTTACCAATATAGATTATGGTTTATAGATTCCATATCATTTATATCTTGTTATGTTTCTTTATCCGTAGGTCTATCACAATTACCTGCTTTGTAATATCGCGGAAATGTTGAACAGTGATCGCCACCATTTTGTCTCCTCAAGCGATAGTGTGTGATGTCATGCAAGTGGCAATGCATTACATTCTTTATTATGTAATACTTATCCCCTTGAATATTTTGAAACTAATTTCGACAGCTTACCCGTATGATTGCTTTTATACGAAATGGCCAAACTATACCTGACACCTCGATGACCGGGCGTATATACCGAGGCGGGTTTTTCCTGATTGGTTGAAAGTAAATCATGACAGCTATCATAGTGAGTAGAAATGTAGCAACATTTAGCTTTCTTTAGCGGCATGATAAAAAGCTTAAGACTACCTGCATAGTTTATTAGTGGCGTATTAGATCAGCTGAATAGCTATCGAGAGATGAGGTTAGTTATCCTTTAACACCGAAAGTACCTTGTATTAAATGACCGCCTGTCTTACGTGGCCACCTTTAATGGTCCACTGAGTGTCCGTTATAGACAGTTGCAATAAACTAATCATCGTAGCAATAATAATAATAGAAATCCGATCTGTCTTTCAAGTATCTAACATTATTATCAATTACGTCACTAGTTTGCTGACGTCACAATCAGATTGACGTAGACTCCGACACGAAAATCGAAGTCCGTCACAAAGCGTACGAGTGGTATGTCTTTGACATGCGTGATGGATTTACAGTTTAATAAACAGTCTGTTGGATATTTTAAAACTAATCTGATTGTGAGCTGCAAGTCAAATTAGTTTCAAAATATTCAACAGCTTACCTTCATAATTACCTTGATATTTAGATTGTGGGAATTCCTATTTCAAAGTTTTAAATCAATTCTAACGCATGTAAAAATGTGGGCGAAACTTAAAAATGGGCGAGCATATCTAGAAACGGATCCCTGTATTGATTTCAACAACTGCTGGTTAATGTTCCTCAATGCTTCAATTAACAGCAAGCTGATGCAAATGGCAGTCCTTTATCCATCAACGAATCTACATTTGTCTCAGTTTACACGCCAGATATAGCCGTAGAAGCAAACGAAGCTCCGGAGAAACTAATCTCTGTCTTGGATGGGAAGTCCTCTGCAGCAAACACTACACTCAAGGAATCCAGCAGTCCTCAGACAGGCAATGGACATACTAGCAGAAGAAAAGCTTATTTATACGACGACGATGATGATTACTACGACTATGAGTATGAAAGAAGCAGACGATATGAACGAAGAATGGTGAGTAGTTGTCGCTTAAGCAATTTACGGAAATTATCGCACAGCTGGAGCGATTCTTCATGGGTTTTTTGTCCCAAGCAACAAGTTCTTTACTATATATGGAATATGCTGTTGGATATTTTGAAACTAATTTGCCTGGGAGCTGTTGCTGCCTAATGGCAGCAAGCCAGCAACAGGTTCTAGTTGAATTAATTTCATCATATCCAGCAGCTTTCCTATATAGCTGTTGCATTTCAAGGGTTAAATGCTTAACATCATTTGTCATGTGATGAAGATATTATCAATTATATAGTTAGTGGAGCTTTCCAGTTTTAGCTATGCCCCGCCCATCTCTATCTAAGCTCCACCCACACCTCGTTCGTGTTGCGATCGATCCATCTCTGAACTCCCTGACTATCAATTTCCAGAAAACTATACCGGTAAGCTGTTAAAACATTTTGAAACTAATTTGACCGGGCGCTGTTGCTGCCTATGGCACCAATAGCGTCCTGTCAAATTAGTTTCAAAATATTCAACAGAATGTTTATTAAACGGTAAAGCCATACACTTCTTACAACGTGTCGGACTGTTAAGCGCTAACGACGGACTATATCGAGTCATTCATGGCGTCACAATTATGACGTCATCCTACACGTCACGTAGTTGATTATGACGTAATATGATGGATGGATAAACTTGGAAAGGTCCATTCGGCGTGGAAAAGTTTTCACCTTTTTCAGGGTCATTGTCGCAACCACTGGATTGTCAAAATGGCCAGAATTACGAACTATTTTCGCAATATGTTGACTTCTAAGGCAGATAGAGACACGGTACCAATGGTATTGCCGTTATTTTATTCGTCGTGGAATTTGAATATGATATGGCCTATGATACCGGGAGGCCTATGTGGCCTATGTATTTTCCTTTATTTGTCCCCGCCTGTGTGAAAATACTTTGTACAGTCAATTTTCTCTTTATGACCGCACGTTTCATCATTTTCTTGTTTGATCAAAATCTATCCAGAAATAACAAAACGTGCCAGCATTATTGACGACCCATAGACAGACATACAGATGGCCGGACGGGTGGGGGTGGGGGTGGTAATCGCTATAGCTCAGCTGACTGATAAGTCCACTGAGCCAAAGTATCATATTGAGCATCTGTACGTGCATTTGTTAGAAGGATACTATAGGTAAATGTAATGCGTATGTTTATTACACTAATGTCACCACCCCACCCACCCCGCCAATTAAAGACATACAATCCCTACATTTGGCGCATTTTTTTAGCTTCACGGCGGAGTTATATGACGTCATTAGTATTGTGACGTCAGCCTACATGTGACCTTATTAATTATGATGTCATATACTTGAGTGACAGATCGGATTCCTCCATTAAACTAGCTGAAACACCCCCACCCAACTCCAGTAGTACATGTGCGATGGGGCGCGCACAAATCTGATTGTTTGAGAGCTTGAAGACTCGTCAAAATTTGAATTAGGTAACGGCCCATTTTCCCTGCCAAAAATACTCGAATCTGATTAGTCGGGAGGTAAACAATAGATCTCGCTCCCGACTAATCAGATTCGCGTATCCTGCGGCGTTACTTTATTTCCGCTAAAAGAGTATATTAATTTTCTGGCGCGTGATCAAGTAATTAGGCATAACTTCATCGCTCCTTGTAATAAACTCATTCCTGCAGATTTTATACTGAGGCCTACTCTATGAGGCTTTATGAGTAATTGATATGCTATTATCAGCAGACAGTCCAATCCTTGATCTATTTAGTCATATTATCTCGTGTATCAATATGATGCGAATGATGTTGTCTCTCACGTATATGAACGTGATCACTCGTTCTCTTGGTAAGCTAAATAGTATATTTGACTTTAATATGGATATTACCTGAGAGAACCAAGTATACATACTGAGGTAGTCTTGATCGATCTCCTATATGCAAAAATCTATGTTTATAATATTCTGTTAAGTGTTGTTTTTATAATTATATGAATCTTTAGGATTGAATATCATATTGAATACACAGAACAATTAATTTCTGAGAAATACACACTGACACGACAAACATTGGTACGGCATAAGCATGTAAACCATTAATAACAATAAAACAAGTTTAAACACATCTCCCGAGTTTTATAACATAGTAGGCCCTATTGTCTTAGGACAGTCCTTCGGAATACGAACTACGGCATGTGGTACTAAGACACGCGGTACTAAATTTTCTGTGATTATTTATGTTCTGAGTACTGGTGATGGTTTGCCACAGTTAATTGGACCACTGCTTAAGTATTGAAATATAGACCTATAGAATACTATGTTAATGTCTTAAATATATTAATGGATGCATTTTACAGCACAGAATATTAATTATATTCACTTTTAATAATTAAACATCGGATATGAATATAGGAAATATAGGAAATTCTTTGTGTTTTAGCATCATGTTGATAACACATAAGTACCATGGACTTTGAAATTAAGTTCATTATACCTATGTTATATTATATTTAATTGGCAGTTTAAAAATCATTATGGTCGTCCTGGTCGTTATCGACATCGTCCCCATTAGCGAAGCTCTCAACACAATTGAACATAGTTAGGTAAGTAGGCTTCTCGATGCTCATTGTGTCAAAGTAATAATTAGTTTTCAAAGGTTCTGAATGAACACAGATGTATCAACTTTTCCGTGGACTTAATCTTTAAGCTTCTGGATTATTGGAATCTTTTGGATGAATCCACAAATCTTCAATAACATGAGGTTGTTTCCTAGTGTTAATATTTTTTATATAATCTATCAATGGCAGCAACGTAGAATATTTTTTTCTGAATCCCTATTTTACTAAAAATATAATTGCCATTTTGTTCAAGTATTTTGTCATCCAGCTGTCCGTTAATAGTCTTTCTAACATTTTAGACTCTCTGCATACAAGGGTATAATTGGTGAATATTGATGCATTTATTGCTTTTTCAATGTAGTGCCGTGTGCAACGGTTTGTTTGTCAGTGTTATTTATCAGAGTTTGACGTGAGCCGATCATTCTGGATAAACGTGAACCTATCATTATGAAGTAATCATTGGCCTTATTTACAATGTACTGGCATCTTTTATTATCTGTTGAAAAGTGTGTGTTAGCTGCAGGTTCATTGTCATCACATCACCAGCTAATTCCTCCATTTTTAAAAAAAATTATAGGAGTAAGTTTGTTTTATAATATTTGGACATATATTTGATGTTTTGCTTTGTCATTTTAAGACCAGTAAGAATAATCCCTACCCAATATCTAGGGCATACCCCTGCCCACCCTCTTGTGGATCAGCATGTGTGAGAGTTTCCATAGTATAAGTACACGAAGCAGAAGCTGCTCCCACATATATTAGTGAGCATCAGTTTTCATCCTGAACGAGCTTTAGCCTTTATTTGTTTTGGAAAATAATGTCCAAACTTTATTCTGCAGTGTTTGTTATTTGGGCTCTTCAGTCATGTTGGTCTAGTAGTGTAGGTCAGCTAATGGTCGTATCATTTCAATGCTTCTTCCTGCTACCATAGCTGTGACACGCAGTTAGTATCTATCTCCATCGAGTGTCTGTCTGCCAAGTCTTTGACACTTTGACAATGTCGCATAGGTCGCAGCTATAGTGTTTGTTAATATACCCGTAGACATTGTATACATTAGTTTCCCGAATTTCGTATTAATCTGTCCAGATGTTTGGTACAGACCTAGCTGATATGTAAATGTCCTGATTTTCACAAATAAGAGAACTAGAGTCAGTTGGATGCTCATGAAACCATGAAACAAATATGTATAGTTACAAATATCACAATTCACAAGCGATGTTAGTTGTGACTTGGGGCTCGAAAATTAGAAAAATACTTTGCTGCCCCGGGGGCAAGTATGCTATTTAAATTAGGTTGCCAGACTGTACTTCCATGTTTCCCCATTTCTGTAAATTCTGTTGAAAATATGTATTGTAGTAAGCTATACAAACTACAGAATCCTTGTAAATACCAACTCCAGTATTATAGTAACCCGTTTCCCTCATATCAGCCAAAACATGGCTTCTGTAGTAATCTTAAGAAATGTCCATTTGCAGACATGAGAAGACTATTTTTGAAAATTTACCACTGGAATAACTGGCTCGGTAACAGAGCCAGTCGCTCCAGTGGTAAATTTTCAAAAACGGTCTTCTCTTGGTCTGCAAATGGCCATTTTCTATGAGAAAATTGCAATTTTCTTGAATAAATTTGAGTGTGAAAGAGTTAAGACTAAATAAAATAAATACTCACCATGAGTACATATAGAGGCCCTGAAAATTACACATTATCTAGGTTGTCCCCCAGGGCAACCAGTGTGTTAAGATTTGGTTGGCCTTCAGTAAAAAAAAATGGTTGGCCCGGACAGCAAGAACGTGTAATTTTCGTGGCCTGTGACTCACAGTGAACATAAGCATATATGCATCATGTTTGCTGCATGCAGAGATTTGTCAGAAATGGCAAGCAATGGAGGAACCATGTTTAACTATGCCCCGCCCATCTCTAGCAAAACTCCACCCACACTTTGCCCGTGTTGGGGTCAATCGATCCATGCACTCTCTGAATGTCAATTTCCATAAACCTATAAGGTAAGCTGTTGAATATTTTGAACCTAATTTGATTCGGTGTTGTTGCTGACTATTGAAGCAACCTAGTCAAATTAGTTTCAAAATATTCAAAAGAATGTTTATTAAATAGTAATGTCATACAATTCGTACCACAACGATTAGTCCGTCATCAATTAAGAGTTCGTGACGAACCTATCTACGTCACGCATGAAGTCATTGATTATGCAGTCATTCTACACGTTGCGTAGTTGACAATGACGTCATAAGATTGATTAATAAACTGGAAAGGTCCATTAACACACTGACCGGCAGGCAAACAGGTGTAGATGTGAATTCCAAATAAAGGCAGAATTCGTAAACATAAGGCATTCACGCTTGTTTTTTTAAGTTGAACAATACACATTACTTTACAATCAGCGTTATCAGTAAATGTAAAATAGATAAGCATGCTTATTTAAACATGAAGCTTCATTCTTACCTCCAATTATCTTCAGCTTTTCAGTAAACAATGCGATAACTATATCAACGTTATCTCAAAGATTATCACATATTTAGCTAGAACTAATTATAGTATATGAGGATAAATCTACCCGATATTGAATGCAGTAAAAACCTCTATATATTAAGGACGTGAACAGATAGATGTGGTGTAGATGGCATCTACAAATAAACATAGATAGGTAAGTAGGTATACACCTAAATGACATCTCCAAATAAAGCACTCACTCCTCCACCTAAAGAAGACCTCATTTAAAGGACACCTTCAAATAACGGACACATTCCTTAGTCACCAATTCAAGGAACCAAAGTATTTGACACCTGCTATAAAGGGCACTTATGTTTTAGATTGTTTTGGATGTCCTTATAAAGAAGCAATACCGCATGCACTAATAAACCAACCGTTCGTCATCTTAGTTTAATTTGTATAAGTAGACAAGAAAATCATTTAAACATTCCATGCTGAAGACGGAAAACAACTGCCCTATGCAATGGTCTTGAGAAATGTCCATTTGCAGGCCAAGACTTTTTTTTAATTTTACCACTGGAATGACTGGCACGATGACACAGGTGCAGTGGTAAATCGGCAAAGATAGTCTTCTCTTATCCTGCAAATATTCTGATTATCTTGACTATATCTGGTACTTAAAGGGTTAAAATTATCAACCATTACACTACATTGTGGATATTGCAATCAGCTTAGCATGATCGAAATTATCAGAATAGTGCTTGCCTGGTACATTATGCATGACCTCGATCTGTCGCATAGCATCCCGCAGGATAAAAACATCCTTTTTGATTATGTAATTTGCAGGTGTTACCATATATTAACTCTGAATTAACCTATATTTTATTATGTCAGATCGTCAGCTCTATCTTCCTATATAACTCAATCCTGAGGGTCAATGGCTGATAATTCCCTGGACAAATCTTAATTTAAATGAACCAACATCAGCATGGATAATATTAAGATGTTCGGTGAACAAATTCCATTCTTCAAATCAAATAAGAATAATAGGAATAGTAGTAATCTGAAGCAGTATGGGAGTTGTGAAAACCTGAGAATGGGTCACTTTACATTACTTCTGTCTTCATTGGGAAGAATAATTTTGATACAGCTTGTCAAGAAATCGCCGTCTATTTTGTATATTTATCCTCTCTTTAATATGCTGGTCTAATGTTAACAACAATGCAAGCTTTTCCGATGTTTCGATATCATCCAATGCCAACTGTGTTGGGGAGGGGGGAGTCATAAATCGTCGATACAAACCAGTGATATGCACATACACGCATTAGCTATTAGGGGCAATGCATCCACTCCTACCAAAGCTTCTGCAAACTTACATTTGCATAGGTGTCAGAATTATTTTCTATATACCAAATAGATCTTCCAGTAAGTTTGTGTTAGTTCAATGCAATTGAAAAATTGCTAAAGATTCTGATAGTAACAAATCATCATTGTTTAACCTTATTGCGATGATCTAAATTAAATTTCTTAATCGTTAACGTACTAATAGTTCACTCCAATTGTCTTTAGTCAGATAATGACATTGACATTATGTTTTCTTGTGCATTAGAAGTCGCAATATTATGAAAATCGTTCAGTGGTCATTTGGAATTTCCAAATAATGCATTGAAGAAAATTCAAGATACAGATCATTTATTTGTTTGGAATTATCTCTTAAAAATAAACACCAAATATTCTGGAATTCATTTAATACAGTTCATATATAACCTGTCTATAATAAAGTACACTTGTGCGATTATTGAGTTTAGTGATCACGATAGATTATTTAAGAGCAATCATGATTACTCGATTAATCAGCCCGAGTACAAATTATCCAGACATAACAGCAAACGCATATCACTGACGAAACGTACAATGTTGTTTATAAATGTCCATTTGCAGGCCAAGAGAAAACCATTTTTGAAAGTCTAGCATTGGAAATCATTCTCGAGCCAGGCATTCCAGTGATACATTTTCAAAAAATAGTCTTCAACGTCTGACAATGGATATAGAGTTGCTAAGCAAAATGTAAATTTTCTTAATCTATTGCATTGAAGAGTAATTAAAAGGCAAATTTTAAAATATTTATGCAGTGGAAATTATTCACGATTATTCGTAATTATTATATTTAATTTTCAACCATATAAATTCACGATTTAAAAAATAATCGCGATTTTCGATTTAATCACGTAATCGACAAAGGATATAATAAAGATATGTGTGTAGTGCCATATGTAATCATCCATATTTCTCTTTCAGTTCATGATGTGGGGTATGATGCCCCATGATGCATGGCATTGATGTGACCGTGTGAACGTCTGATCTGATGTGAACAATATCATCTGATGCACTACAATGCATTCTTCTTGGAATTAGTACAGTCGTGTGGATAGTGTATTGTTCTTGGAAATGGAATTAGTACAGACATGTGTATAGTGTATTGTGTTTGGAATTGGAATTAGTACGTGGGCATATGGTGATGTGCTTAGAATTGATGCAGTTGTGTGCATAGACTATTCGCTTTGTATAATATATTCTGTCTCATAATTCGGCTTGAGATGAAACAGCTAACCAATGTGTGCTTTAGCAAAATTGGCTGCTGGCCACCAAGCAGCAAATTATGTCCATGTTTCTGTAGAGTCGTCCATAATATGCCAATATAGCTGGTTTCAACAATATTTGTTCATGAGATTTTACTCTTGAGTTTAGCGGAATAAACATGTATTTAAACAAACATAGCTCCATGTTTCTGTGTCATTTATAATTGTGTACATCTTTAGAAGAAAACAAATATATCTTTATGTCAGGACATCAGGTGCAGAGGGAATCCGACGTATTCCCTTTCATGGTGGCGTGGGTTTATATTGTCACACAATGTGCATATTCAACCATCGGTGGGGCTGGGAATCAGAACATGTGTCTAGGGCACAGTACGAGTCAAGGATAGTTGCTCTGTAATCCTAGAAGAGTGATTGATCTAGAAACTGGTTGAATCCATGGATTATCTCCCTTCACGAATAAATCGTCTTGAACACTTTAATTGGTAGGTGGAGATCGTTAGACCACCTTCCCTGAAACTCGTATATCTTCAGACTCTACCCGCTATTACGAATTCGGTTCATACGAGTTCATGTAACATTGGCATAACTAATACGTTTATGCCATAAACAGGTCTAGACAAAACCAATGAGTTCAAGACAACCACAGTGGTTTAACCTGGGAATTCTCAACAGTTTCCTTGATCCTCAAAGACATCACCATTGAAATAACTTTTAGAGAACAGGCAGGAGATGATCCTAAAAGCAGAGTGGGACATCACAGCTATTGGTCAAAATGGTATGCATTGCGCAAAACCAGTGACATGCACACCAGTCCCTCGTCAGCAAGCACAGACCATTGATTGTTGACAAGAAAACATTATCTATGAGAAATACAACTGAGTGAGGTAGACCCAAGTAAGTATGGTACGTAAAGCAGTTCGTGTTACCAATATGCTTGAAAAACTCATTAGGAAAAGGACTGTGGCAGTCTTGAGTCCATCGTCCTATTGCACGATCCTTGCTCGCCCACACTGCTTCTGTATCGAGTACCCTGCTTGCACGCTTTTGATGTCTGGGCTAAGTTCATGAACTTCATAAATATTAATGAGCTGGGGTCAGTCAACTTCCGTCAATGAAATTGCTCGATAAGAAATAAGGAAGTACACAAATTTACATGTGCGCGTTAGTCAAACTAGGGTTTCTTGTCACCGAAAACCAGTCTACATATTTTCTGTTCCTCGGATAACTCGTTTAGAACAAAACGATCGTAAACTTTTGCAAATGGGACTTTCTATTTCAACAGCATCGCCATCGTTTTTGTTGCTGTGATTGTAAATTTGGTCACCGGATCGCCTATCGAGTGAAGTAAGCTGAATGATGATTGACGGACATCAGCCCACAGTTGTAATGTTACTTCACATAGAAAGAGATCAAAGGACTGCAAGTACCGTCATGAAGAGCGTAGCTATGTGAGGGGGCGTATGTTATTACGATGTCTTGAGTCTGGCTCAGCTGAGAGCTCTTTGAAGAGGACAGACAAAGTATAGTGACTGGAAAACAACAGTGCATTTGGTGGGTATTTTACTCCTAGAGATAATATATTCTCATTGGCCATTTGTTATTCGCTCACCTGTCCTGAAAGGCCAAGTGAGCTTATGCCATGGCAACCGTCCATGTGTCCATCCGTAGTCTGCCAACTTTTCATTTAAATGACTTCTCAAAAGCTTCTGGACTGATTTAAATTATATTTTACAGGACGCATTCTTAGGGCATGGAGATTTAAGTTTGTTCAACTGAAGCCGCTTGGCCAATTTGGCCAGCGGCCATCTTTGATCTTAGCTAGTTTTTAGAAATGTCTTTAAAACTCTTCTCCGAAACTGCTTGGGGTGATCGATTCAAAACCCATGAAATATCATCTAGGGTAAAAGCGGAACCAAGGTTGTTCAAGGAAACTTGATTGGCCAAATAGATTGGCGGCCATCTTGGATGACCTAGCTTTCCCGAAAACGACTTCTCCAGAATCGCTGAAGGGACCGGGCCAAAATTTGGGCGATATAATTAGGGGCTACGGGCGATTAAAGGTTGTTAAAAAAAGTTGATACGTAAAAACATGGCTGCCATGGACCAATCAAAATCGGCCGTGTTTGGCGGCCATATTGGATTTTTCAAATTTATGGATTTTGAAGGCTAAATTGGTTTTATATAGGTTTATGGGTATTCTGATTTAAAATTGGCCATTTTTGGCTAATTTTTAGAAACATCTTAAATGTTCTTGATTCAAAACTCCTCTAGGACAAGAGCTGAACCAAGTTTGTTGAAGGAAACCTGATTGGCCAAATGGTTTGGCGGGCATCCTTAACGACCTATTTTTCACGAAAATCTCCAGAACCGCTGAAATTTGCGAGATATGCTTAGGGACTAAGTGTTATTAAAATTTTATCAAGGGATGTTGATACGTAAAGAAACATGGCCACTGTGTTCCTGTTACAATTCTTGGCAACTCCTTAGGGGTCTACTTATAGCGGATGGCCTTTTTAATTGAAATGCCTGTGTTCCAGGTGGGCGATACAGGTCCCTTGGGCCTCTTGTATTTAGGATGTCCTGGTGAGCTGGTGAATAGATGTGGCATAAACCGGCCCATGGCTTTTGTTGACCAATATATAGCATCTACAGACATGGACCTTATACAGCGTTTGGCATACCGTATTTATCATCCACGGTAAAAGGACTAGTATACATACAGGCAAGTGCAGCTAACATGTCGGCACTGACTACTGCTCATGGTCATGGATAAGAGTGTAATAGGTGTGATAGACACGCTTTTTGATTGGCTTTCACAAGCCACATAATTCCGAGTGGGCGCGGCTTAATTGATCATATATGGAGTAACAAAAATGGGCGTGTGCTAGCATATACATTCTTGTACAAACACGCCCACCAGCACATACCAATTTTGGTACGCCATATATGGTCAATCAAGCCTGGCCCACCCGAAATCACATGATTTACAAAAACCAATCATAATGTGCGTCTATCGTATCTTAACAGGAAGCTTAAAGGGATTTTTTTCCTAAACTTTGGAAACATATATTATTATTTTCTGTTAACAACTGCCGATTTACTCAAAAGAAAGAGACGCATTTTGCCTCATGACCACGTGTTGAGGGTTCTTGCGGCCATTAGCAAGGTCAATTTCCAAAAGCCTTTTTGAATGCTTCAGGGAATGTGTTTTACTCAAGAGAGTAATAAAAACCCATAATCTGAAGGGAAAAAACGTAATCCACCACCCCCCCCCCCCCCCACCACAACCCCACACCATTAGAGTGCTTGAGCAGTATTTTAACATTTGAGGCAGAATGGTTGGTAGAATAAATTCAAGAGAATTCCGGCCTCAATTTAAAAAACCGCTTCTTACACTTATCTCAAATGTAAATTTCAGTTAGAGATATTTGGCACTGCTGGGATGAATACATTTAGCTTATGAGATCATTGTAGGTATCAGTCAACTATCAGCTACTGTGCTTAAACGCTGCCAATTAGAAGCAAATTAAGTCTAATTACCTATTACAAATAGGTCTTTTATATACTGAAATATGCGCGCGCTCTCCCTCCCTCCTCTCCACCCACCCACCCACCCTCTCTCTCTCTCTCTCTCTCTCTCTCTCTCTCTCCGCCCCTCCCTCCCTCCCTCCCTCCCTCCCTGTTGTGTATGAGAAAATGTTTTAGAGCCCCATTACTCTTTGTTGTAATTCTTAGGTGCAGATATTGTCACGACTAGATAATCATTAAAGGGGCATTCCAGCCCTACAATATTCTTGTAATTCGCACGTGTACTGAGTACAGAAAGTGTCATGCTATGCAACAATCAATATTTCACTAATATATATGCAGTTGTTTATAATTTCTCGGTATTGTTTCAGTTGTCAAAATTGAGTAACTAAAAAATTTGAACTACTTCCATTAATAACAATATCTGGTGAGAGATGCTTTTAATTTGTGTGTGTCTATCTCTACAACCATAATCGATAATTTATGCATGTCTATTGCACAGCCAGCCAGATTGCGCTACAGAGGTAATCAATAATTTATGTGCATCTATCGCTACAGCCCTAATCAATAATTGTGTGTCCATCGCTCAGCCAATCATATTGCGTGTCCATCACGAGAGAGGCAATGGATAATTTATGCGCATCTATTGCTACAGTCGTAATCGATAAGTGTGTGTCCATCACTCAACCAATCAGATTGCGCGTCCATCGCTACAGAGGTAATCAATAATTTATTAGCATCTATCAGGGGTGGGGACCCAGACCATCAAGGGGCCCCGAGTCTCTGGCAAAAAAATGTAATCAATAGAGAGAGAGAGAGAGAGAGAGAGAGAGAGAGAGAGAGAGAGAGCAACTGCTGCTGCTGCTGCTGCTGCTGCTGCTGCTGCTGCTGCGAGCAGAAGGTGTACGCGTGCCAGTGTGTGGGTATGTTCGTGCGTGCATAGGTCTAGTGGGTGGGTTTACTCCGCAAAGACATTGCGGTCAACATTACAGTGTGTCAGGTGAGAAGGAGCCCGCGCAGGCTAGTATAGATGACATCTTGGACTCGTGTTGCAAACACAGATATACTGTGTATGTCTCTGTATAGTTCTCAGCAAATCGGTAATGGATTTATGTTATTTGTGAAAGTTGTGATTACATATTTACCATCTGCTTAATGGGAAGATGGTATTGCATTCAGGAATCTCCATCCGTCCATCCGCCCGTCCGTCCATCTATCCATCGGTCTGTCCTGAGCTATGTTATATCTTTAAAAGATCCTCATCCGATCTTAACACAACAAAGGATATTACCAGGAAAGAGACTTTCCAGACGTTGGCCGTGATCAGCATAAAATACCCAGGTCCCCAGATAACGCAGCTTACTGGGCCAATGCCGGGCCGATACCGGGCCAATACTGAAAGTGTCGACACGGTATTGGCCTAGCATCGGCCTAGTAATCTGCGTTATCTGGGTCAGAACCGTATCAAATTATGAATGTCTCGGCAATTTATGGTCCGATTTAACCGAGTCAGATTTTAGCACATGAAAGGGTGTGAATGTACACTAGGATACACAACTTTAGCGTGATACAGAAAAATCCAGAGAATCCGAAAATCCGAGAAATGTGGAAAATCCGAATAAATGAACATTATAACAAAAAAGACAATCGCTGATTGCTGCTGTTACTATTTGAGAAATGTGTAAGTTCTATTTGAGAAATGCGTAAGTTACCGGCTACGTTTTATTTGTTGATAAATAAGCACGCATATAAGAAGGATTGATCAAACACCGTATCACTGATTCCTACAAGCACTTAATGTATATAGTTCTAGACATTAAAAATAAAACTGTTAACGTATCTTAAAAATAAAGTCAATGAATGGATTTTAACAACATCGTCACTCAGTTACTGCCTATAGTCCGTGTCTGCTCTAACTCTCAAACGACCCTATGACAGATATTGGGACAGGCGGACGGACAGAGCTGGATTAAGAGAACCTGTATTTCCCCAGTATCTCACTTTTACCGTCATGATATATGTAAGCTGTTGAATACTTTCAAACCAATTTGACTGGAAGCTGGTGCTGCCTAAGCTTTCAGTCAAATTAGTTTCAAAATAATCAACATCATTTTTACACATACGTAACGAATTTAATATATTTAGTTGTAGCAGCAGCAGCAGCAGCAGCAGTAGCAGCAGCAGTAGCAGTAGTAGTAGCAGTAGTAGTAGTAGTAGTAGTAGTAGTAGTAGTAGTAGTAGCAGTAGCAGCAGCAGTAGCAGCAGCAGTAGCAGTAGTAGTAGCAGTAGTAGTAGTAGTAGTAGTAGTAGTAGTAGTAGTAGTAGTAGTAGTAGTAGTAGTAGTAGTAGTAGTAGTAGTAGTAGTAGTAGTAGTAGCGGACTGGCCAGATATCTGGCATAAGGCCGGTTAAGAGTCAGATCCGAGTCGGACTAGTTACTGCCATAAGATGTCGGCGGTTATTTCCACCAATAAAAGCATAGTTTGTAAAACTGGTGTTTACACGGCTCTGGTGAAACAACTCTTTCCTTTTCTGCATTGATAAATACATGTGAATTATTACACACACCAACATCCGTCTGCGTGACAACGAAGCCATGAGATGTCAAATCATAGCACAAACACTTAATAAAATCCTTTGCTTTCTCTAAGTCCGGGATTTTAGCCGCGATATCGGCGTATAGTTTCTGATCTTGATTATTCAGAATCTGGCATCTGTTATTTTCTTCATCCACAAATATTCGATCGTTATTTGGGGGCTCATTCTCGCCACTCTCCGGTTCTGTATGCGCAGCTTTGACTACTATGTACACTGAGCTCGTGTCCTCTTTTGGTGACAAGTCTAAGTTAGATATATGGTTTAATACCTTACTATAAACGTCGGTGTAGCACATAAACTGGCATTTATACACTTTCCGTTTTTTCTTGGCTAATATCACTGGATGTCTCTCGAGAATTTCCACCAGCTCACCTAAGCCAAAGTACAACGCGTCACGGTATAGTATGTCCACGTTAGCCGCAGCCGGCAGTTGGCCATAGCGCAGATAGTTCAAGATGTAGAGGAAACTTTCACCATCTGCATCGATGAAGTACCGTCCTGCACTGTCCTGTTCAAGATGGTAACACCCACTAAACATGGCCGCCAGCATGGTGTCTGTGTGCTTCGTGAGCGTCAGAAGGCTGGTAGTGTAGCAACAGCCTCCCACATTTAGCTCAATAACAGGTGGGAACTGAAATACAATTAATCAAACGCCAGTAGTAGTAGTAGTAGTAGTAGTAGTAGTAGTAGTAGTAGTAGTAGTAGTAGTAGTAGTAGTAGTAGTAGTAGTAGTAGTAGTTTATTATTGTCAAGCATTGGTTCTAGGAACCCTGTCATTGACGACGCACTGGCACTAGCATATAGCACAGTTGATATTGGAATGAAATTTTTACACTTTTCAATTTTCGACCTGAGCGAGGTTGGAACCAGCCAATTCTATGGCACTGGCATGTATGTAGTTGGGGTTTTTTTATTGTCAAGCATTAGCTCTAGGAACCCTGTCATTGACGACGCACTGGCACTAGGATATAGCACAGTCGATATTGAAATGTAATTTTTACATTTTTCAATTTTCGAACTTAGCAATGGTTCGAACCAACCAAGTAGTAGTAGTAGTAGTAGTAGTAGTAGTAGTAGTAGTAGTAGTAGTAGTAGTAGTAGTAGTAGTAGTAGTAGTAGTAGTAGTATGTGACCGGGCAGGTGCTGTCTCGCGCTTGTCCACCCCTAGCCCTCACCAACACACCAACCCAACCCTCAGCCAACCCACCACGCCTGCAGATTCCGGTCCAGGTGTTGTGTGGAGGGACCAGGTATTCGGTCGTTGCGAACGCATTCCTCACTCTCGTCATTCCCTTCGGTCGCCGGGTCAGGTAAGGCTCTGACGTGGTCAGGTCGCTGAAGCGAAGGACATCCATGTCCGGGGCTCCTCCAGGGCGACTCTTGGTTACTGCTGGTCTCGGGGCTGGAATGCTTTCTCGGGGCTCCCCACAATCGTTTGCTGGCCAGAGCCAGCCTTCTCCTTGGAGATTCATGGGTCTGCTTGGGCATTCCCAACATGGCTGAGTGACTGAACCAGATGACTAATGCTGGCTGGGCCCAGCAAGGCTCACTTCCTCGCCGCCGTGGTCTGGAAGCAGAAGTCCGGGTTTTGAGCCGGCCATCATGGTCTTTTCAGGGGGAGGGGTGTGCTGCGGATCATAGGTAGAGGTCTTCTCTTCTCCTCAGCTGGAGCGAAGGAGGCCGACACTGATGTATGCGTTTGTGCCAGAGCTGTTAGCGGCCCTCGAGGCACCTGTAGTAGAGGTGGTGGCGCCGGTTGTACCTGAGGTGGCAGTAGTTGAGGTGGTAGTTGTGGTGGTAGTGGTGATGGTGGTGGTTGTGGCGGTAGTTGTGGCGGTAGTCATGATGGCAGTTGTAGTGGCGGTAGGGGTGATGATGATGGTGCTTGTTGAGGAATCAGTATTTCTGTCGGTGTGTTTTGTGGTGGCGCTCTCCGCAACGAGGTGGGCGAATCTCGGTATGACACATGGTCGAAAAGGCATCCCCAGGTCGATGAGTAGTTCCTTCGAGGGAGGGATCTGGTCGGGTTGTCCTGCGGGGTAGGGGAGGTGTGTGCTGGTGTACTGAGTGCGTTCCACAGATAGAAAGGGTCGCAAGTGGCTGTTTGGTCATTCCTGCATGCGTTTGAGCTGAGCTCTTTTTAGGCAGTTCTCTCTTGGGTGCTAGTGAGCTTGGGAGTGGGTAGTAGGTGAGAGAGAGAAGCCGCGATAGTGAACTTAGAATGTGCACAGTATTTATCATCGGCCGAAAGGTGTGGAATGGATGGCAAGAAGACCAATTTGTGCCCTCATCGTCAAGGTTAAAACGTCGCCCTAAATCTTAAGATCGTTTCTCGAGAGGCGGGAAGGCCTGTCTGGTGGTCGTGGGTGGGGAGATGGGTGGGGGTGGGAAGGGGTGGGGTGGGGAGAGTGGGGATACTGTCTCATGGGAGCGGGAATCCCTATGGGGAGAGAGGAATGGGTGTTCGGGAGAAGAGTGAGAGACAGCAGAGGGTATACCCAGTGGTCGTAATGTCGCTGATGGTTACTATTCATTCGGTCAGTCTATAAAGGGTTATTCTGTCACAAAAGTCATCTAGTGCTAAGAGTTAATTCCTGAAAGTCCACTTAAGGCAGAACGGGATGAATTTTCCACTTAGGCGAATCAGGGCTAAAGATCGTTTTAGTCGATGCTACCGGGTTGATCTGATGTTCTCAGGAGATGCCCAGAGGCTGTTCTTCTGAGTGTGCCTAAACATTTAACAATTTTAGGGGATTCCACACGGTCGTTTATCTATCCTAGGTGTTGTGGTTCCATCTCTAAAAGAAAAAGGTGTGAAGAGGGTCATCAAACCCAAAGGGACAAATCGAAAGGATGGCGGAGAAATTCGAAGCCTTAGAAATGAACATGTCCATGGTGAGCGGTCTTAAGCAGCGCAAATAAGGTCGCGGCATGAAGATCGTTCACAATGAAGCAGGAAGGTGCTGATTATACTTAAGGTATCAGAAGGCGAGCTGAGAAACTTTCTGAACCGGGAGACAAAGTTTTCCTGTTTCCTGGCAAAAAAAAGGCTACACTTATGTGCTGAAGCAGTGTGGATCGTGGTGCTGAGGAACATGCGATGATCATGGGAGCTTCAAACGGGAGCTAAGCAGGAAGCGGCAGAAATAATCCCAGCTGGCGACTTTTCATTTTAGGTGAAGTTCCAAGTGCCATGCGGTGAGCATAAAAATGATTTGATAAAAAGGCTTCTTGACGGAGGACTCCGCATCTTCGGGCACAGTGCTACTCTGGATCTCTGCATTAGGTCGCCACCTGCAAATTTGACGTCCTTAAGAGGCATGTTTTAATAGTTAAGTCGAAATGCAACATTCCCTGGCGACACTAGTTTATATCTTCACTCACTCGCTCACGTACGAATGTACACACATGCTGGTTGCATGAAATGATCCCCACTTGGGGATAACTATGTGCACCGCTGACAATGCTAGCTTGTGCAATGCTAGACAGTGCAAGGATAATAAGTGTCCACCCAGTCAATGGCGCATACATGGTCGTTTCCTGCCCTATGAGGAAACCTGGCTATTATGGGGGTACTTCCAGTGGCCCACTGCATGCGCGGAAGAGGTAGCAGTAGTAGTAGTAGTAGTAGTAGTAGTAGTAGTAGTAGCAGTAGTAGTAGTAGTAGTAGTAGTAGTAGTAGTAGTAGTAGTAGTAGTAGTAGTAGTAGTAGTAGTAGTAGTAGTAGTAGTAGTTTTTATTAGTGTCAAGCATTAGTTCTATTAACCCCATCAGTGCGTGCGTGCGTGCGTGCGTGCGTGCGTGCGTGCGTGCGTGCGTGCGTGCGTGCGTGCGTGCGTGCGTGCGTGCGTGCGTGCGTGCGTGCGTGCGTGCGTGCGTGCGTGCGTGCGTGCGTGCGTGCGTGCGTGCGTGCGTGCGTGCGTGCGTGCGTGCGTGCGTGCGTGCGTGCGTGCGTGCGTGCGTGCGTGCGTGCGTGCGTGCGTGCGTGCGTGCGTGCGTGCGTGCGTGCGTGCGTGCGTGCGTGCGTGCGTGCGTGCGTGCGTGCGTGCGTGCGTGTGTGTGTGTTGTGGGCAGGGCACTTGACAAAACGACAGCAGTCGAAGAGGGAGCAGAAGATGTGTTGGCGATGGAGGTGGTTGCGGGTGTGATGGTGCTGTCCGTAGTGGTAGCTCTAATGGCGGTAGAAATGGTGGTGGCTGCGTTGACTGGAGATTCGGTGGCGGTGGTGAGGGTGGTGGCGAGTGGCGCAACGAGGGAGGCGAATCTCCCCAGAATGCATGTTCGAAAAGGCATCCCCAGGTTAAAGAATGGCTCCTTCTAGGGCGAGGGACCCTTTTGAGTTAATCCTACAGGGAGTAGGAGGTGAGTGCGGATGCAGTGCATGCGAGCTGGGAGGAAAGAGGTGGCTTTCGATCTTTCCCAAGCCAAGCTCTGTTTTACACTCTCTCTCTCTCTCTCTCTCTCTCTCTCTCTCTCTCTCTCTCTCTCTCTCTCTCTCTCTCTCTCTCTCTCTCTCTCTCTCTCTCTCTCTCTCTCTCTCTCTCTCTCTCTCTCTCTCTCTCTCTCTCTCTCTCTCTCTCTCTCTCTCTCTCTCTCTCTCCCTTGGGCACTAGTATCTCGAGGAGGGGGTGGGTGGGGGCACGGGTAAAAGTGAGTCTTTTCGTTAACGTTTAGTTTTTCCTAAGCTCTGTGCACGGTATTTTAGTCAAAGTGTGCACGTGAGTGATGTTGGGAGCAATACACCTTTCCCACATTGATGTCATTATGCCGGGATTCCCCTAAATCAACGCTCAGAGCAAAACTGCTGGCTGGTTATGCCACCAACAAGCAGCTGGCATGACTTTAGTTGCTATTGCACTAAAATACACCACTATTTAAACCGTTCCTAGGATAAACTAAAATCACTATATTATGTAAGTCATACATCATTGGAAAGCGCATTCAATTGCCTAATCGTTAATGCATTATTTTTAATATTTTTGAAAATCATTCATTGCGTTATTTGTGTGTATAAAATACACCATTATACCTAGATTCAAGTGGACAATAGGCGCTTTTTGAAAATTACAATCAACTGTATTAAATTTTACAAAACTTTAAAAACGAATACAGAAACGTATAGAAAATTGGTGTGGCTTTCCAATGATGTATGACTTCAATAATATTATGACATTAGTTCTTCATATAAACTGCTTAAAGTGCCTTATATCTGATTCCAATAGTAAAGTAATGCTGTTTGCGCATTGGCTATCACGGTTACCAGCCAGAAGTTGTATACGCGATGCATTCTGGGAAGGTATTTTGCCAAACTACGCTAATGTGGGAAAGGCCTATTAGCCTCCTAGCGTCTTCGGGTGTTATCTGAGATATCGTCTCCCAGAGGTCCTGAGGAGCAGCGGAGGAGAAACTGTCTCGGGTGAGACAGCTGTCTTTTCCTATCCTTATCCCAATCAGTCATAAAGAGTCATTAGGTTTGAAGTTACTTACTGGTTTAACAATCGGTCCTACTTTAGTGTCCGTGGAGGGAGGATGGAGAGAGGGGGGAGTCGGCGCCTAGTTGATCCGAAGTCATATGCGGGCATTCCATGGTTGTCCTTCTGTGTGTACCTATTCCTGAAGCCTATCTCAGTTTATTGGGGAAGTCCCACGCGAGGCGGTGTTTTAGCTACCTTTAACATGGTGTGGATTCCTGGACCCAGAGGCAATGGGCTCACTACCCAAAATGCACCTGGATCGAGGGTAGTCCTAATGTGACCTTGAGCGATGGCTTAAGTGGCCTTGAGTGGTCATGATCATTGCGATGTGATGATGATGATGATGATGATGATGATGATGATGATGATGATGGTGATAAGATGAGCGATGGAGGGATTTTGCCTCCCCACCCCTAACACAGCCAGTCCATGACTGTCACACATATATTAGTTACCAGTAGTGTAGGACGATATGCTTTGTACACACTTATAAATAATGGCTATATGAGATTTATAAATTAAAATTGAGCCTTCGTATCAAATGAGAGAAATAGGCACACTTTATAAATGTGCGTTTCAAACTCGACTGTTGACTATTAAAATGACATTTAGACAGATATAAAAAAATTAACACTGAAAAGAATGATATTTGCTACGGCGAGAATCTGTTTTATTTGTGATGATGTCTATGCTCAAATATGGCCATTATCTCACGGAATCGAGACTAACGGATGTACATACAAATTTGAAGTGGTTTAGCTTATTGGGGTGAATTGTTTGTCAATGGTCATAAGTTATTAGAGGGCATGATTCACTGTCGCATGAGCATTTGAGAATTGCTGACAGTCACAAGAAGAAAGTCGTAATAAGTAAAAACAACCCAATAATGTGTATGATCATTAGTCATTCATGACGAGTTGGTGAAGTGTTTGAGCACTCATCGCCTCTTGGGAATTGCTGATGATCGCGGGTAATCATGTTTAATAATATAGATGACGGAATGATGGAATCGATGAAAATAGTAAATGGCAGAATGACTAAACAATAATGGATAAGTGAACAAGTTGTAATGTCCCAAAATATATATGAGGGCATGATGAAAATACTGGAAATAGTAACCAATGGACGGGTAGAAGGGGTGATGGCGGCGCAATAAAGAAGGGTAAAAAAGAAGACACCAGGACAGAAACAGGAGCTCACCTATAACACCGTCGACGCATATGAACTTTGACTAGACTCGTTCGAGATCTGGTTTTCTGTTCTAGGCAGCTATTGAAGGGATAATGATTCTCATAGGGAAAACTTGTCGAAATATCAGCTTTGATCATACAAGTAAGACTATTGAACAATCCTGCATCACTAAGATATAGAATCTACAATCATACTGTTTATATTAACTTATTAATGAGTCATTAATCAACATCGGAAATTCGAGTTTTGCTTGACTAGAATCCAGAGGGAGACATACCACCTCCCCATTACCCGGAAAGGAATCAGCGCAGTCAGATCGACAGACAATTAGACTACACCCAGCATGCCCATAGAATCGCTAACTCATAGTGGCGGGCATCTGCCTGTCATGATACGATTCTAGCGGAACCGCCACCAGAACAGAAAAATCATGAACCGTGAGTACGTAAAGATATCACGAAGCTAACTTCTGCTTGATACAAGATGACAGCCCGCCTCTGACAAGACCAGCGCCCTCTAACGCTGAGATAATATTACACTCTTTTAACCAACTAACGGCAGATTTAAAGGCCAGTATGCCCAACATATCAGCACAATTTACAGAAAGAGAAGACAATCGAGTGAAGCGAGAGCTCCTTCACGATCATGTGAGACACATCCAACCATGTGATGGGGCAATTCCCGCCCAGGTTAGGGAATATTTAGACGAATGCCAGCGTTTGCTGGCCACCATCATACCTGCCCCCTCCCCCTCCCCATGGGCAACCCCGCCTATTTGGCAAGCTGGACATCCAGAGGACAGCTCCACAAAGAGATCGAACAGTTTCTCATGGCGCAACCACAACGAAACAACGTGTCTTGGGGAACCATTTCGTCAGCGCCAATGAAGGCGAGAGATTGAAATATGAACCAGACTCGATTAAACAGAACAAGGGAGAAAACATCAACATGTTTAATCGACGATTTCAGTCAATGGCTAAGACAGCATATACAGAATGCAATGCAGACAGCGAGCGAATGATACTCTGAGTGTATATCCGTGTTCTGGCCAATGTGCGATCAGCGAGACGAGTTGTGTTAAAAAAGCATGACACACTCGATGCGGTCATGCTTTTTACAGAAGAACAGGACAATTTACATGCCCTACTAGATGCCATGAACTTACCCAGTGACAGATGAAAAATCAAGAAAATCTAAGTCAATTCGTTGCTATAATTGTGGCCAAATCGGCCATGTGCAGAATCTGTGCCCAAAGAACAACCAAATGAAAAAGAAGAGCAATTCCAGAAAACCACAGCGTTCAACAAACTGTTTCACTGTGGACAGCTGGGACATATTGCATGCAACTGTCGCAAAAACACTGAGAATACTAACGGCTGCCTCAACGGGCCAAATAACCGTAAAAGAAAGCCAGGAGCCGGACAAAGTCAACTATCGACTCCCAAACAGAATTATCCAACGAGTACAAAACCGCCGATTATTTGCTGGACATGTAACCAACCAGGTCACTATGCAACAGAATGCCTGACCAACCATTAACCTATGGAAGTAGATGCAGTTAAGCCAGCTTGGGGGTCGGCAAACGTACGACATGACAATCGAAACTTACTTACCAGAGAAGACGAGTATCGAGATAGAGATGGTTTCGTCCTGACTGGACTCAACACTGATGCATATGGTAGAAGTGGTTTTGGTCACAATGCTCCTTATGTGGCGGGCCGCCATGTAGATGAGGGAAAGCTGTCTGATGGAAGAAGACGCAGCTATGCAGAGGCTGTGAGAAATGGTGCTGCTCGAGAGAGAGAGAGAGAGAGAGAGAGAGAGAGATCGCCCTTAGACGAAGCAGAAAACACCAACAGAGGGAACCAAAGACTGGGTGATTCTGCATCCGCTTATTACTAGATTCTGCCACTGGTCGCAAAGGTGTTGCTGCTGGTAAGCATAGTATTGATATTCTCATAGATACAGGTGTCCGTACATCGCTTATTAGAAGTGACGTTTGGAGAAGTATCTTAGGGACTAGGCCTTTGAAAAAAGCGTAGATACTTCTTGCTATGAATGGCTCTCCAATTGACGTGCTAGGTGAAACCGAAGTTAAGTTTCAAAATGCCCACCCATTCCCTGTGACAGTTGTGTGAACAATGAAACATGAGGGTTTAAACAGGGCAGATGCATTGCACATGGGAGGGGCAGTCATTTATTATAAAAAGGGGAAATGGAGTGGTTCGGAAATAATTATAAGTTACATATCCCTTTTAGGCACCAGGATATTTACTATGCTGAAGCCAGCATCACTGAAACGACAGGATATGAAGTTATCGACAAAGTTCTATGGAAATATGCTGATAATTTCGCCACTGGTCATCCCAAAGAATTAGTTAGGAATCCCTTGGTAGAATGTACAATTCCCACAAATTGCCCCCACCCCCTCCCTCCACCCCCTACTAGACAACGTCCTTATAGGATGCCCCTAATGAAAGTACATATTGATCGTGATTAAATTTAAGAGATGTTAGAAGCAGGCATAAAAAGGATGGTACCACACACTTTTGTTTTGACTTAAACGAGGCTGTATCCCAGGATAACTATCCCCTACCGAACATTGCGGGCATCTTTGATAGTATGCAAGGTGCGACGCTGTTTTCTACAATGGATTTGAAGTGAGCATATTCGCAAATACCTATGGCTGTCAAAGACATTGAGAAAACAGCGTTCGTCTGTGCCCTTGGGAAATTTGAGATGCTGAGCATGCCCTATAGTTTTAAGATTGCATGGGCCGTTTTTCAGAGAACAATGCATGTCGTCCTTCATGGTTATATAGGTCGGTTCGTTCATGTGTCCGTCGATGACGTCATCATTTACTCTGAAAATCCTGTGCAACACGCCCAGCGCATTGCTCTTGTGATGGAGAGATTCCGAGAGCATATTCTCCCGATAAAGCTGAAGAAGTGTGAATTCGCAGCTAAGTCAGTTGACCTACTGGGATATCACGTTTCTGCAGCTGGTATATCGCCTCAAGAGCAGAAAGTGGAGGTCATTCATGAAATGGCTCCCCCACTCGATGTCAGTGGTGTCAGGACGATACTCTGAGCAACTGGCTATTATCAGTCATGCATGCCAGGGTACGCCAAAATAGCCAGGCCCCCGATAGAGCTGACCAAAAAATGCAAGCAGTTTGAATTAGAAAAAGACCAGCACTGGCCTTTGACAAATTGAAAAACTTGCTATGCAGTGAGACTGTGTTGGCCTATCCAAATCTACAAAAACCCTACCGATTGTACACCGACGCATCGTCACATCCGATCAGCACAATCTTGGTCCAAGAAGATGACCAAGGTATTGAAATGGTCATCCAGTACGTGAGTAGTATCCTTAAGGATAGCAAGCTTAATTGGCCAGTTATCGAGGAAGAAGCATATGCGGTCATCTATGCTCTCAAGAAATTATGACCGTATTTGTTTGGAACTGAATTCACAGTATTTACTGACCACAAACCTCTCAAAGGTTTGTTTGTTTGAGAGGTAAGAAACACAAAGGTTCAGCGCTTGGCAGTTCTAACCGCTGAATATGGGTGCAGAATAAAATACATTAAGGGCTTCCATAATGTTCGAGCGGATACGTTGTCCAGACTACGTCGACCTGCGGAGTCATCCACCTTCGACACCGAGGATTACGAGATCCCTGAGGTCGACAGCGGAGTGCTGCCATACATTTCATTGGAACCATACACCATTATGTATGAGGAGTTATGTGAAGAACAACTCCATGAATTTCCAGAATTGTTTAGGGAAGTCACAGAAGGACATGCAGTGCATAATGCTGCCTTGTACTGCACTATCGCACCCTCAGCATTGGATGCTGAGTAGCCTAGGCTTGTTTTGCCCACCCGGTACCGCAAACAAGTGATGGAAATGGTGCATGAGAGGGCAGGGCATCAAGGTTTGCAAAAGACATTAGGTTTAATCTGCAACTCGTTTTCATGGAAATCCCTAAGAAAAAATGTAATAGAAATGTTAGACACTGCCCCACCTGTCAGGTAAATCGGCCCATCGCCACTCGCCCAGCTCACACAGAGATACCTATGGCTATGTACCCAGGTCAGATAATAGGAGCAGATCCTATAGGACAGTTTGTAGAATGGTCCAAAAGGAAACCGGTACATTTTATTCATTATAGTCCATAGCTCTGCATGGGCAGAAGCATACCCAATTCCTTCCAAGAAAGCAGAAGAAGTTAGGGATAAGTTCTTTAATGAATATTGCACCCGCCACGGAGTCCCAGAGATCTTGATCACGGATCAGGGTGGTGAGTTCAACGAAAAGGAATTAAAGAGCTTATACAAAGACTATGGGATTGACCATCGCCATACTAGCCCATATCACCCTCAGACAAATGGTAGAATGGAATGGCTCAACCGTACCCTGAATGAATTGATCCAAAAGGGCGTCAATAATCAAGCTAGAGCATGGGAAGATGAGTTGGGTGCCGCATTGATGCCGGATTGATGGAATATCGAAGCACAGAACATTCTACAACCGGTTAAATGCCATTCTTCCTCACATATGGTACACACGGTAGATTTACCAGGGCGATCCCAGTGGATGGTTTTCAAGATCTAGACAATCAGCTCACCCATTTTAACAACGCGCTGTTGAGGGCACATGTGTCAACGGAGACATCACAGGAGTACCATTGCCAAGAAATAGACAAAAGATCAAAGGCAGCAGAGTTCAAAGTGGGAGACATAGTGGTCTCTGTCAATGTACCCCTGCGTCTTACCGCCAGAAATGATCCGGAGTATGAAACATTCAGAATAAATGGGCCCCTAGCACATATCCGCCATCAATGGTCCGGAAAGTCTAGGGTTCTGAATGTCTCTAACCTCCGAATTGTGGATCTTGAAATGCATTGGGAAGGTATTAGAGAATGCCCTATAAGAAATCCTGTGAAAGGGGCCACTGCTAGCCACCCTAGTTTAGAAAAGTGACCACGCTGAGGTGACAATCGCCTAACAACCGTCAGGAACAAAATGTTCTATCAGTCGAACATGTGGAGAGTATCTGGAGAGTCAGTCATTCCATCCAGTGAAGGACCTGATCCTTCAACCAGACAGACTGATCCCATGAATTGGTGGCCAATCCATTCTGAAAACGAGATGGAAACAGCTTGTGGAAACACGAATGAACAACCGGTGGGACACGCAACCGACTTTGATGATGAAATGACGCACTCAATGATCGATGATGAACAAGCATCACACATGAACGAAGATGAATACCGTCCTACCCATCACTATAATGTACGAAAGCGTCCAGGTGGCATGACCTGGAACGAGCTACCAGACAAATGATCGCACATAGAAAGCATAGATGAATGTGCGCATATTCCAGACTCCCACCGATGTATCATTGACGTCATAGATAGGCGTAATTTAGCCGTGTCCCAACTAATATCAATGAGAAAACCCGTTCCACCATAACCAGAACCGTATATAGTGGGAAGGTACGCGCATGGTATCACACACTAAAAGTAGTTATGCGCGTTTGCGTCACTTGCTGCGAATAAATCATATATAAGCTTTAATTGCACTTGCCGGCACTAAAAATAGGAATTACACCAGCCACTCGCGTCAGCCACTAACAATAGGACTTACGTATGACATTGCACCATGAGCTGAAATTACCTACGCAGTAAGCATTTGAAAAGTATATAAACCATCTGCTGTTTTGATAAAAAAATATTACCAGCATAATCTTTCAAAAACAAGTCGCAAAATTTAGTCAAGCATATTGGGAAGATTTGAACTATCACTGGTGCTGCTGTCAATGTGTGTCCTGATCAATCTCGAAGCCAAGTCAGTTATAAAAGAACTACCTAATGGCGTGATAATGACAGGACGAAAGCCAATTTCAGTCATTAATGCAGAATGGACAGTGCTGGTGATGGTCACGACACCAAAACTACCGCGAATGTTTCTAAAGAGAAGTCGAATTAGAAAAAGCCATGGATGAGACAATTACTCAAAAACAGCTAACGCATGAAGATCTGGCAAATTGGAAGCAGAGATTAACATTGATGAAACAAGTGGCCCGAAGAAACCAACAAACCCGTTTCGGAAGAGGTCTACTGAATATAACTGGATCAGCTGTCTCTTCTGTTTGATTTGGCGACCGAAGGTGATCTTGAAAACATGAAGAAAATAATCCGGGTAGCCATGGAGGAGATCAATACATTGGTTCACTTTTCGAATGACTTGGCATTCCTTTAAGGGGATTGCTGTCAACTGACAGAGAGTCAACTGGTTGTCCAACACCGTGGCAAATTTGACCAATGCTGTTACCCAGTTAATCGACACCGAAGAGAAGGACCAACGACGATGGCTACACATTATATTATTGAGCCAAATTGGACATTACGTCAATGTTTTAGAAGAAATGCTGGACACGTTCCGACAAGCTAAAGCAAAATATCACAGACAAATCGCATCATTAGAAATGGGACGTCTCACAGAAGTACTCCTCCCTCCCAGTTATATTGCTGCCATTGGTAAACAGGCTACGAAGGTTCGAATGATACGCCCGTATCAATGGTATTACCAACATGTAAGAATAAGTCCACTGTGGAAAAATAAGAAAGCACTTAATTATATAGCCAAGATACCTTTAATCAACAGGGTGTCGTACGTGGAAGATGGAATCCACTCCTGGCCCGTATCCCTACGTACCCCTTTGAAGGTCATTACGCGCAGCTAATGTTGACAACAACTAGGGTGGCACTAGACACCAAAACCAGATGGTTTTTCCAGCCAAATAAGTGCAAAGGAAGCAAGCCTCGCGTCTGCAAATGTAACTTAATGTTAAAATCAAGCCATCTGCCTTGCGAAGTTAGCATCATCGAGAACCAACCCAACCCAGCATGTAAAGTGAAATTGACCATGGTTAATGGTACGGATAGCGACCTAGTGGAAAACACCCATTTAGGCATAGTTCTAAAATCTTGTGGAGAACAAGTACAAGTGCACTGCGTCGGCCAAGAAACACGAAAAATAGGTTTATATTTGCTGAATCCCAGAAACTGTACTTATAGCGGATGTGATTGGGAATTTTGTCCCAGAACATGAGCACCTTCCATTTACCTGAGGTGCTAAGCGAGACGTTAGCAATAGAGCATCTACAAGCAGAATCGTGTAACCAATTAGAAAAAGTCAAAATTGTACCCCTGGCGAAATTAGAGCCCATGACGATAAGCCCTGAACTTGAAACTGGGCCAAACCACAAGGCAGTGGTGTAACAAGGGTGACGAGAGCCCCCCTGCAAAAATAATTTGACGCCCCCCCCACCCCCTCCCTCGCACACGCGCGGGCAAGCAAGCAAGCTGAAAGCAGCCAAAACCAGGGGTCCGCAATTCCTCCGCTGAAAGATTTTGATATGCAGATGTTCTCAGAGCGCATCTCCGACGTCTCTGGCGGTAAATATTGGTCTTTGGTTCAGTGGAAGATTAATACAGTTTACAAAAATATTTTTTCGTTCTAGAACTATAAAACTGTGGTCCAATGACCCATGCCATACTAAACTGTAGGTATGTTAGTCACAGAACCTAACTACGAACACTTAAGATGACTTGTAAGACACCATATAAGTAAGCTGTATACTTCTACTGGAAGCTGTTGCTTGAGGCAGTCAAGCTAATAACAGAATATGCAACTGGTATTGCTTATTTCGCTTCCTAGAATGGATATTCCCAAAATAGCCAAGCTGTCGGTCCCCATGGCCCCATACACCAAGTAGAACAATATACAGGTTTTACAAGGACAACGTTCTCAAATACCAGCGCAGTTGATATAGTTTCAATCTGGCAGCCGTAAAGTCGAACGTGTTTATTTTGGAAACGATGTTGCCGAAAGCTGTTGATGTTGCGTTTTAGTATGTGACACAGAAATGGCACGTGTCTTTGGGAGCGACGGACAAACATCCGCGTTTGTATAAGAGCGTTCAAGGAGAAGCAGTGTTATTGAAAAATCCGTCAGTGTTTATTTTAAAAACTATGTTACTGAAGAATAGCTTTTGACACAGAAATTGTAAGTGATATACATGTTTAACTTTCCACCGATGTTTGGAGAAGATTCCTTCAGTAGAATCAGGGTAATTATATCAAAAACGCCTGAAGAGGAACAACAAGCAGCAGTCTATGACTCCATTCTCATATCTAGCAACGCGGGTAAGAATAAATGGCATGCTAGACGTATTTTTAGTGTTCATTTCATGATTTCTGATTGCATATTAGTGTGCCCGTATGAAAACGATGATACTTCTCATAATAGACATTACATGCCATCAATGCCTAGGGGAAACATAGCCGTTATTCTAATCAATTGATCCAAATATGTGCATGTTTATAACAAATCCAGTCACAAAATATATAGCAATGGTCTACAGACAGGCATATTAAAGATAGCAGGGCATTGACGCGTGGAAGACCGAATACGTTTCTCTTAGACACTCCCTCTTGGCCCCCCCCACCACCACCCACCCACCCCTAGCCACCCCCCCCCCTCTCTCTCTCTCTCTCTCTCTCTCTCTCTAAAAAAATAGTTGTCTTGTCCTCCCCGCCGCTGTTGGTGTGCATGGGCTATTGGTACGGCACTGCCACAAGGGCATACTTGCGTATGTTTCTGTCCCCCATGGTCATCCACTGCCACAGGGGCATACTTGCTTATGTTTCTGTCCCCCATGGTCATCCACTGCCACAAGGGCATACTTGCGTATGTTTCTGTCCCCCCGTGGTCATCGTTGCCATAATAGGCATTATAGCCTATAAAGCGAATCGAAAGCACACGTGGTTCCTGCCCGGTAAGAATCGCAAACATGCCACTAAGAAATCCAGTATCTGGGAAGTCCCAGATTTAAACGAAGCTATTGAAATGTTGGACAAATCGGACCCCCCCACCCCCGCCAGATGAACCACGGACACCAGTGGGACAGGTGGACGAAACGTTATAAACAAATAGTTAGGCCTTTAATTGCTGTGAATATTGAATTATATTACACAGTTTAACCAGAAAAAGAATTTAATTTCGAACGGAATGTAGTTATCAAATTGCTGAGAAATACTGACAACAACCTTGAAATACGAAATGTTTATTGATATGAGCGAATTGGGAAGACCTCGTGGAATTACGAGACACTTAGGACACGAAATTATTAATTAATAATTTGCGCCATAGTGTGAATTTCGGACAAAATCTAGGACAATATCGCCAGAGTAGTGACTTGTTGATGCGTACGGAATCACGACGCGTTACCTTTAAGAAATTTAGCGGGGCAAAGGCAACTATAAAAGACCAATGGTTGGGGGCTAAGCTTCACAAACGCACGCCTATTATTTGAGCATGTTTCTCTTCGCGTATTCGAGCAAATGGCGAATCCTAGAATAGCTAGACATAGTGATACTATCAGCTGGTACCGCCAGCTGATGTTGAACACGCTACAGGACACGGAATTTCGTGTATCCGTGGACGGGTCCACGGTCTCACACGAGCGAGGGGGTATGAAATCTCGATCGTGTTAACAGTTGTCCCGTCAAATCCGGTCAAACATGATCTGGGACCGATAGAGAACTGGCTCGACGAACTAGAAACGAACAGCACCATCCTATGGGAAGACTTGGTAGAGGAGATAGAAGGGCCAGATGGGCCAAGAACAGAAACAGCGGGCCCGTAGGCCCAAGCACCTCCTAGCGTGGAAGGCAAATCGACGTTGGAAAGTGCGGGCAAAATGGGCCTATGATATCAAAAAGAGCTAACTAAAATCAGACTTGACTCAAATGCGCGTGAGAGACCTTAAAGACTAACCAGAAAAATTAAACCAATAATCGGAAATAAAGTTCTAGAATCAGCATGTGATAGGTTTTAGGTGTTATTAATTTCTCAGGAAATATATAAGTCCTGTTCCTGCAAGGACAGGCAAGGTAAGCACGCACGCGCATGCACTCAGGCACGCACGTGCACCATGCACGCGTGCGCTTAGGCACGCATGCGTACCATTCACGCATGCGTACCATGCACGCACGTACGTACACGCGCATGTTCCGCCCACGGGCGCGTAACAAACTCAGACTAAGGGGGCCATGCGTCCTATCCGTGGCTGGACGTTTATTTACAAATATTGGCCAGATAAGACTGAGTGAGCTAAATCAGATTCATGATATCGTGTAACGATCGCATTGACAGGTGAGAATTGCCTGAGTTGGTTTCGAGAGCCAGTAAATGTGTCACTTCAAGTTGACAGTTAAACACCGATAACGAGAGGATAAAAATGTAGCTATTTAAATTGTTGAATCGATGTTCGATGCAATATTGCTCTATTGCCAGACTACCGTTACGTTGTTGTAAGATCAGTGACGTCATGATAATGTCACGTTGGAGTCACAATCAATATATATTGTTACCAAAGGATTCACTCACATTACTCCATGCTCCGTTTAAATTGGCATCACGTTAACGGAATAGACTTGACCGTGCCTGGGGAATGTATAGTTGAAAGGGTGTGAAGGTGTGGTGCCGATGATTGTGTTGTGTGAGTATGCTTATGTCGGACGAACCAGCGGGCCCAAGAATATGCTTATATCGGACGAACCAGCAGGCCCAAGAATATATACATAAAATAGTCTGTCAATTTACCATCCGACGGCAGACGGCCAGCCATACTCCAGACGCTTTGAAATCCAAAATTCGGATGTGAATAAATCCGGACATATCAGCGTCATGTCGGGCATTTCGTGAGTGCACGATGTGCGCACACTGCAGCTCATGGCTGTGGTGTGTCCCCATCCTTTCGGTCACTAAATGCGTGACACCCTACGCACGTGGGGACCGTGGGGTCGATGTATGAAACGGTACAGCAGGGGTCAAAGAGTCGCAATTTCCAAATATAAATGAATGAGATTATTTACTCATGATTAACGTCCGACAATTTGCGAGCAATTCACTTGGATATTTTGAAACTTAATTGACTGGAAGCAATTTCAGGCACCTATATCTAAGGCAGGATATTAATGCGACTGGTAGCAGCGGACGTGGACTATTATTTTATGCATCATGCGATTATTTCGCTCAGCATGTATAGTGTATATAGGCACGGATTGTTCATGGCCTGTCATGTGAATGACTGTTTCGTGTACGTTTATACGTTACAAGTTATGCGGCGATCACAATCATCCAATCGCATAGGTACAACCGCAATAGTAGTGGTCACAGTTACCGTGTGACTAGGTGCCTTTTGATGTTTCAACATGAGTTGAAAAATTGTCTTGATCCGGACAAGATCGGTTTTCCAACTTCTGCTCGGGGTGGGGGGGGGGCATATGTGGATTCCGGGACCCCGCGGCAATGAGCTCGCTACCCAGAATGCACCTGGCCCGAGGGTAGTCCTAATGTGACCTTGAGCGATGGCTTAGGTGGCCTTGAGTGGTCATGATCATCGTGATGTAATGACGACGATGATGATGATTTTGATGATGGTGATAAGATGAGCGATGGAGGACTTTTGCCTCCTCACCCCTAACACAGCCAGTCCATGACTGTCACATATATATATTAGTTACCAGTAGTGTAGGACGATATGCTTTGTACGCATTTATAGATAATGGCTATATGAGATTTATAAATTAAAATTGAGCCTTCATATCAAATGAGAGAAATAGGCACACTTTATAAATATGCCTTTCAAACTCGACTGTTGACTATTAAAATGACATTTAGACACATATAAAAAATGAAAACTGAAAGGAATGATATTTTCTACGGTGAGAATCTGTTTTATTTGTGATGATGTCTATGCTCAAATATGGCCATTATCTCACGGAATCGAGACTAATGGAAGGCATACAAATTTGAGGTGGTTTAGCTTATGGGGTGAATTGTTTGTTAATGGTCATAAGTTATTAGAGGGCATGATTCACTGTCGCGTGAGCATTTGAGAATTTCTGACAGTCACAAGAAGCAAGTTGTAGTAAGTAAAAATAACCCAATAATGCGTGTGATCAGTAGTCATTCGTCACAAGTTGGTGAAGAGTTTGAGCACTCATCGCCTCTTGAGAATTGCTGATGATCGCAGGTAATCATGTCTAATAATATAGATGACGGAATGATGGATTCGATGAAAATAGTAAATGATAAAATGACTGATCAATAACGGATAAGTGAGCAAGTTGTAATGTCCCAAAATATATATGACAGGATGACGAAATTACTGGAAATAGAAAACGACAGAATAAGTGACCAGTGGACCGGTAGAAGGGGCGAGGGCGACGCAAGAAAGAAGGGGTATAAAAGGAGACCCCAGTACAGAAACAGGAGCTCACCTAGCCCAACTTCGACGCATATGAACTTTGACTAGAATCACTCGAGACATCCGGTTTTCTGTTCTGGGCAACTATTGAAGGGTTAATGATTCTAATAGGGAGAACTTGTCGAAATATCAGCTTTGGTAATACAAGTAAGACTATTGAACATTCCAGCATCACTAAGATATAGAATCTATAATCGTACTGTTTAGATTAACTTATTAAAGAGTCATTAATCAACATCGTAAATTCGAGTTTTGCTTGACTAGAATCCAGATGGAAACATACCACCCCCCCCCCCTTACCCAGAAAGGAATCAACTCAGATCATGTGGGCTAAGGCCTCAGTCGGCCACCAAAAGGATGTGATCGGTTAGTTTATGCGAGAACCTCTTCCGTCGCAGGGTCAGGGCGAGCCTTCCAATCAGAGCCTAGGCCATCTTGAATGACTTCCGTGTTTCAGATGCGTGAACAAGCCCATGTAACTAGTTGAACAAGAAAGTGTTTAGTAGAACTTCTGCTGAGCCCGGGCACTATGAAGACGTGACAGACTTACAAAAGATTCTGGTGATGCGGCGGTTATCTGGTTCAGTCACCAGAACCGATGTTAACCGCAGGATCCGATAACTACTTAAGTGTTGGCCTGACTGCTGGCCTAGTTGTCCAAAAAGAAAAATGCTTCCTAAACCAGATTCTTCGGATGGGCTTCACTACCATGTGGAAAAATCCTGCCTAGGGCGACACGTTTGAAGTGTCTTATATGGGGTGCGAAAAACTTAAGCGGAAGAGCATCCTCTCATTAATACCTCTAAGTAAGGGTCAAAAAACCTGCCGGGTGGTCGAAAGGATGGTGAGGGGTAATCAGAGCCTCGGCAAGAAACGTCCGTGGGGAATGATGGCCTTACGTGGCACGAGGCAATCTCGTGATGTCAAAGTCCTTCATAGCAGAGTGTTAGTAAGAGGCAGCTCTGAGTTCTGCTTCAAGCAGGGGAAAGGCGAGCTGAAAGGTGTAGCGATCCGTGGTCTCAGCTTTCCTAAGCCTACCAAATCTTTCCTACTCAAAGGAGGCCCCCTGTGGTCCTGAAGTCTAAGCGGCACAGATTGGGGAGACCTAGCACATGCACCGAGTGCGGCAACTTCGACGTGATCTAACCAGTGAAGACGGTAGAATTCCATCGGTGACAACATACTATTTGAGGGCGGTCGAAGTGAGATGTGCGGAGATACTGAGCTGAGAAGAAGTGGCCTTTTTGGCGGGGAGAAATCGTGCCTCAGCTACTTTGCGAGAAGTGGCAGAAGAGGCAAATGTCACATTTCGGAGCGATACTATCACAGCGCTATTTAACATAGCATCACGCCGAATGGTGTGTTGGAGCAGAGTCCACAGGAGATGGCTAAGATTGGTGGTCCCTTTTCAGAACCTTACCAGTCAAGAGCACGAAATAGGGAACTGCCAATAAAAGCGAAAGATAAACAAAAAGGCGCTTAAATCTAACTTCTGTAGAGAAAAAGCAAATTAGATTTAGTGTTCGCGGACATTTAGTATTTAGGAAACATGCAGAGTTAAATTTATGTCAAGTGCGGTAGAAAATTCAGTAATCACTGGCCACAGTCCCGTCGAATGTGGGGTCTAGGTTTTGCTCTTTTGGCCATTGTCAGCTTTTCACCAACCTCAGTAGGTATAGTCCCAATATACAACGTCACTCGATTAATCTGATCATCCCAGTAAAACAAACGCATTTGGTTTGCAAAACGGGAATTTGGTTTGTAAAATGGGATTCTGTATATTGCAACAACTGTGATTAGGTAAATAAAGTTAAATATTTTTCTTTATGCAATTTGAAATCTTCAGCTTAAACTAAGCAAATATGAAACAGAATGCATCCTTTCTAAGATGTTTGAATTTTAGCTTCAAAGCTCTTGTAATAATGACGTGGTCGTGATTTGATTTCGAAGGTAGTGAATATTTCTCTCAGATTTTTACTTTCACCTCAAATACCTTTCAACTAAAAGGTTGTTTTCCGGATATGTCAGCAAGCACATATAGCTCAATCTACTCACTACCCATATAGGTATACACTACACCCCCGCCTTCTCTATAAAATATCGAAAATCGCATATGAATGTGACAGCTATAGAGAAAAAGAGTAAAACGGGATTCAGTTAATATTTGTAGAAAGTAAACCAGGATTCGGTAATGGGTAAAACGGGATCTGGTGTTGAGTAAAACGGGATTGTGTTGTAAAATTATTGGTTTTCGAGGATGTGCTAGCTGTGCCTGTCGAGGATGTGCTAGTTGTGCCTGTTAAATACCATAAGTTTGCAGAAGGTGAATCCATCATTAACAACATATAAATCTAAACCGAAAGTAAATGCGGAAATACAAGTGCTGTCGTTGAAATTAACGGCACGTGACATGCCTATGGATTTCCCTCTTCCTTTTCCATTTTTTGGAAGATGAACAAAATGGTCAGATCATCGGTTCACAACGATGAAATGCGGTATTTGACGATCTAGTCTATGAGCAGGCATATGTTACCTTTTCTAGGTTTGTGGTATTTTTGGGTAGATTCTTGGCAATCATGTTTTAAAATATGTGGAACCATGCATGATTATGAAAATAATGGTTGCCAGCTTTTCTATTAATATGTAGGGCTTCCAATTTGAATTTCAAAATTCCCGCCTTTAATCACCCATTTCTAGGAGGTTGTCGAACTGAGGTGATGGAAAAACATAATTCCAGAATATATAGACACAATATCGATGATAGATTAATTGTCAAATGTAGCTTTAAGGTGACTCACTCTAGATGCCCCCAAAACACAGCAGTTGTATGAACTAGCAGTATAAATGTTGTTCAACAAAAGTCCTACTTCGATACTTTTCCTTCAATCATCTTCTAGATCTTGACCAATCACTACTTGTGTAGTGTTGGAGAACGTCTCTTCTTCTCGACCATATTTACAAGGTTCGCTACAGACTATATTGATTCCTCTGCATGAACATCTTCTCGAACACTTTGATTTCTGATAGTTACATTTGACGAGTTGTAGCACTGAAAGAGGAGCTGGTGCAACCTGAGACAGAGCTGTTTGAAGTTTACCACTTTTCTCTCGACCTCCAAAGATCAGAGGATCAAAATAAGATGGGTCCAATACCATATCCTGGACATGAGCACGGCCTACATGCTCTATCCATGCTCCATGGGTCGGAGGCAATTTGTCAACACCTTCCTCATCCCTAAGCAGCTTAAACAGAATCCATCTGAGAACTTTTGCTTGGCCAATGTGGACTCCACTAGGACGGAAAAGTGAGCAGAGAAATTCTTCACAGCCACGAATCACTTCAATGGACGGTTTCTTTCCTTCGCCTAGACCTGTCAGTGCTTTCAGAGTGAATGGGCTTGCCTTCAGGAAGGCTGCGAAACATCCTTTCTTTCCCTTTCCATGGATATGCCCAGTTGTATCACAGCTTGTGAGAGCATGCCAGTGTATCAATGTTGCTGCTTTGGCTGGGCCAAGCTTGTCATATAATGACTGTAAGTAGACATTGTGTCGACGTTCGCTTGTGCCCATGATTATTGCCGGATTTCTGCCCAGTTGTGGTGTTCTGCGAAGAGCCAAAAGTAACACATCTGTGTTTAATGAATAGATGCGGACCTTTATCCCGTTAGTCACAACGTCTACAGCATGATAAATCATAAGTGCCCGCCTCTTCCTGCGTGCTGACACAGGTCCTTGTCTCGCATTCATAATTCGTCATGATCTCCTGTCTTGTTGCAGTCATAACCTTGGCAGTATTGTAGCGTATGAGCTGGTTGGAGAGGTACAGAGTGAGTGAATCCTTTGTGCGTCTACTGGCGACAAACATCTGTTTGTCTTTGATACACGTTGAGTCTTGAATGATATATGATTTAATTCCCTTTAACTTCGCTATCCGCTGCATCCTAATCTGTTCCTTGAGTGGTGATTTCTTGGTATGGTTATTAAATATAACCCCGACACAACAATATACACAAGCTTTTGATTCAATGAGTGTGACATATGATGTGGCAATCTCTTTGCAAGTCTTGAAACTCTTTGCACTACTCCCATTCCATCAATTACATGACATGTCTGCACTAATGACCTGGCAATAACCAGCAATCTGGCACAGATTGAGGTAGTTGCTTTCAAGTTTAAATCCTCAGATCCAATGTACAATTTGAGTTCTTTTGCAGCATATTTCCACGTCTTCTGTTTGACTTTCGTCATCTTAGCCCACAGATTACCATTCCCGATGATACACTCATCCAAAAACATTTTGTATGCTTCCATACCAGTCTCCTCTGTTGCTATGATACTTTGCTGGACCTCGTTGCTGGTGACCTCCTCTGATATAAGTTTGAACATGTAACCGTTTGAATGGGTGTTCTCACTATAAATCTCCGCTTGGAATAGGTTGCAAGGTACCAACACTGCCTTCAGTTGTGCAATGGACCGTTCTTTGCGACCAACTTATGAGGCTGTGGTACTGCAGTTCTGCTAGTGGTATCTACAAGTTGTTCTAACTCATCAGCAAGGTGACAAAATTTCAATAACGTTGCTGGGTATGTTATTATTCAAGAGATCCCTCCTTGGCCTTTTGTTGATTTGTTGAGATGTTCTATCGCCTGGTCAACGCCAATCGGTGTGAATGGAACAGTGTTGCTAGTATTTACAGCGAAATCTCCATTCATGACACTCTGTCATAATTATGGCTCTGAAGTTTTGATGGCATCCATGCATACGATGAACTATAAGATCTTCTGAGCATAATCTAAGCTGTTATAGGCAAAGAAGTACTTGCATAAATGCTCCAGCGATGACAAGTAGAGAAGCCAGTTACCTTCACGTATGGTCCTCTGGAACTGTAACAATATCATCACTTTCCGCCTGTACATCCGTGCCCAATTGTACACTGTTATGACTTTTGTCAAATTCTGTAAGCTGTTGCTCAAGGTTCAAAGACTCTATTTCTATTAAGAATGCCCGGTGTGCTTCTGCAACCCCTTTCTGATTACTGCATGCTTCAGTCCTCACGGATGTCACCAAGGAGTCACGTATGGAAGGGTGATCCCTCAGCAACAATTAGTGCAATGTACCTTTGACACTCTGTTGTATATGTATCCCTTTCGGAACTCTGATAAAAGGAGGCCATTTTGAAATTCAAAATGAAGGCCCTAAATATAAATAGAAAAACTGCCAACCATTTTTTTCTTAATTAGTATTGTGTTCACCTGTGTTTAAACACAATTGCCAAGAAACTACCCAAAATTTTGCTTTTTTACATAAGCGCACAGACTGATCGCTGGACCGGTGATAGGACATCGTTTCATTGGTTGTTAAATGTTCAGATGGTCTTATATTTAGATAGCTAAACGAGTTATATAGCTTAGAGACCAATCTGACATAATGTAATTGCCTGGCCATGCACCTTTAATATATCGAAAGGTTATTAGTGCTTTATACTTTAAGATATAAGAGAGGAATAGCCAGTAATACTATATATATATATATATATATATATATATATATATATATATATATATATATATATATATATATATATATATATATATATATATATATATATATATATATATATATATATATATATATATATATATATATATATATGTTCGATTCATAATGCAATAGCTAGCATGCTGTTGTTAACATTATGCATTTCTTTGCTATTAGAAGTATTTAACTGTATGCAAAAAAGCTAATTACTACAAGAAATTAAGTTCACACATGTGTGAAAGCATCACACTGAATGACAATTTTTGACTCGATGCAGATTGATGCATGCCAAGTTGATAGCTGACGGCATGCGTTCACTGCCAATAGCAACCATGACATCAGAATCACGTCTTAATACACGGATATGTATGAAGCTGACTTCAATACAGCTGAGATTGACACCTCCATCTTTTAAAAAACGTTTTGACTGAATGACGTTGTGATCCAATGTAGTAATATCTTTCAGTGGAATCGTTTTCAACGATAATTAGCGTGATTTGGTCTATATCATTATAACGCCAGGCTGTACTTGAGTTATCCTAATTTAAGCAAATCAGTTAACAGCCAGTGACCCGCGATTTAAACAAGTAGAGCTTATATTATATTGTGCCATAATTTCATTCATACCAATTAATGGCGACACATATTCATTGCAATTTACACGTTACCTATGCAGCAGTAGTTAGTACAACTGCTCATTTGTGTCTCAGATACAGACCTGTGTTTGCCTTTATAGTACGAGCCAACAGGCTCTGCTTCCTGTTCCCTAACTCTAAAACGAGCATGGGCATGAATGATGGCCGGGAAGGGTTGGTGGGTGGGGTGGGTGGGGTGGGTGAGGTTAGGTGGTCGTGGCGGTGGGGTGGGGGATGGGGTGTGAGGATAATGGTGTGATTTTACTCTTCACAAATGTGATTGAGCACACCACATTGCCATATCAATTCGATTTTACTTTGTTCGCTTCACATTACTGCGGAAATACTTAGCTGTCCGCTCTGATCTCATTAAGAAGGTGTGTGATATTAAGCTGAATATAACATGTATCTAGCATAGTAAAGTTCAGTCTTGCTAGAAAGGCCACCTTATTGCCTGGGAAACGTAACATGTGATCATTATTTGTATACGATTGATGAAAACAAGGCAATTAAGAAGGAAATATGTTTTCTGGTTGATCCACGATAATTTCGCTCCTGCTTCAGACAGTCTTTATATATTGGTTAGAACATAGTGTCAGTAGTCTAATAACTCAAATTCAAATTTAAAATGATATTATGTATGTATTATGTCTAAAGGTAATAGGCTATGTAGAAGATCAATGTCGATTTCAATAAGTTTATTCCTCAAACCTAGTCCTGTCACCTATGCAGTTTCAAAGCAATTCGATAAACGGTAATGGAGTTATCATCCGGAAACCAAATTTCAAGATGGCTGGATCATCGTCGATTTCGATATATGTCTTTTTCAGACCTATCACAAACACCCTATGAAACGTAGTCAAAGTGATCCAATAAACGGTAACGGAGCCATGATCTGGAAACCAATTGTCAAGATGACCGCCTGTGATTGGTGGCCATCTTGGATATCGGATCATCGTCAATTTCGGTAAGTTTCTTCCTCAGACCTACCTGCATCATCCTATGAACTTTAAAAGGGACCTGATATATGGTAATGGTGTTATCGTCCAATAACCAATTAAAAATAGTAATATTCAAGATGGCCGCACTTGGATTTCATATTATCGTCGATTTCGATAGGTTTCTTCTCCAGACGTAGTCCAAACACCCTATGAAGTTTCAAAGCGATCCGATAAGCAAATAGGTAATGGAACTATCATCCGGAACTCGATTTCCAGTCACTCCAATGATAATGTTCCAAAAGGTCTTCTCTTGGCCTGAAAATGGACATTAAAAAAGCAAATATTTTTATTTTCTTAACCAAATTTAGTCGGTAGTGGCGCCGTAGACAGTCGCACAATTTTCCGCCTCCCCCCACCCCCCCCCCCCCCATGGCCGACACTGAAATTCCTATTCTGCTATAATAAAACAAATAGTTAGACTAACTTTACCAACCACAACCCCTGACCTTCATACTACGTATGCAATTAAGTCTCCAGAATCCATGCTTTCATTATTGACTACTGTTACCAAGAACTAAGCTCAAACTTAATTGACAGAATTTGCACGCGACTAGTAGACATGCAATGTAAGAATAACTCTTCACATGCATTTTACTGAAAAGGCTATTTATCAAAATGGATGAACATAAGTATTTTTGCCAGAATTGTGTTTTAGAAAAGCTGCATCCCATTTTACTCATCCACTCTCGTGAACCGAATGTAGTTTTACTCAAAACCGAATGCAATTTTTCGATTTATATTTTGTTAATGATGGATTCACCTGCTGCAAACTTATGTAATCGACGGTATTTAACAGGCACAGCTAGCACATCCTCGACAGGCACAGCTAGCACATCCTCGACAGGCACAGCTAGCACATCCTCGACAGGCACAGCTAGCACATCCTCGACAGGCACAGCTAGCACATCCTCGACAGGCACATCTAGCACATCCTCGACAGGCACAGCTAGCACATCCTCGACAGGCACAGCTAGCACATCCTTGACAGGCACAGCTAGCACATCCTCGACAGGCACAGCTAGCACATCCTCGACAGGCACAGCTAGCACATCCTCGAAAACCAATAATTTAAAAACACAATCCCGTTTTACTCAACACAAGATCTCGTTTTATCATTACCGAATCCCGTTTTACTTTCTACAAATATTAACTGAATCCCGTTTTACTCTTTTTCTCTATAGCTGTCATATTCATATGGGATTTTCGATATTTTATCCAGAAGCCAGAGGTATGGTATATACCCTATATGTGTAGTGAATAGATCGAGCTATATGTGTAGTGAGTAGATCGAGCTATATGTGTAGTGAGTAGATAGAGCTACATGTGCTTGATGACATGTCTTGAAAACAACCTTTTGATAGAAAGATATTTGGAGCGAAAAGCAAAAACTGACAGAAATATTCACTACTTTCGAAATCAAATCATGACCTCGTCATTATTAAAACACCTTTGAAGCTAAAATTTAAGCACCATGGAAAGGAAACATTCCGTTTCATATTTCCTTAGACTAAGCTGAAGTTTTCAAACTGTATAAAGGAAAATATTTAACTTTACTTACCTAATCACTGTTGTTGCAATGTACCGAGACCCGTTTTACAAACCAAACCCCGTTTTACTGGGATGATCAGCATGCTGATGTATATTCTATTAATAAATATTTTAAATTAAATTAACTTTTCTAAATCGTGTTGCTGTCTAAATGTTATTGTTGCTGTAATTTTAGAATGCAAAGCGCAAAAAACTCGTATTTTGTTTGCTTGGTTTTATTTAAAATTTTTAATGATAAGGGAGATAAATCAAGTATCCTTGAACATTGTGTTTATAAAATCGAGTTATTTTCCCTTGTCTTGAGCGATTGATTATATTGCGTCATTTGTCAAGTTCAAGTTTACATTCAACTGATGCTTAGCAACAACATATTAAGTGCGCGAAGCGCCAGTAGCATCAGTCAATAGGATACGTAACGCAATTTTCTTGGAGATTTTGCGCCACATACACCTATCCCACTCCACACACCCATACCACATTTTGTTGTTACGTAATTTTAATGATCCACAAAAAGTTAACTATGCGTGGCAATGCTATCGCCTAGAATGCGCTTAAATTTTCTAAACTACTACATGACAACTAAACCCTTGTCGAACCTTCAAGCTTAAATCTACACTTTTTCTCATTTTCGACCCACGCTCCGCGCTCATATAAAAAATTCTTCCTACTGGCTCGAAATAAACTCTTATCGGGCAAATTAGTTTCAGACAATTTAGCGGAGTGTATGGCTCATTTAAAATGGAGGTATCCGAATATCCGATCTGTCACCCAAGTATGTGACGTCATAATCAATTACCTCACATGTAGGCTGGCGCCTTAATAGAGAGTGACGTATCTAGCTACGTCATGAACATTGAAAGTCCGCCCAAGTGTCTTTGATGGATTGACTATTTAATAAACATTATGTTGAATATTTTGAAACTAATTTGACTGGGCGTTGTTGCTGTCATATACAGCAACAGCACCCAATCAAATTAGTTTCAAAATATTCTACAGCTTACTTGTTTAATTACCCTGGAATGGGGATTCTGTGACGTCAGAATTCAAAGTATATAAATTGATTTCAACACACGGAAAAGGTCTGGATGGAGCTTAGCTAGAAATGGGCGGGGCATAGCTAGAAATGGGCGGGGTATAGCTAGAAATGGATTCTTCTATTGAGACACTCCCTGACCGATCCTGCGGGCCAGTTATCTCCATCCAAATATGTGCCACAACGCCCGCCAGATGGGGTCCAGGGAAGACGAAGGTTAACGGTTAGTTGAGCTACCATCTTTAGGACGCTTTGTAATCACCTGCACGTATCAGCCGTGTTTTCGTAAGTAATACTAGATTTAATTAACCCATTGACCCGGAAACTGAGGGAAAGACTAATTACAGTTAATGGTTGTAACTGTCTGAATATTTTTATTTTCGAATATTTTTATTTTTATGCTCTAGCTGTTGCTGACATTTGCATTAAGCATATGCCATCAATTGACAATCAAATTAGTTTCAAAATATTCAATATATAAGAAGGTAAACCTTTCAAGCTATTCAGCAGCCTTTGCCTATTATTAGTGTTGTTGCTGTTGTTGCTGCTGTTGTTGTTGTTGTTGTTGTTGTTGTTGTTGTTGTTGTTTAGGCTACTTACTTTATGATGCGACGTGGAGGACTGTGCCATGCCTCTGACGTTGTCTATAACTAGTTTGTTTACATTCATCGCGCTAGCATAATAAACACAAATTTACCAGTGACCGATTGAGAGGAGAGGTCAGACAGCCGAGCTAAAAATAGCCTTCGGTCAGTTTGACCGCTGTCCAGACAAACTGTTGGATTACCGGCGACCAGCCGCACAGTGTATGCTTGAGTGATTAATTGTGTTCGTATTGATCCGTTGGCTCGGGTACGCCATAATAATTTCACCTACATTGTCAGAATTCGGCGTAGTGGTTATTTGGGAAATTGTATTGCAATGTGATGGACTAATGGACCTATAGCGCGTCGCCCTTGTTTACCTAATTCTGCTAGGCCGTGTTCACATTAGATAGTTAGTCCGGAGTCACACCATGTATGGCTTTACGCCTGATTAACTCTAGTCTGAACACATCGTCCTAGTACACAGACGATTTAAATTTGGAAGACACAAGTTTAGAGCATATAGTTTGTATAATTTTAAATAATGTGTCATGCATTTCAAAACAAAAGGCGCGGTACTTAATTTTAATATAACAGAATCAAACTCGACAATTAACGTCGTATTTGCTTTCATCAATTGTAAAACGGGATTTGCAAACCAAAATGAAACGATGTCGACCTCGGTCAATTATAGGCAACCGCTTAGCGGCTTACCTCATAGACGATAGTAGGTGACAGCTAGTAAATAATGACAAGTGTACGCTAGGCATAATTAGTAGTTTAGTGCTTTCACACTATTTAAATCCAGCGTTATTAATCATTTACAACGTTTACTCTAATATTCTGAATTAAATTTTCCTGGAATTATGTTGCAGTAGCTTCCAAACTAATTAGTTTCACACAATAGGCATATGCAGGGTAAATTTTAAGCTTTCTGCTTTTCTGTCCTTGAAAGGGTTAACTAACTGATCCCAAATTTTTAAATGTTGACCCATAATTACTGCCTGTTGAATATTTTGAAACTGGAATTTGACTGGAAGCAGAAGTTGCAATAGCAACAGCTTTCAGAGAAATTACATTCAACATTTATTCAACTAACATATTTTTCAAGAATTTGTTGTGGCTGGTTGATCGCAAACACGCTCCTGGCATAACCCTTCAATGTTTTTAAAAAATAGAAATTGCCCATAGGAAAACAATTTTTTACAATTTAGCACTACAATGACTGGCACGATCATCGGGGCACTAATTGCACTTTAATTTCCTCCAAACACTGTGGCAAAGTGTCAGTTGTTCAGCCAGTAAGCTAATTATGCACGAGATGCAAGATTTACCTCCCCTGGTTACGGCTATCCTCGATCGGGCAGACAGAGGAGGTGTGTCGGTGACGTCAGCTGCTTGTCCAAAATGGCGCCTCTATCTACTGGTTACTTTAGCAATTTAAATTGAGATCTCTTTTTTATTTGTTGGCATAAAATTGTGTTCTTGGGCTCAAATTAATGCGGAAAATTAGCACTTTACGTCAGATGCATAAAATCCCTCAGTGGAATATCCCTTTAAATAATAAAGACATACAATTCGTCATCAATTAAGCGTTCTTGACGCACTTATCTACATCATTCATGACGTTATTGAGTATGACATCATACAATCAGTCGCGTAATTGATTATGACGTCATATTATTGATGGATAAACTGGAAAGGTCCAATGGACACAGAATATTTAGGAGTAATACCCATTCTGAGGAAAGAAGAAATCACAGGTTATACTCCAAATAGATCTACCAAAATTGACAATTGTCCAGTCAAGGAATGAGAACTAAATTATTGTAAGGTACGTTAACTGGCACTTTCCAAGTTGGGGCTACGTCAGTATGTGAGAAGGGAGAGGTCATGTAGAGGATAGTATAGTCAACAAGAACCTCTTACTCATCAACATATCAAACAATGCTGCCACCTTATATTCAAGAACCTGAAAAACAGCACGGTCGTCAGACCTAGCCATAGGCAGGAAACACGGCCAGGGTTCACAACATGTGCTCTTGACATCTCAGCTCCTAGCTGCAAATCTGGCAGTTACTGCGGCAGTACATGCACAGTAAGACGTGTTATCCATCCATCCATCCATCCACCCTCCCACCCACCCACCCACCCACCCACCCACCCACCCACCCATTCATTCATTCATCCATCCATCCACCCACAAACCCACCCACCCAGGGGCGTAGGCAGCATGGTAGATGCGTGGTTCTTATGTTGGATAAGTGGGACATGATTCCAAGTCCGGGGGGGGGGGGGTTCTGAGGGGCCTCCCCCAGAAAACTTTCCAATTTGAGTGCTCTCAGATGGCTTCTCGTGCATTTCTGGAGGTAAATATGGCCCTTGTACTGAATGAAAAACGGAACTCGGGTTACGTGGGGTGATTCGTTCGACCCACCCACCCCGAACACCCCCCCCCCCCCTTGGCTAAACGCCTGCACCCACCCACCCATCCAGCTATCTATCTGTCCGTCCGTCCGTATACCTATTTATCTATATATAGTGTTTCCTCGGAGAGGAAATTGCACAACTATTATAACAATTCGCATTACATTCTGATCGCCATCTTGACAGTAGTAATCAGAGTGCTTCATCGTATCAATAAACTCAAAAATGTACGTTAAATATTAAGAACGGCAATGGGGTACGATACTATTTCAATAATCACGAAAAGGGTCGAGAACAGTACGAACTACTTAAACAGCATCAGACCTGTGCCACGTGCACCAATCAGTGTGTAGATAAAGTAGAGAATTGCCTAGGTATTCTGAGGCTTCTGATAAGCATGATTCTAAGACGTTTCTTTAATCATAGAATACAATATGTTGACTTTAACTTGTAGCCGCTACATCCACACAACCCCTTCTAATAATAATAATAATAATAATAATAATAATAATAATAATAATAATAATAATAAATAGATTTTCTTGACCATTACCCCTTTAATAGCCAAACCGGTAAAAAAAACTCCTCTTAAACCCGATTCTCTCAGTGGCCAGCAAATGTTCATTCACTGAGCAAACATTTCAATTTGCTTGAAAACTCAACAAATTAAAGGCTTAATTGATAAAATTCACCTTTTGCGCGCTTTGGGGCGCGGTTGACGCACGAGGGGTTAAAATGCATTTTCGTGCCTCAACTAGAAGTATGACACAACACATTGAAAACCGCATTAGTATTTATAATGTATGTTTGATGGTGTGAGGACATGATAAAGTGGTATGAAATGCGGTGGCTATAACTGTTCAGTCCACGAATAATAATAATAATAATAATAATATTAATAATAATAATAATAATAATAATAATAATAATAATAATAATAATAATAATAATAGAGACGCTAGTATCAGTTATGCCCCGCTCATATATAGCTTCACCTACGCTTTGCCTGTGTTCTGATCAATCGATCCCTACAATCTCTCAATATCAATTTCCAGAAAACTATCCAGGTAAGCTTTTGAATATTTTGCAACTATGGCAGCAACAGCGCTCAGTCAAATTAGTTGCAAAATATTCAACAGAATGTTTATTAAATAGTAAAGCCATACAATTCGTACAACTTGGCGAACTATAATAGGCATTTACGACGGACTAAATCGTGTCATTCACGACGTAATTCATTATGACGCCAGCCTACATGTGAAGTAGTTAATTATGACATCATGTGATTGACTGAGAAACTGGATACCTCCAGTAGATGTTTGAATGGTAAGGATTACGTTCAGCACATGCTGCTTGATGAAGTGTGTGGGTGCTCATTGATCACGCATAATCACTGTTATCATCATTTGCTTGAAGAAATTTATTTCAAATTATACTATAGCTACAGTCAGTCTAGATAACACATTCTTAATGAGCAATGCTAATAGTTAGATATCCTAAGTCTCCGCTAATTCTCACCCTTCTCCTTGTTACACAAAACATGCAGAATGTCTCTCCGGATGGTCGGACTCACAAAACAATAGATGAAAGGGTTTATGACGCTGGAAATGAAAACATTATACGCACCAAGCACCCAAAGAATATGATGCAGAGGCTGGATTGAGTACCTGAAAGCATGGTGCAACATGAGGTGGATATATTGCGGACCGTACGTCGCACACACCACAAGTATAACCACTGCCACTGCTCTGCTATCAGTGGAGCCACGTTCCTGTACAGTACCATCAACCTTTCTATTTACCTGCTTATGTTTTAGCACATGACAAATGAACACAACCACCATTGGCACTAAGCCACCAATATTTCCTAGCGTCAACTCACGGATTTTCCCGGAGCCATAAAAATAACACATCACGATTTCTTGTCCTTGGTACATGGTTATTCTCTCGCCAAAAAGCAATGCAACTGGGATGTTGTACGATGACGTCACGATCCAAATACCGAGACATGCCTTCCCCACAAACCCTGCTGTAACGTAGACACGTGCACCCAATGGGTATACAAGCATAAAATAACGGAGAATCGCAAAGACTGCTAGATGATACACACTGCCCTGAAACGTGATGTATTGCACATATACAACCAGCTTACAGAGATAGTCTGTGTCAGGTTGGCGCATTGTTGGAAACAGAAATAGCACCCAAGCGATGGTAGACACACAGGATCCCCAGTCACACATACATAAGCTTGTTATGATTGTAAATGTTGGTGACTTATACCTTCCAGACTGAATAAGGTAAGCGAGTAGAATCGTATTCGCCACCAAACCAATCGGAAAGAACATCAATGGTAGCTCAAAGTAGACAAACGCAGGAAACGATTTCAAATGATGCATGAAATCTGCTGTAGCCGGGTCGTCGGTTGCTCGGGTAGCTTCTTGATCAGATAAAGTATAGTTACTCTGCGTAAATGAGTCATTATTAAAGCCAATGCTAGGTACCTCCTCGCTTCCATAACTTTGGTGTACTTTATTGCTCGCCATTATAAGCATGTGTTGTGCAGTTAAAACTGTTTAGAGAGATCTTCCTAGATTATCATTAAACTGGAAGCGCAAAATGCACCATCCTCCGTGTTCACTAATAAATGTCATAAGATATCGCCCCTGTAGTAGGCATTGTCATATGCAAACAAAACAAGCAGTTAAACCTGCTCGGAAAAAAAGAAAAAAGAAAAAAAATCTGCTCGAATAATCACCTGAGTTCTGAGACCATTAGATTCTGGTCCTCTAAGGCAGGCGAGCGAAGCACGACTTGTCTCAAAACTCAAAGAGTAACCGGGTTTTGGTCAATAAAACATTTTCTATCGCAACCGATCTGCCCTAGACCCCAACCCCGCCCCCCCCCCCCCAGGCGAGAATCTGTCATTACTGATCACGTTTTGGAGCTTTCTAAAGGTGATCCTTTTAGACAGGTGTAGTGCGTGTGTCGTATCTATGAATTCAAAAGACGATCAAATACCAGATTGTTTATTGGATTCGTAAAATGCGTGTGTTCGCGCGTCCGCGCACAACACAACACTAACATTAATGATAGAGTATTGATGTCTTTGTCTCTCACTCGTAACGCGGGTTGTTAAATAGCGATGTCTTGACCGATTATTGTATATACAGGTATATAGAGCTATATGTAATATCGAGAAATCCATTTCTAGCTATGACCCCAACCCGTTTCTAGCTATGACCCTCAGCCCATTTCTAGCTATCACCTCCAGCCCGTTTCCAGCTATGACCCTCAGCCCATTTCTAGCTATGACGCCCAGCCCATTTCTAGCTATGACCATCAGCCCATTTCTAGCTATGAGCCCCAGCCCATTTCTAGCTATGACTCCAACCCATTTCTAGTTATGCCCGCAGCCCATTTCCAGCTATCTCCCCAGTCCATTTCTAGTTATGACACCCAGCCAATTTCTAGCTATGCCCGCACCCACCCACCCATTTCTAGCTATGAGCGCCCCCCACCCCCATTTCTAGCTATGACCCCCCCCCATTTCTAGCTATGCCACCCCCACCCCATTTCTAGCTAGCCTATGACCCCCAACCCTATTCTAGTGGTTGTGACTAGAACGAGAACTCGTTGTGCACACTGATAACATATCATGATAAAAAATCTTCCACCATTCTGCCTTTGTAACGTCGTATGACGTCATACACGTAACGACGTCATCGTTTACGTCACAATATACCAATCAATCAATCAATCAATCAATCCGTTTATTGGCATATAAAACATAATGGCATACGCCATGGTACAAACATTTAACAGCATATTACAAAGATATATATAGAAAGAGAGAGAATCGTTTTTAAGGTGGGTTTTTTTACCGGTTTGGCGATTAAAGGGTTAATGGTCAAGAAAATCTATATTTTTGTTTATTCAGTGTCCATTTGTAGGCCAAGAGAAGACTATTTTTGAAAATTTATCACCGGAATGACTGGCTCGGTATATATGTTTTTCTCGGGACTATTCGCACCTTAGCCCCTCTATTGTGTCAACTTGTGGTTTATAATGGTAAAACCGGCCAATACTTCCTCTGCAGTTGTCTTGAGGACTGTCTATTCGCAGGCTGCTAAGAGAAGACTATTTTTGAAAATTTACCACTATATATGTAACATAAAAATGTACAGGTCTAAATGCGTAGGTCTATGATTTAAGTTTACCAGCTGTAGGCATAAAGATATAAAGATCGGATTGTTTAGGATATCTAATTAAACAATATATACAATATGGTGAGATATGGTGAAATTTACCAGGACTCGTGAAGTTGTTTAGTTTACCAATGAGATTGATATGGAAGTTGTTTCAAATATGGGACACAATATGCAATCCCTATATAAACCTTCCTCATGTACAGGATGGCGATCTGACGAACTTTGTAATTGCATATATAGAAGGATTTAAAGTACAAGCCCAGGCAGTTAGGCAAACATTGATGTAATCAATAACTATTTGTATTAGATCACTATCTCCATTATTATATAACATTACAAATTTTAATTGGCTACGCCTATTAAGCGAGACAAAATAAATAAACTCATTAACCTTTTCAAAGAGCGATTGTCTCTCCTGATCTAATGTGGACATTCCATTATAAAGTGTTTTTCATCCTCGATTAGGTTCTGGTTGCAAAGCTTACAGAATCGTAGATGAGCTGAGATTAGTGGTGTTTTGTGCCTATATACCTCAATTTGTAAGGTGTGTGCACTTATCCTGAGTTTTGTAACGTTTCTGCGTTTTGCGAAATTCTTTTAAAAAATGAAGATAATTTTCGATAGCAGAGTTTTGTTTGAATATTTTATAGCATCTCACTTTAGACCCAGAGTTAGAGGTTAATGTTCTGTCACTGTTACCGTAGTTTCGACAATTATCAGCATACTCTTTACGGACAGATTTGCTCAAAATAGAAATTATTTTATGTTTATGTTTTGAACCCTGGTTGTGCCAGATTTCAAGGCATTCAAAGGACTGCCATATGTTACGTATACAAGTAGCCCAGTAATTAGTTTTACTATGCATGGAATGGCATGAAAGGTAGGCCTGGTATGCAAGAGATGATGGGTCTTGGCCTAAAAGTCTAAGCCAATATTTAGCAGATCTCAGTATAAGAGTAACCAATAAAGGGCATTGCCCCAGCTCCACTCATACTGCTGCATTAGTAGTTTTTTGCTGACCATGAGAAAGTATTTGCAAAAGTTTATTAATACCTTTTCACCGGATATTTTCTCAGCAAGACTGGCCTTATTGTGCTCATTTAGGCCATTTATAAAGAAGGGACGCCAAATTTCACTACAGTACCTAAGAATAGGCATAATTAAGTACGGAAATGGTATAAATGTGCTAATCTCGTACGTTGATGACTTTAAGCTTGGAAAGAGCTTTAGGAGCTTGATCCCTAAGTCTTTCGCAGGCTGCTTTAAAACTACCTGAAGGAGTGAATACAATTTGAAGATAACAGTTGGACTGGACAACTTCAATCGTTATAGATTTATAAGTGAAGTTGAATCTTTTGAGCAGACAACCACTCTTATTAAAGATGATAATTTTAGTTAAGGAAAGGTTGGCCGTTAGATTCTATTTGTTGCAGTAAGCATCCATATTATTTAATGCTCGCTGCAAATCAGCTTAAGTATGGGATACAATAGCGAGGTCATCTGCAAACATCAAGCAGCTAATAGATGTATCATGTAGTATTACTGGGTCGCATACTTGATCAAAAATGGCTGGTAGATCACTAACAAACAAATTGAAAAGAAGCGGGCTTAGAACACATCCTTGTTTCACACCAACTATAGATGGAAAATAATTACTGTGTCCATTTTCAAGTTTAACAGCATAGTGTGCATCAGAATACATATTTTCAATTACATTTAGGAAGCTGCCACCAATTCCAGACTGGAGTGGTTTGAAAATTAAGGCTCTCCTTGAAATGGTATCAAATGTGGCTTTGAAATCAACAAAGCAACAGAGCATGTATTTTCATGAAAGATTGTTAACATATTTGTCAATAATTGCTTTCAAGGTGAACACATGATCTGCAGTTTGTGCATTTTCCCTATATCCAATTTGGCAGTTTGGTATAAGATTATTTAAATCAGCAAATTTAGAAAGTCTATTATGTATTATGAAGTACACTGCAGAAGAGTGTACATAAATTGCTACCAACTGCTATTACTCTGTAGGTTTCAGGAACAAACGCATCTCCCTTTATGTGAAGAGGGGTTAATAAATTGCACCACACAAATTTGGGTAAGGGTTGATTGGAACATCATCCTGTACACGAGCATATTCATATAATCATGTAGTTATTACATCAGATAGCATGCAATGAATAGAAAAATTAGTGATATCATGTACATAAAAACATTGAACGTGACTTAGAAAGTCTGTAGACGATAGCATGTAATCAATTATCATGGTAGCTGAAGCATGTACAGCGACCAAAATAGTTTCCTAAACGTCTACAATTAATAATACACACATTACAGGATCTACATAGAGACAAAGGTTGTTCCCCATGTTTGTCAACTGTTTCTTGATCACTATTATTTCTTGGAATTGCAGAGTCACTTATGTAATTTAAGCTCAAGTTAGTTTGTGTGTTGCGTCGTCATCGTCTCGACAACAGTCTTGTCAGGAAGACATACTTTTGCCTCCCTCCACAAATAAAACATTTACCTGATTTGGAGTAATTGGCAATGTCCGTTTCGAGAATTTCATCATTATATGCAGAAAAACCTGAGTAAGCAGGGCCCACGTAGACTACAGCTATATACAAATTATGATTCATCCCAAAAGGGGTTCAATCCACAATAGTTCACTGTTTATCATTGGCGTAAGTTTAATTGCATTGTGGATTTCTTTCTTTACACATAACACTATGCCACCAGAATGTCTTTTCGAATTGTGAGACTTTGGTCTAATATTATCACGAATTTCATAATCTTGTCGCGAGGCACTTACGGAAATTATATCTGCGGTGCTGCAGTGGCCAATAATGTCATAATTGTGTATTATCTGGAGAAGATCTGGGTCATCTAGCTCTGACACCATTCCAGGTAAAATCACCATCTATATTACAATAAGCAATAGATAAACTACTTTTTAGACATACTTGAAAATAATGAGTATCAATCAGTAAAATATGCGTTCTGTTGTAATCGAGATTTTGATAAAGTAGACCTAGAAAATATGGGCTACAGATAAACGTGGTTAGACCCGATGTCAGCAGCCGTGTGGCCTATAATCTCAGATAGTGGTTCAGAATCCTATAGAATCAGTGAATACATCAATTACCATCTACAGCCAATAGCAAATGGACATCCCACCTTCTTGGAAATACAGAAGACTTCTTATCCCAGGTCTCCCAGACCTGGATACCCCCAAATTCATTTCTGGTCATGCTTGATGTCGATGGTATGTATACAAATATTGGCGTCAAAAAGCGCATAAGTTCTATTTCTAAAACATTCGTGAATTACCCAGATACCAAACAGGCCAGACATAGAAGTAATAGCTCTATTAGAGCTGAGTCTGAAAGGCAATGATTTTGAATTCGATGGCGAAATTTAACAACAAATTTGCGGCTGCGTGATGAGCAAGCTCTTTAGCCCATGTTTTGCCAATATTTACGTACCAGAGTGGGAAGAGGAAGCGTTAGGAAAGGGTCCAAAGCAACCGCTCATTTATCGCAGGTAGCTTGATGACATTTTCATGATTTGGCAACACATAAAAGGCAGAGTTTGACGAATTTTTCGAAATTCTGAATAATCATAGCCCGAATATCAAATTAAAAACAAACATTGATGTCCATAGATTTCCTGGATGTAACTTTATATATAACGGTTTAAAGTATGAAACAACGGGCTACTTAGACTGCAAAGTGTATTTCAAACCATCAGCTACTGCACAAAAAAACTTTCCATCCACCGCATACTTTTAAAGGAATTGTAAAATCGCAAATAATCTGTTTTCACAGGAATTAGAGTGATAGGAAAAACTTTGAAGACGCGTGCTCTATCCTATTCAAAGCCCTCAAATCATGGTGTTACTCCTCACGATTCTTGTGCAAAATAAAATCTGAAACATTAGACAGCTTGGAAACCATTCCAGATAATGCCTCAAATAAAGCGGTCTACATAAATTTCTCACAATCGTTTGATTATAGGTGTAGCCAAATCTCGTAAATACAGAAAGAAAATGTGTAAGTTAGACACATTTCTCCCGAACAAGAGAGAATTCTCCCGAATTCACAAGCTTTCAGAACAAAAGCAAATTCCAAATTCAGTCGAATCTTGATTGCGACTCTGAAAATGTCATTTATCCAATATCATGCAAATTGTGATGCAAATTGTGCTAAAAACAGTATGTCATTTAAACCAAATGTCCATTAAGATGGCGGGCAACTCGACACCTTTCAAATATTAGGCTAGAGGAAGACACATATGTTGCCGAACATTTTAATCTTCCTGACAATTTGGTCCCTCTTGACTTTGAAATTATGCCAATTGAACAGCCACCCCTTTCAAATGCAGAAGAAGAAACTGATAAACAAAGAAAACTTCGAGAATCGTTTTGGATTAAAGAACTCGAAACACAGTGGCCAAGGAGAATAAACTCGGACCCAGGCTTATCTAATCAAAGTGATAAAATTCCATCCATTCTGACCTATAATCGAAAAAATGTTGACATTTCCAAAATCCGGAAAGATGAGTATCAAAACCGACAGGAGAAACTTAAACAGCCCTTCAACAAGGGTTCAATAATTGCGTTTAAGAAAAATCTGAATCTACGTGACATCTTGGTAAAAGTAAAACTCAAATAGCTATCCAGAATATCCATCTCAATTATTCACCATTAACCCTTGCATGATGGTCAGCCAAAAGCAGCCCCTGTAGTGATCTTGGGAATGTTCATTTAATGGCCGGTATTGTGTATCTATGCCTGCAAATGTACATTACATAAATAAACAAACACTCTGATTTTATTGAACAAATTTGGCCATTAAAGGGTTAACAATAATGTCATGTGTCTTTCCTCAAACAAAATGACAAATCTCAGGTAGTAAGATAAACAAAAATATTTTCAATGTCTTTTTAATTATTGAAAATTCTGAGCCAGTGCGTTGACAATATTACATACATACATATGTTCACATGTACACACATGCATATATACATATGCGCATACGCACGCACACGCATGCATACATATGTGACAGAATGATTTCTGTGTCACAGAATGATTTCTGTGTCACAGAATTCGCTTTAAACAGTTACAGTTTTTGCGAGATTTAGCCCATTTTGGTTTTTATTGGCCTGGGGGGAACTTTAAATTTTGTTAAGTTTTGTTTGGTTGGAAAAACTTTAAGTCAGGTGATATTTCTAGCGCCTAAATGGAAATGGACATACAAACAAGATCCAGGGAGGTTTTGGCGTAGGAATTTGCTTTTGGAAAATATCATTACTAGATATAAAAACGGTTTGTTTTTGGTGCAATTAGGTTGGTATGCCTTGTTAAATATCTAGGTATTATACAGATCAAAACTGGTGATGCAGGTAGGTGGTTATAATATGATGGGAGTTGCACTATTTTGGCTTGTGGAACAGGTTGGGTACGGGTCGATTGCGAACGTAGGTGAAGTGGCCTGATGAATTCTGTACATTCGGTCATTCCAATCCTTGATTCCATCTTAACATGACGTTACCCTGAGAAGAGTCCTTGACGTAGAGGAAATGCGCCGATAATGAGGTGAGTTAGATTTGAAGTGGCATATAATGTTGGGATTGATGTAAGAAATGGCGGAAATTAAATGGGTTCTGAGAATCGAGTTTATAGGTATTCTGATAGCGGGTTCAAGGCAATTAATGGGAGAATGTCATTGATTTTCTCCATTTGCTCCTATAAGCTCATATGTTCCGCTTTGGTATCAATTTTCGGATCCAAGTGTATTGTTTTGAACATTATATCAACGTTAATAAAGCGTGGCTATGTTATGTTATGTTCGTATAATCCTCCTCTTGATAGGAGCACCCACCGTAGTGGTAATAGTTAAAATCAGATAACAACCAAACGAAAATAGAATAAAAGCAGGTAATAAACAAGGAAAAATTAAATAGACAAGTACAGAATAAAACAACACCCTAAAACTAGGTAGAGTAGTTGGACAAGAGCAGTACAGAATAAAACAACACCCTAAAACTAGGTAGAGTAGTTGGACAAGAGCAGTACAGAATAAAACAACACCCTAAAACTAGGTAGAGTAGTTGGACAAGAGCAGTACAGAATAAAACAACACCCTAAAACTAGGTAGAGTAGTTGGACAAGAGCAGTACAGAATAAAACAACACCCTAAAACTAGGTAGAGTAGTTGGACAAGAGCAGTACAGAATAAAACAACACCCTAAAACTAGGTAGAGTAGTTGGACAAGAGCAGTACAGAATAAAACAACACCCTAAAACTAGGTAGAGTAGTTGGACAAGAGCAGTACAGAATAAAACAACACCCTAAAACTAGGTAGAGTAGTTGGACAAGAGCAGTACAGAATAAAACAACACCCTAAAACTAGGTAGAGTAGTTGGACAAGAGCAGTACAGAATAAAACAACACCCTAAAACTAGGTAGAGTAGTTGGACAAGAGCAGTACAGAATAAAACAACACCCTAAAACTAGGTAGAGTAGTTGGACAAGAGCAGTACAGAATAAAACAACACCCTAAAACTAGGTAGAGTAGTTGGACAAGAGCAGTACAGAATAAAACAACACCCTAAAACTAGGTAGAGTAGTTGGACAAGAGCAGTACAGAATAAAACAACACCCTAAAACTAGGTAGAGTAGTTGGACAAGAGCAGTACAGAATAAAACAACACCCTAAAACTAGGTAGAGTAGTTGGACAAGAGCAGTACAGAATAAAACTACAAACCACACTAGGTAGAGTGGTTGAACAAGAGCAATATAAAATTCTAACATTAAGACGCATTAATACCTAAGAATGTGTCTTAAAAACATATGTTTAAAACATATTTGAGTTAAAATAAAGTACAAACGTACTATTTGATGCTTTGGTAGAATAAAAGCGCTAAGGCGTTAATCGATTCACGAAAAGGTCTAGATGTCCAAAAAGAAATCCAGTATTAGTTGTTTGATTTATCACAAGTTTATATTGGTACTAAAAATAAGATCGTCAATTTCATCTGCTACATCGGGTAGTGCCAAGAAACACCCTAGATGAACAACACGAGATGTCATACGTTCCCCTCGGATCAGGCATCCCACGCGCCTAGGGGATGTGTGGAACGGCCAGAGTAATTCAACACAACATCCGCAGATGCATTGCTAAATCCATTGTGAGAACCATTATAGGTATAGGCTAATCATCCTGATATGGTGTTGAGAATATGAACTCTGCCGCAATGTATGTTGTAACAGAGTTGTCTGCTGAGGAGTTCAACTTTATACAGAAGGTCAGAATTATACGGTAGTATCCCCCAGGTGGGCAATGCAGTACAGTCTATAATAGGTTGAGTAAGTAGGATAAGGTCACTACTAAAGATGTCCCAGTGATGGGAACCACAGCATTCGGTCACTACAGCTTTTAGACCTTGTAAACAGTGTTTCCTATAGTTATGCAGAGCTCCACATTGGATAAGGATGTGGGTATAGTCCTCGATTGCAATCTGACATAAAGGACAGGTTGGATCGACTTTGTTTTGATTAAACTTAGCTTTGACAGTACAATATATGATCCAGTTAAGAAGCGAGCTTTAATCGCTGCTCTCTTTCCATCTTTGACATTGTGGTCAGTGCTACTAACAGATAAATGTTGATGGCCAATTGAGAGATCACCAGTATTACAGTAGGCCAGAGTGCTTTTGTACTCGCAGTCGCTCAATAGAGTGTATTGATTGCTGATTTGACAATAGACTTCCAATTCTCCTTTGTTGGCACATCAGCTATCAGTTTATCGATGTTTGGGAGATCATATTTTTGAAGTAGATGTTTGATTTTAATGAACCAGCTGTTAGAATCATCTTCCTTCATTATCAGCTGTCTTATCATAATGTTGGTTAGCGCGTTGTTGTTGCTTCTCAATATGCTGCCCGGTAGTGACAGCTGCCTACTATGTAGTTCGGCCAGGATTGGTCTAACAATAAGCAATAAGTAGATAATGCACTTAGCCGTTCGACTGACAGGCCGACATAGTAATTTTGGAATAGGCATTCGGTAATAAAACATATATATTATATTGATACTCCCTGTGTTCGGTTTGGTGCTGTTGTTGTTGTAAGGTGTTGCTGCCGATGGCAACAGCATTTTCCCACAACAGCACTGCTAAATTGAATCTCAATGACGCGGTTTTAGGAAATTAGTGTAATACTAATTGGGGCGCATGGGTGCGTGTGTGCGTGCATGTGTATGTGTGTGTGTGCGTGTGTGTGCGCGTGCGTGCGTGCGTGCGTGCGTGCGTGCGTGCGTGCGTGCGTGCGTACGTGCGTGCGTGTGCGTGCCAACACTTATTAGTTGTTGATTTGTTTGGGGGTGGTTGGAAGTTTAGGTTAAGGCACAATATGGATATGAGAATTGGTTTCCCGTGTTGTCTTTTTCCTTGATTTCTGAGTACAACAGGCTGACGTGCACTGAGGAGTGTTGGTTGGTTTGGGTATTGGAAATTTAGGTTAAAGCGCAGTGTTTTAGGAAAGATAGATAATTGAGAAATTGGACTTAATGAAAGTTTATTTGTTTAGGTGAATTTCTTGACGTATATGGAATAGGGTGAACCAAGACTGACGGGTAAGCCATTTGTGTTAGAACCATGATGAAGATATGTGTTTTTGTTAGTAATATTTTTTGAAACCCAGATATCCAAACGCCAATGTATAGATAATTTAAGGTTCAGGGACGGTTGGTTATGTTGAAAATAATTGGACTGGAATTTGTTGCTGCCTATGGTGGTAAGGAATTCGAGTTAGATTGGTGTCAAAATATTCACCCGTTTTTCTGTATTGTGGTTTTGCGATTTTCGACACAGGATTTCTGGTTTCTAACGATATGTTGTTGGTACAGGCTTCTAATACATTTGTAATGCTGTGCTGTTATGTCAATATGACATGGTCTTCGCATTTGTAAGACCTTGCCATGGCTCTAGTTCAGTCGTCCCCTGGTCTAGGAAAGTAGAATTCCCTTTCCTCATGCTCTGATCCAGTCGGTATATCGCCTATGTCATTTTTTTATGACATATGCCACAGATGCTGGGAGCATTTCCTGTCCAGTTTATCTCCTTTACAAATAGAATGCACCCTGTTCGCATGCTCTGATTCAGTCGGTACCTGGCTTATGTCATTTTTCATGACATATGCCACAGATCCTGGGAGCATTACCTGTCTAAATTATTCAGTTATCTTGAAAAAAGAATTCATTTCTAATCATTATTTGGCCTATGTCATTTTAGGTGACATATGCTAAAAGCAGATTTATTTCGGATCCGTTGTATGATCTGCCCATACCTAGAATTATATCCTTAATCATTAAGCAGCTTTAACTACTCTCAAGCTTCACCTGTAGTAAGTCCTTCCCATACACTTCCCATTCACATTTGTATATGTGGATGCATTGTTGTACATATTTCAGGCATCCATATGTACACTTATTACATACTTATTTAACTGTATACTGTTTGCGGTACTGTTTTAAGAGGTTTTATAGTATCACAGGTTGATGGGTGGATATGGGGAACATCTGGAAGCACCATGTGTAACGGTATTTGCTGCACATGTGGTTTGTGGATGGATGTTCTATGTGTAGTCGGTCAGCTGTATACTAGAGCGTTACTATTCAGTGTACCGCCTGGATAGTATATTATGTGGTATTAATGGGTGTTTGTATTTTTCTTCCTTCCCCTTTTATTTTCTTTTGCGTGATATTGCATCAGGGGATTGAGTTGGCATTTAATTGATTTGGGATGGCTTTTGCCTTGGATTGAGTCAGCATTTGATTGATTTGGGATGGCTTTTGCCTTGGATTGAGTCAGCATTTGATTGATTTGGGATGGCTTTTGCCTTGGATTGAGTCAGCATTTGATTGATTTGGGATGGCTTTTGCCTTGGATTGAGTCAGCATTTGATTGATTTGGGATGGCTTTTGCCTTGGATTGAGTCAGCATTTGATTGATTTGGGATGGCTTTTGCCTTGGATTGAGTCAGCATTTGATTGATTTGGGATGGCTTTTGCCTTGGATTGAGTCAGCATTTAATTGATTTGGGATGGCTTTTGCCTTGGATTGAGTCAGCATTTGATTGATTTGGGATGGCTTTTGCCTTGGATTGAGTCAGCATTTGATTGATTTGGGATGGCTTTTGCCTTGGATTGAGTCAGCATTTGATTGATTTGGATTAGAGGAGCTACTTGATATGACGTGATTTTGACTTTCGAGTTTATCTTGGGTGTGGTGTTGAGTGGAAAACCGCACGGATGAAGTGGGATTCCGTCTTAACAATGGATATCTAGAGACCGTCGGATAGCTTTGTGCGAGCGATACTCAACTGAAACTGCAGTGATGAACTTTTCTGTTTGATCATTCATCAACAGTTTTACATTCATTTTTCTGGAATTGTGTGGACAAAGGTTGAAACTAAATTAGTAAAGATTATTTGTTCTTTAGGAACACCGTTATAAAAAAAATGTCTCATATTTGAAGAGAAGGGTGGGGTAGTTTTCACTATATTGTTAAAATTAAGTTATGTCTCTTCATTGAAGAGCCGGGTGTGGGGTTAGTTATCATTTATATGTAAGCTGTAAAGAAAATTTTAGTTTATTATTAATGTAAATTGTAAATTCATAGAGGAGCATGCAATATGGAACCGGCTATGTTGTTGTTTTACTTTCTTACCTGCTGGGTTAATCACCATTAATTTGACACCTGTCCACATCCTTAGCCATAAAAGAACCCGTGAAGAGGTAATCTACATTTAGGTGATAAAATTTGATTTAAGCGGATAACATCTGGTTCATAAAATTCCACTTTTTCTAAACCTTATTTTGATCCCTATTCTAATTCTCCTTTTGGCATTAATATAAATTCTTCATCGGATTACTATCTCACACATACATAAACACATACACATGTACGCATGTATATACGTATGTATGAATGCACGTACCAACCCGGTCACTTAGATCCCTAAACAAGCAAATGCTCAAAATCCCAAAATACAAAATGAATTCATACGGCTTTAGAACATTTTCTTTCTCGGCCGCCACTGAATGGAACAACCTCCCTATTCATCTAAAATTGTCAAAAAATCTTACAACTTTCAAATCAAATCTTAAAACTCATCTCTTTAAACAAGCGTACCAGAATTTAAATTAATGTTTATATTATCATTTCATTGTCTTGCGCTACGAGCATGCTTGCGTGGAGTTTGGCGCGTTATAAATTCACTTATTATTATTATTATTATTATTATTATATACATACTCACGCACGTATGTATGCATGTATGCATGCGTGCGCCTGTGGGCAACTGGGCATGTATGTATTTTCATACATTCACACATACACAGGCATTTAGACACATACACGCTTGTGTATATCAAATCCATGTACACATGTTCGTATCTATATCAAAGATTATGATGAAATTAGAGATTTTGATAAAATTCTAGAATATGATAAAATTAACGATTGTGTTATAAATAGAGATTATGACAAATTTAGCAATTATGATATGGATAGAGATTATGATAAAATTAAAGATTATGAAAATTTTGAAATTATTATACAAATTTATAGTTGCGATACATGTCAGTTATTGTGGAGGGGGCTTCCGAAGAATATGCACCACTTCCTATGACAAATATCATACGATATAAACGCAGCAAAACCAGTGACCGTTACTGCGGATCAGATCATTCAGGAGACATCCATGGATAGATAGAATGCTGGCACATCCGAAATTAGTTAATAAGCTAGTTAATTGTAACATGAAATTGGAGGCGGATCTGTTGTGCAATATCCGTCGTGACAAAACAGCTTGTCTAAGAGCAGTACAGGTCAGAAATGACCTAACACGCTTCCGATATAAAGTTAAACGTTATATTAAATAGTTTGAACATAATGGACCTTTCCGGTTTTAGCTATGTTCCTCCTATCTTTAGCTAAGCTCCGCCCACACCTCGCTTGTGTTGGGATCGATCGATCTCTGAACATCCTGATTATCAATTTCCAAAAAACTACACAGGTAAGCTGTTGAATATTTTGAAACTAATTTGACTGGGCGCTGTTGCTGCCTATGGTGGCAACAGCGCTCAGTCAAATTAGTTCAAAATATTCAACAGTATGTTTATTAAATAGTAGAGACATACAATTTGTACTACATGTCAGACTATTAAAAGTTAAAGACTTGCCTAGGATCATTTATGACGTAATGATTATGACGTCATCCTACACGCCGCTTAGCTGATTGTGACGTCATGACGTCATTATGTAGCTCGCGGGGGAACGCGCTGGTCCGCCATGTCACTCCACTCCGTTGCACCGCAAATACATGATGCGCGGGAGGGCTGGTTAGCTGCGGTTCTCGGGGTTGCGGATCCCGTATCACGTCTCTCCGGAAAGTACAAAGACAGACCTCTAGAGCGGGTGGAACACTGATGTTCCAGTGGGGCCATGCGACCATTGCCGCCGAGATTGAACCACACGATCTCGTCCCGACTGTTGGTGTCAACGGTATGACGGTCCATTCCAATTTAGAATAACGGACAATATTTTAATAATTAAACAGTCACAAAATAATATATACTATACAAACAATATCACTCGTTTGACAGTAATGAGCACAATACATGAATTCCACGAAAATACAGACACGAACCCAAAATAATTAAATGCTGCTTACCCCAACAATACTAATATTTTATGCAAGAGAAATGCATAATCTTACGTATTTTTTTTAATTCATGCAATACATCAGCTTTAAATTCATTTTGTGCGGTCCTTTCTGACGTCATAATGCATTGTTTTAGCGTCTGCTGCAGCGTGCAAATTTTGCTAATAAACGTGATTTAAAATCTACAACCATCTGTTTTCGGGAGTTAAGGTAAGTATGCATCATTGGTATCATTATAATTATGAATATCTAGGCTACATGATGACATATATTTCATCTTAGTGATAGAGCATGGTTAAATAAGAGACAATGACGAAATGTGGTATTAAAATAAATACATTGTGTACAAATTTTTGTGATTCCGTCACAATTACTACAAATAATTAGAATAACATTATCAAAATCTTATGTCTACGAAGCTGAATTAGTTTTTCTATAGCAGAATGCAACACTCTTTTGAATAAATATACCATATTGGAGTAATTGGTGCTCTGGGAATTGCAATTATGCGTGACGGAATCACATTTTAAGTAATGGAATCACATGTGACGGAATCACGCACCTCTTGGTGTCCATTTAAAAGCAATTATAGGATCAGCTTATAAGTAACTACTATACTTTATTATGTGTCATTGTGAACATAGATATTCATAATAAAACAATTTCCTTTATAAATGCATTCACGAACCGTGCGATCTCACAGAAACTGTCTATTTGTAGGGCAAGTGAAGACACCTTTAGAAAATTTACCACTAAGATGACTGACTCGGTTCTCGAGCCAGTCATTCCAGTGGTAAAGTTAAAAGAAATGTCCTCATGTGCCCACAAACGGACATTTCGCAATCTTTTGAACACCACAGCAAGAGCCATTTTTTTGGCTGGTAAAAGTGTTAACCCTTAGCACATTGATGTCGAAAAGTAGATAGCTATAGAGTCTGGAAAAGAAAGGCTGGTGTACATTTTGGAAACAATTGCTGCTGAACCCTGTTGCTGTCGTAGCCAGCAACAGTTTTCAGCAGCATTGTTTCCAAAATGAATACCAGCTATAATATGAAATTAAATTAAATTTTAATTTTCAAAACTTTAGAGTGCTAAGGGTTAAGGGTTAAAGCAATAAAGATGATATATTAGACGACAAAGCCATTAATAAGTATTTTTACACTTTCAGAAGAAATGAAGACGGCTGCGGAAAGACAGCGGGAGAGGCGGACTAGAATTCGGCAAAATAATGCAGAATATTCGGCATATTTGGCGAAAGATAGCAGCAGGAAGCGAGACGTGAGAAGCCAGTTGCGTGAAAATGAACTGTCTGCTCTCCGCCAACGGACAAAAATTAGTACACAAAAATGGCGTGAACGTAAATCGCAAAATGTATTAAAAGTGGCACTCCCTAGAAGTTCAGCAACTCCATATAAAGCAGCACTAGGTCGAGCAAAGTGTCGCGTCGAAAGGCATCTTCCGAAAAGCCCGAGCAAGCGAATAGCAGTTATTGAAAAACTTACTGACATTGATAAACATAATTCACCCGTCGTTAATGTGCGTATCTTGCACAGTCCGGTTCAGCATGGTAATGGCATACCTGATGACATTATGAGTAAAGTAAAGGAATTTTATTTAAGTGAAGATATATCAATAGTAATGCCAGGAAAGGCTGATGTCATCGCGGTGAAAAGTCAGGATGGAGTTAAAACCACAGAACAAAAACATCATCTAAATATGACAGTTATGGAAGCATTTCAATCATTCAAAGCCAAATATAGTGATATCAACATCCAGAAATCAAAGTTTTCAGAATTACGGCCAAAAAATGTGCTTTTATCATCAAAAATGCCACACAATGTGTGCGTTTGTAGGTATCATGGTAATATAGTTCTCCTCCTTGAGTCATTGCATCGTACATGTCCATCGATTCCGTTATATTCAAGGAATGAGTTTCTGTCTTCGTATGTCTGTGACATTTCTAACGAGATGTGTATGTCGAACAACTGTGCAAAATGCAAGGACAGCAAACTCTTCACTGAAAAGATTAGTGATCTATCCAACATAGATGACAGTATACATTGGCATCAGTGGGATACCGATCATAATAACTATGTTATAAAAGCTCTATGTGAGGGAACAGTACGGGATGCAATTAATGAACTTTGTGCTCAAATGCCAAAATTTCTTTGGCATGCTTTCATCAAAGACAAACAAGCGAGTTCGTACAGTGATGACAAGGAAATAGCCCAGTTACTGGACAGCTCTAGTTGCTTACTCCAGATGGACTTTGCAGAAAACTACTCTTGCCTGTTTCAGGACGAGATACAATCGGCTCATTGGCACCAAAATCAGGTAACTTTGTATACAGTCATTGCCTACCACAGAGATGAAAAGTTGTCAATCGTTATTGCATCAGACACAAGAGAACACGAAAAGAAGTCAGTTACCGCATTTACTACCACAGTGATTGAGCGAATTCTACATCAAATGCCAACCGTAAAGACAGTTAAGATATGGACAGATGGGCCTAGCAGCCAATATAAAAACAGATTCATATTTGGTTTGATGATTATAATGAACAATAAATTCTTGAACATTGATCTATCATGGAATTACTTTGCGACAAGCCATGGGAAGGGCCCCAATGATGCCCTCGGGGGAAACGTGAAGGCGATGGCCCGACGCCATGTTATGGCCAGAAAGGGAATTATTAAAGATGCTGAATCCCTAACTGTAGCTATCAAAGCATCTGGATCTCAGATCGAGCTTATTCACATGACACAACATGATATTGACAAAAAGTGCGTTGATCTCGATATTCTGAATGCCTGGAATAAAATTCCACTTGCTGTCCCAGGGACTATAAATACACACTGCGTTATTCCCGATTCACAGACTGTTAAAAGGAAATATTATAGCAGTGCAATTCAAGAGTTCACGAGTGTTATCTTTCCAACAGTTCCAAATGAACATGAAAACGTTCCTGCCAATGAACCTTTGGGTGAAACTTGGAATGCACATATCGCTGACACGACAATCGAAGAAAAGGGTGGTGGTGATGCGCCAGTAAAAAGAACAATGAGAAAAAAGGATTCACTTAATAAACGGAACGCGAATTTGAAAGGTGTTGGAAAGAAACGGATTGCCACTAATGATGATGATGACTGTGAGTGTTTGTTCTGTTCAGAACTGTATTCCCATTCAAATGGAGATTGGATACAGTGCCAATCATGTTATAAGTGGTGTCACACTGAATGTGCTGGTGTGTCCAGGAACCAGTCGCAATTTATTTGTGACATTTGCAACTGATATAGATGGCAGTTTGGAGACATCATTTCTTGTTTATTCATATCCATCTAGTTGTTATTAGGGTTACACAACTGAATTTCACTTTATATCTATCTAATCCAAAATTTAAAAGTGGCCACATTAACTACCTTGCAAGGTTCTTTATTTTCGACAATTTTGCTGGGAACTGAACAGCACGGTCTGGCCTTTTAACCCCTTTTGACCACATGGCTTCATTTGGCTTTTGTCTTAGAAGTATTTTCCAGGAGTTTGATAAAATTACAAAATGAACTTATAAACTTACAAAATGAACTTAAATGAACTTATAATATTTGATAATTGACTGATTTTAATTACATTACCTCTTTAATTGTGATTAATGCCATATTTTGGCGTTTTAAAAGTTAAACATTAAACATATAGATTTATCAAAATTACTGAAATATCATTTCTCTTTTTGTGTACATATGTTTGCTTACATTATTGCATTAAATATGCTTAGAAACCATGGGCCGTATTCACAAAGGGTGCATAAGTTAGGTGTGGCATAACTACCTTGGACAGCATGACGTCATAATATTGAATGACCCTCTAACAAATGTGACATCATAATGTCACCAAGCTAGTTATAATCTTAGTAATATTAATTATATTATGTCACATGTGTAGTTTCCCGATGTCACAATCTAGTTTGACACTGGCTATTTTACCCTAATCACAATATATATATATATATATATATATATATATATATATATATATATATATATATATATATATATATATATATATATATATATATATATATATATATATATATATATATATATATATATATATAGTATTTAGTCCTGCATATTGTCACATTAATTTAATTTAAATTCAATGTAATGGATGTTAAACTTTCTTTACTCCATTCGGAGGTGCTCCCGTGTAAAGGAAGGATTTACGTAATTGAACTATTGAACTATTGAACTATACCACTCCTATCTTACGCACCTTTGTGAATAGTTTTGCACTCGTGAGTCCGTCACAATCACGTAGGTGATTCCGTCACACATATTGTAGAGGCTGAAATTGTTATAAATGTTTATATTGCCAAAATGTTATATTCTTTTAGAAGCCAGGATACTTGGTTACAAAAATGACTGCCCTTTTATTCACACCTATGTGTAAAGAGCAGAAATGTACATTTTTCTATGCTTAATGAAATTCTTTGTCTATTCTTTGTGATTCCGTCACAAGCATATAACAGCACATATCGAAGAAAATATTAATTTGATTGTTATCAATCTAGCGCCTACGTGATTGTGCTTGTCTTATTTGTATCATGAAGAAATAATTACTGTGCTATCTTGTTTCAAATATTTCTGGAAGGCTTTTAGTGTTCATTAATATTTGTGCAAATTGTGATTCCGTCACGCTGGAATTCATGAATAATACAAAACATAGAGCCAGCCGGTGTTCTTTGTAGGTGGTCTCGCAGCAGGTACCACACAGATCCGTAAATCCGCAGAGGTATCCATGCAAGGGAGCATCGCGCTGAGGTCACTTGGTAGTTTAATATAAACTAATTATACCCCTAACGCACGCACGCACGCACGCACGCACGCACGCACGCACGTACGCACGCACGCACGCACGCACGCACGCACGCACAAAACTGCTGTTGTTGTGAGAGGTATTAGTTATTAGAAACGAATACAAGCTTTGGCCGCAAGTGGCAGGGATTCCTACCTAACTTTAGATACATTTATCCAATGGGCGAAGATGCTCAGCTTCCCGTAGCTCGCCCCGCTTAGCATCCACCTCCAAAGGATAGCGTGCGTACATGTTACGGAGCAAGGCTCCCGAATCAAATGACAATCCGGTCACCATTGTCCCGCAACCACATATAACATCACTAGGACAAGTTTACAGTTCACAGAAGCAATTTTAGAAAGCACTGTGTCATTTATCGTGCGGATAAAGAGACGGATATCCACCGCTAGTGTCCTTCCCGTGAGGGCGTGGTGGGTTCTAAGACCTCACCCAGACACTACAATGAATTGGATGGAGATCCGCATCTCGTCCGTCACAGCGTACTACGGAGTTAACATTTTACCTGTCATTAGGGTTAAGTTCCAGAATGCCCAGAGATGCGCTGCAGGCCGGTATTACATAATATTATTTCTTTTCACCGTGCTTCCTACATTGGCTGGGGTATCTAACTAACTAGTATCCAAGGATACAGGGGGAGATGTATGTAAATCGGCACTTTAGCTATCACCGCTTGGAAACCTCCGATAGTTTCCCAGGGTCGGATCCTGCTAACACGTCGATAGAGAATCCAGACAATTATTAAGCCTTGCGGTTGGTGGATCGTAGAAAGAGACAATAACTCGATATTAATAAGAAGCCCTAAGGTAATTGGCCTATTTTACACAACCTAGCCGGTGTGTGGTGTTACATATCCATTACAGCCGGAAAAGAGGCATACACTATGCATCTCTTATGGAGAAATTGTCCATAACCACTTCAAACCTATCCTATTGAGCTAAATAGCCAGGTTAATGGCAGGTTTAGTCGGTAACATGTCAGGCTCAAACAATTAGAGCATGATCAGCGACCTCAGTGTAAAGTTGATGCTGGTGGGGATATAGTGATGAGGATATATAATGTTGCTGTATAGTATTTCCTAGCGTACTGCGTTCTAGAGTTTTTATAAATAAACAAAACATATTAACTAGATGGCTACTTGCCATATGCACAACTAAGTTATACATAATTAACGAATACGATTAGAATGAAGTATCACAGGTCATTGGACCTTACGGTGCTGTTAGTTGAGAGCACCCACAGTAAACAAGGATAATATTCACAGTAAGAAACAGAAGATATAAAAATACGGTCTTAGGACCCATAAGGTACCTATTATTAATCAGTACCATATACGGAAATAATTAAATGTTCACAGTATAGTTACTTGAGTACCTGTTGGTCATCAGTACTGTGAAAATTCATTAGTCACTGAAATTGATGCGCTAGCACAAAAATAGCGCGAGATGCACGATCTCTAATCTCAGGTCATCGATACGGCACACTCTCATGACGGTGAAGAAGAACAGATAATGGATGTCCCTTAGATAGTTTTTTAACTGATACAGGATTTAAACAGTTTGTTGTAAAGTTTCTGTCCGGCGACGGCGGTATGAAAGTTGAAAGTAGCCCATTAACAGAGAAGGCTACTGTTATGATTAATTATGCATGTACAATAACCGTCATACGGTGCGGAATACGTCGCATAGCCCTTGCTGCACACTGTGCAAAGTCCCACCAGACTGTGGTCTAAAAGTTAATTACCACACGCGACATGCAGCATGGAAGTTTGAATCCACTTTCCAGCGTGGTCGGTAGGTCCGGCGAGTTATCCACCAAGAATCACCATCAGCTCTACACCCCATAGAATCACATCAGGCCCGCAAGGCCCATCCGCGGAAAAGCTCCTTTAGGAAAGTCCTGATGCGGAAGTTCTTACTTTAATTTATTATTGCCCCCGGATTGCCGTCTGGGAGTGTCCAAAATTGATGTATTGCGGAAAGTCACTACACGACTGCTCACCGGCGAATGAGAACTCAATTCCGAAAGGCACTGCGATGATGATCGATGGAATCGCAGTCGGCCTGCAATTGTCCCACGTCTTGCCCGCGCTGGTACAGCAGTCGTGTTGACGGGTCGGCTTCCACGCCGATGATGCTCCTGATCTTCGATTTTTCGTCCCTTTTATGCCACTCGTGACGTCAGAGGCAGGCACTTCAACCAATCAGCGGTCGAGCAGTAGCCAATCAGCATGCAGTCAGAGGTGGTGACGTGGCTATCACGTGCACAGCACATTCCTCATTCAGTTAATACACACACGCGATTACGACATCAAAAGCAATATTTTGTAAATAATTTAACGGGAGTTTTGTTGATAACTCGGCCATTTCTGGTCCGATTTTAAAATGGTAAAAAGTTCTATAATTCTTGTTTCAAGAACGACGAGAACAGTATAATTTAAAGAGATCACAAGTACCGACTCGGTACACTATAGGCATACACTTTCTCCCAATTCTGACACGTGTTGATAGTCTATGATAGGGGAGTTCAGGGATCGATCAATCCAAACACGGGCGAAGCGTGGGTGGAGCTTAGATAGAGATGGGCGGGGCATAGCTTATAACTGGAAAGGTCCATTATCGACTTTTGGGTGTGTTGTGAACGAGCAATCTAATATAAAATCTCGTGATAATTCATGCTGTTCACTGTTCCAGCTGGATTGTTAGGTTTGATGTAGAAAGTCTTGGCCCCGAGCTCTGAGTCAACTAAATATTTTCTGAAATGTGAATGGAAGAGTTGCAGTCAGAAATATAGTAACTAGGTAACGAACATCAGCTTTTTTCTGATAAAAGAATTGAGTCCAAGATAGCTGAATTAATTTCAAGAATGTATTCCCTATCAACCGAATCATCAGATAAAAGGAGTCAGTTGGTCATAACAGATCACGTGTGCATCTAACTGTTATCGCCTGGTTCGTTCACGAACTAGGAATTTTTGGAATTGGTTGAAAGATAGCAATGGTCGTTACGATCTTTTATGGGCCTGATTTAATAATTTTTATTATGTAAATAGATATTAGATTTCTGTTTGCATGTTATGTAGGTGTTAAAAATAATCACCCGATAAAAAATAAAAACAATAGTATTATTTAGTTTAAAATATTATATCTGTTGGAGCTGTGAAAACTTCTGAGGGCTGTCATAAGTTAGCCAATCTAAAAATGGAAGCGTGGCTTCTCGCGCACATTAGCATACGGGATCCCATGAGAACATGAATGGCGCATTATGAGCGGAGTCAGCCCAAGTTAAACGTAAAGTATCAGCACACACCCACCACCACCACCACCACCTTAGGAGTAGTCAGTCAAAAACGGCACCTCGCTCTATTTTTAGATTGCGCTGTACCCGCCTTGGGTTCAAGAGGTAAAACGTTTTAAAACGTTTTGCCAAATCCGCAAACTATGACAATCTGCTATTTTCGGATTAATTACCTTGTATAATTTACAAACTGAAAAAGCAAATTTTGCACTTGCATAGAGCTCTGGAAAGCTTTCACTATTGAACGCAAGACTGACCTTATTTTATTTCAATTTGACCGCGCCTTCCTTCGTCAGCCGTCGCCGCACCGCCTAGACTCGGCAGAAACTTCCTAAATTCTTTCCTCTTAGTTACACGAGTTGCATGCTCTAATCGATGGTATCCTTTTTGCGGCCGCCAGAGGCCATAAACCGCAAAACAACTTGCTTTCTAAAAAACTACTAGACATAGGCACACGCAGAAGGACCGCCTCAGAATGACTCCAGAGAACATCGGATCAACCAGGCAGTGACCACCAAAGCGTCAAACGAAGATTTCCCCTCGACTACACACAAAAATAGAAACACACCCTCGTTCCCGCCCTAAGCGAAAAATATACGACTTATAAAAAGAGTTAATACCAATGACTTTATAGCGACCGATTAACACCTGTAGACGATCCAGATAATCAGCGACAACAAGCGACGTAACGACCGCAGGGAGAATTTCCTCTGTCTCTCCCCCTCTTCTGATCCTGGTCCCAGACCCCAGTTATGAGTTAGCGCCCGAGACACAGCCTCGCTTTGCTCGAACAGAAACTACCGTCTCCTGAATGACGACCAGAGTTAGGATGATGCTCCACCCGATGACGAGGGTGCGAATTGCTTCTCTTGCCACCCGCCTGACAACCTTTCGGTCGACAGAAAATACTGAAAGAGCTTGTTTAAGGGCCGCCCCCGCGAACAGGCGCAGAACGGTGACTGCCCGGCCACAAAATGTTGACATTTTAACTTGGTATTGAATGTTGTTGACCCATGTGGAATATTGGTTTCAGAACGTTTTCGCTTACTGGTTGTATGTAAGAGAGTAGCATACAGATACTTAATCCCAAGCAGAGGGTTCATCAATTCTATTTAATTTTGAAGAATTTTAAACGATTTCCAGAATTTACGTTCCCTTGATGAAATAATGGGATAATATCTAAAGATGAGTGACAAAAGTAACTTAAGCTACATGATCATGACGAGAAACTTCAAGGACTTGGATGATTTTATCGGGAAGCCAAAAAGAAGTCCAGATAAATTTAAAGTTTCAAAATATTATGCTTGAATTCTAGATAGAATTTGGACCCAATACATGATGAAAATTCAGTTGGAAATCCCTATCCCGGTAGACACATTGAAGATTTTCGATCCTATTTCTTCAACTTTGATGACACTAATGATGTTCTAATTGATTATGATGTCTCTTCCGTTTTGCGTAAAAGTCTGTATGTAAAGTTGCTGCGACAACTACCTTTACCCAAAACACAAAAGACTGATATCTGCTCGCCTCGTAACTGGATGTAACGTACGATATTTATATAAGATATCCGGGCCTGATCTGACTAAGTCTCAGAACGATGAGGTACGATACGGTGGTCTTCCGTATACTCCAGAGTTAAACACAACAAACTATTTCCTTGAAGTTATCAAGGTGATGACTTTAATACTACGCTAACTGTACAAAAAGAAGATGACTTTTACTGTCATAAAATTATGAATAAACTTATACGAAGTTAAAAGGTTGTAACTAATTATGAAACTAATTCTATTCAATTCTAAAAGGATTACTCTCCGTTGAGCTGATCTGCTATCCTAACTAGTCAATGATTATTAACGTCTACAATTACTTCAACCAACGCTCATACACTCTACCAATTTACCGACCGAGCTTTTCTACTACAAGTTTCCGACCCCTATTAAAAACTCTAAGTCCTCCTTTTATACTCTCTGAGGTCTCGGCACCGCGTTCAGAATTCTATCCGCCATCCCCTGATTATGACGTCTTCCCTGCCCGAACTACTTCCGGAAACGACACCACACTGAACGTGGTCCGACTGGTTCGTGCCGGTTCTGGCTTGATGCGATCTGTCAGTTTCTATCAACAATTATCCATTTCTGATAACTAGCCTGCCATGACTGACTCACTCATTGTTGATACACAATTGTGTTCCTAACAGGATGTTATGTATTTGACTCTATCCTGTCCATGTCCTCTTCCTTGCCTTTAGGCCTATGCCTGTAATTTAGGAAGGTTAATAGCACTGGAGCTATATGAGCTCATCACCAGCTGGTGTTGTTGTGCTTCTTTATAGAGATTCGGGTCAGTTAGTCCATTGTTATTCGCTCATTATTCTTAACGCTTCCCATCGATTCCCCTCGCGTTCTACTGGCTTCTTATTTTGTAAACCTTTGTTCTGACCAACTGCTGAATACTACCAACTACTTGCCGATCCCATGGCAACAACTTTCATCCTTAATTTATCCATTTACCGACAGATACCATCAAGCCAGCACCGTCGATTCTCCCTCTACTTCATTTCAATTTCAGACTTAATACTATTCTAGTTTCCATACCAGTTTCGCATCTGCATCACTGCTGGTGACGTCATCCAGTCACCCAGTGCAAACGACTACTACTACTCTACTCTCAGTTTCCATACTAGTTTCACATGCGCACACTCAGTGCCCTCAGTCACCCAGTGCAAACACATACTACTCTGTACACTACCAATACTATGTTATCCCTTCTCAGCTCACCTGGTATTTTCAAAAGATAATATTTTCTACTAAGGTCTTACTCGTAAATATAAGATGTCCATCGGGTCATGACTCCCACTAGACAATCCGATATCTACAGATGCCCACCAACCGAAGTTAATTAACCACCTCTTAAGGCCTTAAGGGTGCGTCAATTAACTCGTTGTATAACATCAACAACAAAACCACACTATACCAGCGGCCCTCCGAACGGATAACACCCAACACCAACACTCACCAGTCACACGATTACGATCGCCTATACATCAAGCATTGTAATTATTAAATACGATCGCCTATACATAAAGCATTGTAATTATGAAATCGAGTCTACACCATGAATGGAGTATCATGCTAGACCACCCATTCATGGCACGACTATACATACATACATGTCCGGATAACGGTACATCGTCCCGGAAACACATTAATATCATCATTAAACCGTGGACGTAACCCGTCTCACGCATACTTTAACAATAAAAACAATCAATCGATACAGTTTAAAACAAGTAAATATATATTACATAACGTATTAATATAAACTGCCGCTACTGCCAGCAGCGACAACATGGTCAGCAGCGACACACTTTTCGCGTGTCGTAATGACTCGTCGTCACACGACACAACATCATAGTTCAAAACCTTAATCCTACAGTACAAATTCATTACAGGTCATATAATAAGTCCTACTAAAGTTCATATATAGTTCATAGTATTACGGATATAAAGTACATCACCATTCAATGTTCCACACACAGCAAATGAAGTTGGTCCCACAACGTCACATGGATATGTCCAGTCGAGCCACACCCTCATCAGGATCCACCACGTCGTCGTACAGTTCAACCTCCACCCAGTCGGCAGCCGTCGGGTCGATCCCAGTCCTGGGAATACCATTAGGCGACGACCCGGTTGCCAACCCCAGCGACTCCGGTATCACTGCAGTTTTCCGGGGCCGCGGGGCCTGAATTGCTGGTGCAGTAATATGAATGGCAGTGTGTTTGTCACTACTATGGGCCGCATGTGGCTTGCATTTTAACCAATTCCACATGCGCGAAAGTAATCCACATTTATATAACACAATTATAATCACGAGCACAGTTACGAATGAGCCCGCCGAATAGGATACAAAAGATTGTACCCCCATGCCATTGACCATTACTGGGTCAATCGCGGACAATGGTGCTAGCGGCACATACTTAGATTTCTGTAAATGATCCCATGGTTGCATTTTCAAATGCTCTACTACCATGGATTTATCTAGAACGCCGGTCACATCCAAGTGGGGCATTTCAATGGCCAGGCTAACTCGAGTGTACATCCGACTGTAAGACGCTACCGGCTCGAATTGACAACCCTTCCGGCTATAACCACATTTTCCAGACATCAACGCATACACACCATTACTTACGTCACACCGGTCAGTCAGTTTTCCGTCACAATGAATCTCCATAGTCTCACCGAACGTTTGCAAAACCACACCGATTTTCCTATTGGCAAATAATCTACTTGCGGTTACCTCGGAGGTTATTAGGACCATACATCCCGACTAAGTCAAAGACTCATATCCGGTCCGTAATGCCAGTCGCCTCCAGCCCAATTGTGATAGTCCTCCGAGAATCGCCCATTAATAGGCACCCACTTCGCGTATGATATAACCATCACCCAAGGGTAATACAACCACAGTTGCATCTTGATCAGTGATAACCCAGACGACGTTATGTGCAACATCCGGGTAGCAGTTGCAGGTCCATCACCCTTAATAAACTTACTCAGAATCGTACCCGCTCGTCCCTCAACTCCCACCACCATTATACCCAAAATTATGACCACACTGATTCGGAAAGTATACATGATTGCTATACTACCGCGACGTTTTACCTTTACTCCTTTATCGGAGGTTACGATGGAAATTTCTATCGAATATGCGACGCTACACTAGTACGATGCTTACTGATACAGGGTATTATTTAGACTGATAATTATCTGCGGCTATGTCGCAGTATAACTGCATCTATACGATCGATGAAGCCATCGTATAGAGCACGCCCAAAAGCACCGATCCTGAGTCGCTTGGTGTTAGTTTCGACGTCAGGTACATGACTGTGCTTGCGCAGAAAGTATGGATGTGCTGGAAGCATTTCCATTGGTTCCGGCACACTCTCGGGTGCCTCTTCCGATGTGTCCATCATCGCACTAGGAATACCCACGTGAGTTTCGGTTGGTGACTCATGGTTTCGAGTCATACTCGTACCAGGTTGACCGATGTTATTATCAACCCTCTTACCCACCTTGCTCACCCTTGGTTCCTCGTCAGAAGCGGGCCGCTTCCTACGAGCCATCCCACTAGGGGTCGCATTCTTGCCAGCTACCGGCAAGGTTTCAGCCTCAGGGGTCTGCATCATTCTCGGATGATGGCTAGCTTTCGTACCTTTTGTGGGGTTACGAACAGGGCGTGGTCGTACCTTGTCCCAGCACATCTCTGTGTCAACTACGCGTAACTTGGCTATATTAAGTACACGCACCTTCCCAGATCTCTGATGTCGGACATGAGCCACTGGCCCGTTGATCTTAAAGATCTCATACTCGGGGTCACTGCGAGAGGTCAACTTCATCCTCTCCTCAGCCTTTACGACCACCGAGTCCCCCACCTGAAATACACCAGCGTTTGCACGCTTGTCAATTTGTTCTCGGTGAATCTCGCGAGACTTCGCCGTTTCACTACGAGCACGTAGCAATGCATTATTGAGACACGTAAGTCTCTCACTAAGATCCTGTGAAGCATCTATGGGAATCGCAAACGGAAGTCTTGCTCGTCGACCATACGTCAGATAGAATGGCGTATATCCGGTCGTGGAATGACGAGTACTGCGGTACGCCGTCAACGCTGCACACAACTCGTCTTCCCATGCACGAGATGCATTATTCACCCCTTTCTGGATTAACTCCTTAGGAGTTCGATTGAACCTCTCGGTACGTCCATTTGTCTGTGGATGGTATGGACTCGATCGCCTATGATCTATACCGTGTTCCTTAAATCGTTCCTCCAGAGATTTAGAACAAAATTCTTTTCCCTGATCAGTTACCACTATCTCAGGGACACCATGACGCGCGACGTACTCGTTGAAGAACTTGTCTTCAACATTCTGAGACGTCTTAGCCGGAATCGGATATGCTTCTGCCCACGCAGAACAGTGATCAACGATCATCATGATATACACATTACCCTTACTCGATTCCAACAGTGGACTGATCAAATCCATGCCTATTATCTGACTCGGATAATTGGCCATGGGCATCTCACTGTACCTTGGTCGAGTAGTGACAGGTCGATTGACCTGGCACGTAGTACACCTCTCAAGCATACGTACCACATCTTTCCTTAAAGATGTACAAACAAACGAATCCCTTACCATACCGATAGTCGTCTGCAGACCTTGGTGACCAGCTCGTTCATGAGCCATCCGGAGCACCTTCTCATGGAACAGGGTAGGTAAGACAATTCTGGGGTACTCAGCGTCTAACGCTGAGGGCGTAACTAAAGAATACAGAATACCATTCTTAACCATGTATTCTTCCGGGGTGTTCTTAAACAGCTCCGTGTATTCTTTGGTTTGTTCGATACACAACTCGTCGTAGGGAATATCGAATGTCTCTAGAGGGACGTGTGGTAACGCACCCTCGTCCACATCAGGTATTACAAAATCTCCAGTATCTAAGGTGGCGACCTCCACTGGACGACGTAACCTGGACAACATGTCCGCTCGAATGTTCTTCGAGCCTTGAATGTATTCTATCTTACATCCGTATTCTGCAATCAGTACGGCCCAGTGCTGCACTTTCGTGTTCTTAACCTCTCCCACAAACAAACTCTTTAGGGGTTTGTGGTCAGTATACACGGTAAACTGCGCGCCAAATAGATAAGGTCGAAGCTTCTTTAACGCATAGATCACTGCGTAAGCTTCCTTTTCTATTACAGGCCAATTTAACTGACTGTCTTTCAGAGTAGAGCTCATATACTGGATCACCCGCTCTACACCATTATCATCTACCTGTACCAATATTGCACCTATCGCATAGCTAGACGCATCGGTATACAATTTATACGGGGCATTCAAGTTTGGATATGTGAGAACCGTCTCACTACACAGCAAGTTCTGTAATTTCTTGAACGCTTGCTGTTCATCCGCACCCCATTCAAAACGTTTATACTTTTTGGTTAATTCTATTAAAGGCTTAGCAATTTCGGCATAGCCTTGCACACAGGAGCGGTAATAACCTGTAGCTCCAAGGAAACTTCTTACTTCGCCCACATCGCGTGGGGGTGACATTATCCCTAATGACTTTGACCTTTTGAGCCTGAGGAGCTACTCCTTGTGCGGAAATGCGATACCCTAACAAATCAACTGATGGCTTAGCAAAATCGCACTTCTTTTTCTTAACTTGAAGATTATATTCTCGTATCCTACGCATGACCTTGCGCAAGTGCTGTGCATGTTCCATCGGATTTCGTGAATATACGACTATATCGTCGACGAAAACATGCAGATATTTTCCCACGAATTCTCGAAAAATATCATTCATTGCCCTCTGAAATACGGCACCTGAGTTCGCAAAACCGAACGGCATATGAATCCATTCGAATAAGCCTTCACTGCAGACGAACGCTGTCTTCTCTATGTCTTGGCTGTCCATTGGTATCTGCCAATAACCAGACTTCAAGTCCATAGTAGAAAATATCGTTGCGCCGCCCATAGAATCAAAAATGTCCGATATATTCGGCAAAGGATAACTATCCTTACGACATACGGAATTCAATTTTCTGTAGTCTATACAAAATCTAGTGTCCCCGTCCTTCTTAGGGACCAATGTAATGGGTGACGCCCAGGGTGATGACGACGGTCTTATGACACCCGCTGCCAGCATCTCAGCCACTTGGTTTTTGACTATATACTGCTTGGCTAGCGGTAGACGGTAGGCTTTCTGCCTTATAGGAAACGCATCTCCTGTTAATACCGTACATTTCACTTTGGGAACCAATCCAAGTGTCTTTGGACGAGCCGTATCAAAGATATCCGCAAAGTCCCCCAAGACCTTGTCGATATCTTTATATCCGGTCGTTTCCTTACAACTCTCATAGACATAATTCGTCTGTTCTCTATAAGGATACCTAAATGGATATACCCGGCCAAACCATACTACTACTTTGGCCTGATAATCTATCTTTGCATTTCCCAAGTGCAAAGCATCCGCTCCAAGCAAACATTCATGCCTCAATCGTGCTACTACCGTACTACGAATAGGCCGGGCATTCTTGAATTTTACTTGGGTTTCTCCCAACAATTCTATGGGAGAACCATTAACAGCTAAGAGCGTTTTTGCTCATTTCAATGGCCATGCCTTTAACATGCTACGCCATATATCTTTACGAATCAAGGATGTGCTAGCACCAGTATCCACTAAGGCATGCAAGTACTCACCCTGATCCGTTAGACCGTTAGAATCCACTTGAAGACGGATTAAAAACCGTTCGGTCGGTGCTTGCACCAACGGCTTTCTCCGTCTTAGTTTACCGGGCTCCTTCTCCCGCTCACTGCTTCCGCGTATGAATCTCGCCGAGGTGATGTGTCACGTCCACCATAGCGACCATACGCGTCAGTGCCCGGACCCGTTAACACGAACCCGTCCCTGTCCTCGTACTCACTGTCTAGTCGCGAATTGTTAAAATCCATTCGCACATTTCTAGAACACTCCCTAGGAATAACACGTTGCTCCCTGTCGACTTCGTCCACCTCCCAATCCTCATTGGCAGCACGTTTCGACGCTCGACGCATTATCTTATTCTCCGGGCGTCCGATGGCCCGGCTTGACGGCGGTGGTCCGCGTTGCTCTTGCCCCTTATTCGGACACTCCCTAGCATAGTGTCCTGCATGCCCGCATCCGAAACACGTAACTATGGACGGAGTGCTCCCAAACATGCTATCACCACAATCTCGGGCCATGTGGCCTTCCTTCCCACACCTAAAACACGTCATTGGTGGCCTCTGGGGTCGAGGACGCAGCGCTATCTTGCGTGGGGCATTACGGGGTCGTTGCATCGGCTGGCTACACTCACTTTTGTAGTGTCCCTTTCTGCCGCAATTGTAACATGTAATGCGGCTCATATCTCTCGACGGGGCGTTTCTTCCTGCGGGGGCCTGTCTTCTCGGTGGTTGTTGGACCACCTTCTTCACAACTTGCTTCCTGGTATTCACTGGCTTTGGGGCTTCTTCTTTCGTCTGCAAATCTCTCACTATCCCACACAGCTGCTCGATCATCTTAGACTGTGCCGCTATCTGTTGCTTCAGTTTCTTTACGACACTCCATATTTCCCGTTCCTCAGCCTCCTCCAACATGTCTACCTCCATTCGCTCTTCGTGTCTCTCTTCGATCTGCATTGCCCGCAACAAATCATTGCACGTTTCCTCCTCCTCTGAGATTTCTATTGCTCGGGCCAGGGTGGTGGTTCGTTTACGCACTATGCATTTGCTCAACCCCCGGTCGCTCAAAGCTCTTAAATATATACCAAGAATGGTACGTCGATTATCTGCATTCTCAATAGGGTAGGCCCTACTGCTAGCCTCCTTGTACCTCCGGTTGAACGTAATCACCGTCTCGTTTCTCCGCTGTTTCATGTTTTCTAGATCATATTTGATCCTCTCACTCTCGTTGGTGGATACGAAGTTGTTTGTTATGTATCCCGCCAACTCCTCATACGACACGTCTTCTCTCCTCTTCCCCACCATGAACCCGTCGATCGCTCTCGACAACTGTCCCCTAGCCGCTCTCGTTATCACATATGCCGGTATGCCGTCCAACCGACCTTCGTGGGCCACACACGCCCTCCTGGTTTCATCCAGAAAGGTGCGCACCTCCTCCGGCACCCCACCATCACACGGCTGTATACGGTATATGTTGTCACGTATTTCTCGCCGGTATACCCTAGCGGTCTCCCGTCGTTCACTGCTCGTTACAATCTCACCCGCCATGGCTGTCCCCATGGCCCTCATGGCGGCTACCGTCTCTGGCCTAAGTTCCATCGGGGTTAGTCTTTCTAGCGGTGGTAGCGTCGGGTCTGGTTTTCCTCCCCTCTCTGCCATTCCTGTCACTAACTGTAATGGATGCTAACTACTATTCTTGCCACCCTCGGATGCTCGGGACAGCTGATAGCAGTGGTTATCTTACAAATCGACGCGTTCCCGTACTCCCGGTGTTGGGTTACTTGGCAGCCCTCGGACTGCTGCGCTACTGTCACGAAATCTGCCACCCGGTCCGCTACGTCTTTAACCACTATCGTTACTGGTCGTCTCCCCTGTTCCTGGGCCATCTACTCCTAATGTACTCACTGTTTTACTCTGGATCCTGGCAGTTGAAGCCACTGAAGATTTTCGATCCTATTTCTTCAACTTTGATGACACTAATGATGTTCTAATTGATTATGATGTCTCTTCCGTTTTGCGTAAAAGTCTGTATGTTAAGTTGCTGCGACAACTACCTTTACCCAAAACACAAAAGACTGATATCTGCTCGCCTCGTAACTGGATGTAACGTACGATATTTATATAAGATATCCGGGCCTGATCTGACTAAGTCTCAGAACGATGAGGTACGATACGGTGGTCTTCCGTATACTCCAGAGTTAAACACAGCAAACTATTGCCTTGAAGTTATCAAGGTGATGACTTTAATACTACGCTAACTGTACAAAAAGAAGATGACTTTTACTGTCATAAAATTATGAATAAACTTATACGAAGTTAAAAGCTTGTAACTAATTATGAAACTAATTCTATTCAATTCTAAAAGGATTACTCTCCGTCGAGCTGATCTGCTATCCTAACTAGTCAATGATTATTAACGTCTACAATTACTTCAACCAACGCTCATACACTCTACCAATTTACCGACCGAGCTTTTCTACTACAAGTTTCCGACCCCTATTAAAAACTCTAAGTCCTCCTTTTATACTCTCTGAGGTCTCGGCACCGCGTTCAGAATTCTATCCGCCATCCCCTGATTATGACGTCTTCCCTGCCCGAACTACTTCCGGAAACAACACCACACTGAACATGGTCCGACTGGTTCGTGCCGGTTCTGGCTTGATGCGATCTGTCAGTTTCTATCAACAATTATCCATTTCTGATAACTAGCCTGCCATGACTGACTCACTCATTGTTGATACACAATTGTGTTCCTAACAGGATGTTATGTATTTGACTCTATCCTGTCCATGTCCTCTTCCTTGCCTTTAGGCCTATGCCTGTAATTTAGGAAGGTTAATAGCACTGGAGCTATATGAGCTCATCACCAGCTGGTGTTGTTGTCCTTCTCTATCGAGATTCGGGTCAGTTAGTCCGTTGTTATTCGCTCATTATTCTTAACGCTTCCCATCGATTCCCCTCGCGTTCTACTGGCTTCTTATTTTGTAAACCTTTGTTCTGACCAACTGCTGAATACTACCAACTACTTGCCGATCCCATGGCAACAACTTTCATCCTTAATTTATCCATTTACCGACAGATACCATCAAGCCAGCACCGTCGATTCTCCCTCTACTTCATTTCAATTTCAGACTTAATACTATTCTAGTTTCCATACCAGTTTCGCATCTGCATCACTGCTGGTGACGTCATCCAGTCACCCAGTGCAAACGACTACTACTACTCTACTCTCAGTTTCCATACTAGTTTCACATGCGCACACTCAGTGCCCTCAGTCACCCAGTGCAAACACATACTACTCTGTACACTACCAATACTATGTTATCCCTTCTCAGCTCACCTGGTATTTTCAAAAGATAATATTTTCTACTAAGGTCTTACTCGTAAATATAAGATGTCCATCGGGTCATGACTCCCACTAGACAATCCGATATCTACAACATGTAAATGTTGTCAAGATTCAGCTCCTAGATTTAAACAAATACACAGATTATGAATACAAAAAGATTATTTATTCTTGAACAATGGGCAAATAAATTTTAATAATAAATTTAATAAATAAATATAAATACTTTCTCTTATCTCATTTCATTTTAATTGTTCCTGATATAATCTTCCGAAAAAATATCAAGACATCAGACAAAGATCAGAACTCTTAAGGTGCCATACAACACAACATCACAAATCTATACTATCATTTCTGGTTGATGCCAATCTTCTTCCTGGACAAGAAAATTCGGGGTGGGTGGGGGTGGGGGAGTGGGGTAGAAGAAGATCCCATTAGAGGGAATTCAGTCTCTAGAAACACATTATAACCAGACACAACATCCGGTGACACAACATCCTCCTGCTTCTCTTCAGCAATTCAATACCGAATGTTGTTGACAAACTGCTACCAAGGGAGAAGACCACCACGCAATACATTTTCACCGGCAAAGTTTGTCACGAAATCGACAGCAGTACAGTCAATTAGCAAGAGCACGAATTCAAC